>CM054946.1:18961868-19114254 GCA_029168755.2 Tillandsia fasciculata | reverse complement strand
AGCAACTCATCAAGATGCTTCAACTTCTCCTGAACCTTATTCTTCCCCACAAACTCCACGGAGACGCGCTTCTTACTCGTCGAAAGAACGTACATTTCCTCTGCCACAATCAGCAACAAGCGTATAATCAAACAAAAGTAAATAAATAAATCTTTTCCTGTAAATACCATTGTGAAAACTAAAAACATAATACATTCAAATGCGATCATGCCCTAATGTGCTCACCCTCTTCCTCTTTGGTGTAGTCTCCGCTGTAGTGCAAGAGGAGAGCGTCGATGAGGGAGATCCCGGGGCTGAGGGCCTTGGGGCGGACGAAGGAAGCGGAGCGGTGGCCCCGCGCGGCGAAGTAGCGGGCGCCGGCGAGGGAGCCGTCGTGCTTGCCCTCGCCGTCGTCCCAGTCGACGCCGATCCACGCGCCCGCGTGGCCCGCCACGGCGCCCATGTAGCGAACCGTGCCCGCGCGCCGAGGGTTCCCCGCAGCGTGCACCCTCTGCCCCACGCGGAACGCCGAGCCCTCTCCGGCGCCGGCGCCCTCGGCGGAGGGGTCGGGGTCGAGGACGGTGACGGGGGCCGCCGCCATGGGCGCGGAGAGGAGAGATCTGTTTCGGCACGCGCGGCGAGTCGGCGGTGAGTAGAAGTCGGCGACGTTAGCGAATGATGAGAGCAGAATACTGCGGACGCATTACTAGTAATTTGACTCATGTCCCGACCCTCCGAATTATTGGGCCGGGCCGATCCGGGCCCGGCCTGAGTGATCCGGGCTCGTTCATGATAGCCAGAGAGAGTGAGAAACAGAGGAAACAGCAGGAGCAAATTTGGTTTAGTTTGCGCCGTTGTTTCCCAATTTTTAGTTTTCAAAATTTGTGCAATTGAGTAGTTTCTATTCTTCGTTAGCTCTTCCAAATTCAGTTACTGTCGAAGAAGAAAATTCTCCTTAATTTAAATATACATTGTCACATCTGTTTCAATCGATGTAGATTATTTCATGTTGTAATTTTTGTTTGATTTCATGAATTTTATGGACAGTAGGAGGTTAACTGAAATGATTAAGAAACACTGGGATGTAATTTAAGAACAAAAAATAGAAAAAAAAAGACAAAGGTATAACTCTCGTTGCAGTAGATTTACTGTTATAAGAATCACTTTAGATTTACTGCTTTGACTTAATACAAAAGCAGGGAGTTTGAGCTACAATCACATAGAAATTATCGGATATTTTACAGCTTCCGACAACTGGAGCTGCAGCCTAGGAAAGAATTAAGGTACTGTGGCTCTGGTAGAAGTGAAATGATAAAATCCACCCAATTAAGAAGTTCTGTATCACTTCCTAAACCTATTACAGGCCATTTCATAAATAATCCTCAGAGAGCTTTTGTGTGTTTCTTCTTCTGGCAATTTGAGAAGCTTCGCGACTCTCGCGTACGATGCGCACTGTTTTACGAGAGATTCTTCTTTTATATCTGTTTGGGGTTCCTTTTGGAGCTTCGGAGTCGACAATGCCCACTGCATTGCCCATATAGCAAGGGGGCGCATGTAGCACAAGGACCGGTATTCGTCGTTGTTATTCCAAGATTCGGGAGTTTGGAAAGAATACCTGTTATAGAAGAAGACATCGTAAGATTTCGAGAGATGTTGATGGAGGAAATGTTGAACACCATATTGAGTTTTTGTGTCGACATATTAAGAAAAAGTAGAAGAAACACTCACCCAAGTCCTTCTGGAGACCAGGCAGTTTTATATACCCCTTCAGCAGTTTCAAATGCCTGCTCTTCCATGCCTTCTTGAATCATAGCAGCAGCAACCGAGTATGTCACACCAGGCCATATCTCTCTCGACTGCATTGAGGACGTATCGATAGTGCCATCCGGCCGCATCCCATTAATTGCCCCCCTTTTGCCATCCTTGAACTTCATCACATTGAAATGGAACACTTTCTCAAGTGCAATTTGTGCTTTCTCCTTATCAACTATGGGCAATAGACCGCACGCTCTAGCATACCTGGAAAGTATTTGTTGTCAGCTTGAAAATTGATAACTGTAAAAGATTTTTTTAAAAAATTTGAATAATGTCACACAAGAATTATAAGGAAAGGAATCTAGTAGGAAAGCAAATATGACCTTGACTTAAATAAATTTTGATCTCACATGTTCCAAAAGTAAAAAGCATGGGAGACATGCCAACAAAAATAAGAAATTTATGATAGAAGACAAACTATTATTACAGGACAAAAAAATTGGGCAGGTCAGATAAGAACATAGTGAGCAGAAAGATCCAAATATTTTGAGCAAGACGGCAAATAAAGCAATTTATACACATTTTCAAGTCATAGAAACCCATAAAGCTTTATGACATACCATTGTCCAGCTAATTGATCCGCCTGGATAGAAGCGCTATTCTTGCTACCACTATCATCATAGTCAAAGTAAGAGCCATTCCACAATTTCTCATACACCGACTTGGCCTTCTGATATTTATTCCAGAAAAGCTCTTCCGAAGCACTGTCACCAACTTCGCGTGCCATGGCTGAAGCAGCCTGAAGAGCCGCCACCCAAAGTCCTCCGCTGTAGGCACTCACACCGGAAACCGACCACACATCATAAGTCTGATCGGGAAAGTTTTCATTTTCAATCATCCCATCTTTATCTTTATCGAACTGCTCCATGTACGCCATTGCCATATAAACAGAGGGCCAGACAGCGCGTGCAAAGGACTTGTCACCGGTGGTTATCATGTCTCTATAGACTTGTAGCACAAATTTAGGGTTCAAATCCTTCCATCGATCCGTGTTATATAGTGTGTATGCATTAAGTTTAAACCATGGATCATATAGACCAAGATCATGGGGAACAGCACCAAGAACCTTTCTTGAAGCCCATTTCCCATCGTGAAGTATCCGGACCTTTTCAGGGTCATGCATCATTACCGCAGCTGCAAAGTCTCTTTGAATGGTAAGCTCGAGTTTGGGGAACAGCATGACAAGAGAAAATGAAGAATAGAAATGCACATCGTAAGTATTCCACATGTAATACTCGATCCCTTCAAGATAGAGGAACTGGCCAACATTCTCTTCCCCTTGAAGCAAATATGTTCCAATTGCAGAATTCGAAGAGATCGATGCATGCAAATTTTCTAGCACCGATGTCATTCTGTCGAGGATGTTGACTGCAGTATTGTTTCCTGGGATCATAGAAGCCAGGTTCTCAATATCTCCTTTCGACTTATCTAGTGAGAATTTCCTTTCTTCAATTGTTGCTAAGCTCTGTATTGGTGGCAATCCATCTGTTGATAACATGGCCATGCTCACTTTACGAGTTAACAATGTATTTTACTAGTTTATATGAAATTTTAAGTACCTGTCCATATAGTTCCTCCGGCATTAAGATAATAGAGTTCATTAAAAAGAGTGATAGGATACCTGTGAAGAGACTTCATCAATATCATTTTAAAGCTACATAACCGAGTATTTAGCTTTCTCAAAACATACCATTCTGGGAGCCTCTTGTCTTGCAGAATAGGCTTTTGCCATTCATCAATTTGGGACTCCCACGAGCGATGCTCTATTACATAAAAAGAAGAGAGATTTAATTAAAAAGTAATATATAAGCTGAACATGTATAACAAAGAGCAGTGATCTTTGCTAAACTTCTTTCAACAAGAGAGGATTTAGCTAGCTTGTGTTAGCTAGATTTACAAAAGATTAGAACAGTAGATTTTTTTTCATTTTCTAAGGAAAACATGGCCGATCCTTGAAACTCCCAATAGTTGCAGAAATGACAGGAGATTTTTTCCATACTTCCCCAAAAAATTTTAACTGATTCGAGGAAACAAAAGCTAAGTAACTTACATAATCACTGAAAAACACAATATTACTGTATGACTGAAACTCGAATTGGAAAAAGAGGTCCAGAATGCATCTAAGCTCGATGATGTTAAAGAATATACCTAGAATAGCATCATGCGCTAGACTTGCTGCTGCATCACCATCAGTGCCATAAAATTTTGTATAACGCCTATGGTCATAGACTGAATTAATAGAGACTATTCATAAGTAGTGTACAAATTTTTGAAAACAACTTCAAACCTGTGATATATCTTTCCGCTAGGAAATTTTACTTCTGGGCAAGCCCATGCTAGAGAAAATGTCACAGTTCGAGTCGCTTGCGAGGGAACATTGACTGAAGCTGCAATAGCTGCTCCAATTGATGTTCCTGGTTCAGTATACATTGACATCTTTATCGGATCAAGATGATCAAAGGATCCATGCTGTTAAATTCAATTTCTTGTCAGTTTTTGCAAGCAACAATAATATAAGGAGGAAAAAGCATACAGATCTTACCTGAACAATAGTTAATTTTGAATGGATATATAAAAAAAATTTGATTGTAGTATCAAACCTTACAAATATTAAATTTTAGCACCTCTCCATCAGAATTAACAGTATTTTTAACTTTTCTGATGGAATATTAATTTAAATAACAGAAAGTTCTATTACTTAACAAAATATTATATAATTTTTTGACGGAAATCATTAAGTTATGACAGAATTTTCTGAAATCAAAATAACAGTAAGGTAAAGAAGTAAAATCAAAAGTTTTAAAGTTGAGGTATCCATTTCAAAACACGCTATGGTTCATGTAAGATAC
Source organism: Tillandsia fasciculata (assembly GCA_029168755.2). NCBI lineage: Eukaryota > Viridiplantae > Streptophyta > Magnoliopsida > Poales > Bromeliaceae > Tillandsia > Tillandsia fasciculata. The sequence continues at coordinate 19,109,611 of CM054946.1, read as the reverse complement.
GTACATTTTTACCTATAAAAATTGAAGCTAATATAAATTTCACACACCTCTTTGATGGTATGCCACATGTCTCTTGCAGTGAACCCCTCAGATTTTCCAGATACTACGAAGTAAGGACATTCAGATACATGAACATCAGTTGTTTTTTGTGCTGCAATAGCAAATGTTACTGGGGGTCGCCCATCTGCTGTTCTGCTTTAACATGTATATTGCTTCAGAACATACATCTTTCAGTCTGATACTCATAAATTGGTCTAAGAGATTCTACAGAATGGAATATACCTATGATGCAGAAGTACACCATGCACACCATTCTTTTCTCTGCAAATTTATAGAGACACAAGGCAGCTAAGACCAAATAAGCAGAGGTACTTGCAAAGAAGAAGAAGAAGAAAGGGTAGATCTTTTCTCATACTGTCTTCTTACATCATCTTAGAATTGGAATGATGTCCAGAAAACTCAGAGTTTCCACCAACAGAGTTCTGCATAATTGGAAAAGAATAATCATGTAAGTGCGAATTCCCCATCTCGGAACAAAAGCAGAAAATGGAATCATCATTCTCTATAAGATTCATTTCCATATAAACTGCAAAATCTTCTGCATAAATTCTCGGGGAGAAGGGGGGGAAAAAAAAGTACATCTAACTTACAGCCCATGAGAAAAGCAAAGTTGCATCTGCAGCAGTCTTCCCAGAATTGATGAGCTGAGGAAATCATAAAACAACTGCTTAAGAATAATAAGTAATTTAGCTGAAGGCAAAAAGTAATCAGAGAGAGGGAAAAATAGCCAAAAAAATGTCCATTACCGTAAAAGTGAACACAGCAACAGGATAGCTGCTTTGTTGGTAATTATGGGGAATAATTGGAGAGATCTGACGGCATATTATTTTAAGATCTGGGTCAGGCTCCCCTGAGAAGCATGGAGAGGAAAGAGTGAGGAAAAAAAAACAAAAGCAATGACGACGAAACCACAAAAATTAACCTCAGATCATGAGATTACCATTGTATATAGTCCAGGCCCTTGGATACAAAGCATGATATGTAGAATTCTGTCCGTTAAGGTTCCAGTCCCAGGATCCAACTCCTGAAGTGTTGTTTCCTCTGCATATAAAAAGCCTCATGCAGTTCTTCAACATTTCAAGATAATCAAATTTTGAAATAAAGACAATTACAATGCTACTAAATTATTACACAAATACTACTAAACTGCAGAAAAGTTGAACACATTAGAATCGAAACAAGTTTGCATACATTTGTACATCTGAGCTCCCAGGGGAAAGCACGGTGGAATACTTTACGCCATCTGGGCGGGAGATAAAAACCTGAAGAAGGAAATGTCTCATTTATCTAAACGAAAACAAGATATCTTACTTCAGCCAAAGTAGAATCAGGAGCACATCGAAAATTATTTGGTTCCCTTTTATTTCATTATAACCGGAGGAAGGAGCAATGGATGGGCAAGGAAAATATCAATCTGAGATGTACTGTGACTAGGAACATAGAAGTCGTTAGTGAAAAATGATAATAATTATACATAAAATTCGTCATTCTCAAAGCTCCCAATTATAGAAATCTACAAGCCTTACAACATATATATAATGACACCAGAGTTTCAATTGAAACGATTTGCCTTACAAAAGGACTTAACTTGAAAGTGCATAAAGGTTCCAACTTTAAGTTTTCAACAGATTGATCAATCGAAATTGAAATTGCTAGAAAATTAGTTTTGCAAAATTCAAATTAATCAGGGCTTTCTAGCTTATCTTACTAGTATGGTAAGGGAAGAAAAGTAAACTTACAGAAAACTGATTTGCTTGTACAGGTTTATCTTCACATAGACCAGGGAACAATTGCCACCTCTGGAAATCACCCTTGTAGCTCCTTCCAATACTTCCAGCCCTGTAAGTAGCATTTTCAGATCATTAGAATAAATTAAAATGGCTCCAGTAACATCTATCTTCCTTCTAGGAGATTTTTCCTGTGAACATACACCTATAAGATATTACACTAAATACAAATTTTGCTGCTATTATGAATGTTTAGGGGAAAAAAAAACACAAGTCAGGCCATCCTAAATAATTCTAGATGACTAATGTAATGGCAAGGTGAATTTGGCCTGAAAATGCATTCAGCATTAGAAGATATGTACATACCCAATGCCACCTAAGGGAACACCTTGTGAAGATCTGGCAATCCGTTTTTTCAATGGATCGATAACAGCAACCTATAAAAGGTTATTAGACAAAAGATTTCTTAACAAATCCTAGTATCATGAGAGACAATCTGATATTTAATTTCTCAAAATGTCAAAACGATCTTTTAGCAAGACAAGTTAGTATCCAGGATAATATGTGAAATCCATACTCTCCCTTTTGCAGTTTCTTCAATAATGTGTCGCCCAAGTCGAATACCTAAACCAGCCTGCATGAACAGCATTGAACAAGTAAGAACACTCAAGTAATGCAACATGCAATAGGTTATCATGTCTTTTTCTCTCAGTAGAATGAAAAATACAATTACCAAAATCTAAATCTTTAACAAAGAAGTAAATGTACCATCTGTAATTTCTCTCGTAAAGTAAGGGTAAATGCTGGCAGTTCACGTCCCTCCCGATTTAGTTGTCGTTCCCATGTCAACAGTGCCGGCTGCCCAGGATCCACCTTCGCCTATAACAAGGAAAAGATAAGTTGCTAACCAAACCTAGTGCCAGTTCTAGACATCTCTCTATTGCCCATTGAAGCAAGTGTTATATCTCTCCAAAGAGCAACATTAAAATTGCACACGTCGAGAAGAGAGAATGAAGGCTACCTCATTAGCGATTGAGTTTCATTTAGGACACAGCAAGCAGAGACAAGGATTGAGGAGAGAGAGAAAAGATTTCCAAATACATAATATCAGTTGAATGCAGAGAGATTAGCTTACCGAGGTGGCATTTGCTTCAGCAGGCAAATGATTCTGCAACCCATCCTTCTCTCCAGAAAGTCCATTCTCACCCATTTTACAAAGCAAATTTCGCAGGCTGAAACCCACATTAGTTCCATAACTACATAAGTAAACCCAGAATTGTCAAATTTAAAGCTTCTGCTTCTGCTACAGCAGAAGCTATTGAGAGAATATTAATAAAATAGCTCTATTCAAACCCCAATTCTGGTGTAGCTAGCTTTTGCGACTATGGGAAATTAGTTCCTCATCAACAAGCAACAAAATGAACAAGAAACAAAACTTTTCCCGAATCCCAGATAATTGGGACCCTCACAAAACAACCCAAAACAATAACTAAGCATATCATAAATCGACACTTCCGTGAGAAATTTGTTCTACACTGATCACTGATCAAGAGAATCCAACACAAAAAAAGGGGTAGCAGAAACAGTTCGTTTAATCCTAATAAATTGTAATGCAACACAGATCATAAATCATTTATGACCAATTCATGTAGCTTCGAACAAAGATAACGCATCAAATTACTCAAAAAACAAAAGATCTCATGAAATTTAACAAAATTTCCCAAATTTTAATCTGAATCAGCTCAACATACTACGATAAATTTAAGCGAAAAATTGGGGATCGATGGCCCAAAACCCTGAGCTCTGAATCTCTAGAGAGGGGACCCTAACCTGTGTGTGAATCTCTACAGAGGGAGAGGAGATAGGCAATTCCAAAAGCTTTTCAAATTTTGGGCCAGGGAGTGTGGGCATTATAAACTCCTCGTATTATTTTATTTTTAGCCAAAAAAAAATAATAATAATTAATTGGAATATTCTTAATTAAATAATAAAAAATAATATCTGGTTGGGCCCGCGTCCTTGTCCAAATGAAAAGCATTTGCACCGAATCTCAGAAACGATCTCAACCGCCCATTCATAAAGTAATTAGTCCCTGCACCCGGTTCATTGGTGCATCACTGCACCCCGCCATCACATAAAGCGTGGATGATGAGGGTGGTGCGCATGCAACCCGGTGTAGGGAATAATAACCATTTGTAGAATGTACCGCGCATTATCCTGTGCTGCGACAATGTATCAAAATGGCAACTTGACTTATTCTTTACATTTATAGCATCTCTTTTTATACAATTTTCATCTTCGGCCGTTCAATTAGGATCAGACGGTGGATTGGTGGTCTACTGTTTAATGCTATTACTGCGCTTCGGCGGGGCCCTTGATCAAGTACCGCGGGCGAATCGGACGGCTACGGAGCGATTTCGGTGGAGGGGAGAAGCATCGGTACTCGGATGTCGCGGTCGACGATGGAATATTTTACCATGCGTTTGACACTACCATTGATCACAAAAATAGCGACCGTTCGATCAAGATCAAGATCAAGATCAAGAGTTCGTGCAAAGCTTTTTTCAAAGCAACTCGTTGTACCGCTACCACATAGTCCAAAGGTGTATGTCAAATTATTGTTTCAATGAAAGCTAAGGTTTTATTTCTCAAATACTTAATTAGCTTAGAAAACTGTGGAGGAGCCAACACGGTAGTATATATACACGTCACGCAAAATCCAAGCAAAAATACTATACAAAATTCATTCTCTAAAAGGAATTAATAATGAAATATATAAATTAAGCAAGCGTGGCATCTAGTATACCGCGCACATATCCAGCAGGAGCAACATGATATTTTGTTATGCACGGACTAAAGCTGCGTTTTATTCAGATATATATATATATAATTAAATTAAAATTATTTATTTTAAAATTAAATATAAATTTATAAATAAAATTAATTTAATGTTTAAGATGAAATTTTGATTATTTTCAAGAATAAGAATAATAATATTTAGATAGTTAGATTGGAATAATAAGAATAAGAGTAATTATAATTTAAAAATAATAATATTTTATTTAATTAATTAATATAAAAATATTAATTAAATAATAATTTAATTTATTTAATTAATTATTTCTAGATAATTCTAAATATTAATTGATAAAATAATTAACAACAATGAGTATTATTAATAAATAATTTAATAAATTAATTAGTTAATAATCTAATAGTTAGATAATTAGTTAATAAAATAATTAGATTAGTCAAAAAAAAATATTAGATTAATTAAAAAAATTAATACAATAATTAAAATTATATTTACTTTAATTAAGTTTATTCTGAAGTGAAACCAGAAATAAACTTGTTTCAGAATAAATAGTAAAATAATAGTTTCAATCTTATATCGAATTATTTTAGAAAGACGAGATCTAATATTTCCGTCCAAACCAAATACGTTTGAAAAATAAGATTGAAACGGTATCTAATAAATTATTCAAATAGAGGATTTTGAGCTTGAATTTATTTATCTAATTTTTAAATAAAAAATTGATATGTAAAATAAAGAAAAGTAATTTGGTATTTTTGTGGTTGAAGTAATTAAAGCATCTTCACTATTAATTGGACTAGCTTGCATTAGAGGACAAGGGAGTGTCTCTTTTTCGCTCTGTGAGTCATTATTTAATTGGATAGTTTTTCAACCACCTGCTTTTAATTTCTTCCATGTATGCTTCTAGATGGCTTGATAATTATTAGATAAGTCTATTTCCATTTCATACACACCAATTTTAAAAATAGGAAAAAGAATGAGAGGTCCATGTTTGACTACGAATTTTAATTTGTACTTTGTAACAATTAAGATACTCTTAGCATCTACTTACATATTATTTAATCTGAAGCATGAAATATTTGAACTCATAACAGAAACTCAAACTGCTGATCTTAAAGTTGGTATCAGATTACCTAAATACTAGTTAGACAACGAAAAATTTGGTTGGATCGATAAGCTCTCTTATTAATATGTATATATATATATAGTCCGGCTATAATACTATCGATAGCACTAAGCAATTGGTACTATCAAGTTTTTAGCTTTTGGATTAAAATATGTGCAGTTGGGATTATAGCGGGCCTTAAAATTTTTACTATTCAACCAATCACCCACTAAATTCTAGAGGACCACAATTATCCTAACCGCATATTTTGTAATCCAATGGCTAAAAACTTGATAGCACCAATGACTTTGTGTTATCGATAGTATTCCAGCCTAATTATATATTTATATATATATATATATATATATATATATATATATATATATATATATATATATATATATATAATACAACATAGTGGCTCCTTTATTGATTAAAATTTGATAAGGGCTGAGTAAAATTGCGAGGTTTTAGATACATTCAAATTAAGAGATTTAACATGCGGTGCGTGTATAGGTATGAACAATATCTTTTTCTATTAATTTGAATAATCCTTCGATTTGCTTTGTTATACTTTCTTTTATTTTTCTTTTTCAACTTATCGAACAATAAAATTTGTATACTTAAAAATATTTTGCTGACACGATAAACACGCATATTTAGAGTCTGTTTGGCCTAAACGGTGTGTTTTGGCACTAGAAAAAGCCGCTGTGTGATATACAAAAGTTCCAACTCGGCCCAGGCCCAATGGACCTTGTTACTAATTTTATCGGGCCAGGCCTAGCCGGTCTTATCTTGAAATTCATGCATCCAACTAGAGTGCTAATAACCTCCTTGCTTATATATGCTACAAATAATTTGGCTTTGTAATATAAATGTACTGTAGGGGCACAAGCAAGTAGATATTGATTTAAAAGACTATAGTCTCAACTAAGAATATCTTCAACTAAACTCAAAAAGTTTTTGTATGGTGCACCAGCTTAAGAATCTATATATTTGTTTGTAATTACTGTCCCGTTATCATCAGCATTCAGAATCTCATATTTGTAAGCACGGTTGACTTGAACATGGACAGCTAGTGAATAATTTAACAGCGTAAACTTATACTTAGCATTATTTGACCAATTTATCATAAATAGCACTTATTGTTATTATTTTAAAATTAAACAATAAACAAGCTTCCAAATCCAAACAAGGTGCTCGCGAAGGAAATTATAATATAAATTAAAAAGGATTAGAGAGGTTGTTGTCAGCTACCTCTCAGTTTTAATGAATGTCAGTCAATTAGCAAAAAAAAAAAAGTTTTATTTTTTTTTTCCTGCTATTAAAAAGCAAGATTAAGAATTTGAAATTTAAAGATAAACAATTTAAATTAGATTTTCCTATCTTATTTATTTTTTGTTGCAGATGAGTGATTGAGAGAAACTTCAATGAAAAACTATAAGTATTTTTTCATATACTAGTACTGTTATTATTATTTTTTTTCACTTCATAAAAAATAATAATAATAATAATTGCACGTGGCATCATATGATAGGTGAAAAGAAGCTGTTCCGTGTTTCATCTAAAGCATCTGATCACTCCCTCCGACACGAATAGATCCTATTGGATTCTTCTACAACCCTGGCCTCCGAGGTTACACGGAGTACTTCTTTTTTTTTTTTTTTTTTTTTTTTCGGGGGGGTGGCGCGGGGGTATGTTGACGAGGTTTATATAAAGCACTTTTTGTGTTGAAAATCGCTTTTATGATTTGCTTTTGCACATTTTCAAATTTTTAGCTGTCGCGAAAGTGATATTTCGTGAACAGGACTTGCACGTTTTTTATTCAAAAAAAGAAAAAAGAGAAAAAAACCTTGCCTGTTTCTTTTTAAATTAATTACCTTTTCTTTATGTTCCTCAACTTAGATTTAGAAGATTGAAAAAAAAAAAAAAAAAAAAAAGAAATTCAATCGAGCTCGAATGCATTAATTTGATCCGTAAAAAATTGGCTTTGATTTTAGTAAATTGGTGGTGTTCGATTCACTTAAATCATATACGCAAAATAATTAAATAGATATTTGGTATAGAAACTCTCTTTTACAAATGATACTATTTTAAACAAGTTGGATGTTATACAGGATATTTAAGGATATCTTTTTTATCAGTTTTTCTTTTTAGTTTTTGAACAAGTTAATATATATGTATTTGTTCATTTTTGACTCGCAAATAAATGAGCTAGCTCTTGCATATATGACTCAATTATCTATAAACTATATATATATATATATATATATATATATATATATATATATATATATATATATATATATATATATATATTGGAAGCGTGTTAATTAGTTACATGAACTGATAAAAAAACCCAAGCTATATCAACAGTGGTTGAGAGCAAGGTGTATTAAATATTAGACATCAACCAACATTAATTAATTAAGTAATTTCATATTAATTAAAAACATTACATTCGTATAATCTATACATCAGTTATTAATTAAAATATTTTACTTGCTCTTTTGTTGCTAAACACACAAAATTAATCCTCTTCCTAATTCTAAGGATGTATGCGACAAGTGCTATGCGCTTTGCTTCAAAAACTTGAACTAATTAAGTTCAAAAACTTCAAAAACTAAATGAATAGTTTAGATCACATTTTAATTACAAGATCTACATAATATATCCATAATGAGCTCCCAAATACGTGTAGTTATTAAGAAAGCTACGGATGCATGCATGCATGTATCTAAAAGCACTAATTAATGAGTCATAACACGTAATGCATAATAAACATCGATCCTATTATTTTTCTTTGGAAAAATGTACACGAGAAGGATATCGAATCATGCATGTGCATATATAAGAGGAACAAATATATATATATATATATATATATATATATATATATATACTGGTCATTTGATCCGTCACTATATATCAACATGATCATTTAGCACTGAATACGTTGTATTCTTCAGATAAAACCTAGTTTATAACCTTGTATTAATTGGAACGTTACATGTATGCATTAACAAAAATAAAAAATCTAATATATATATGTTTTTGAGTTTTGTATCCTACTAAACCATAGCATGTTAACTCTGCGTTGGTGATCAGAAATCTATATGCAAAATAGGATAAATAATCATGGAGTAGGATAGTATTCAAGAATTAATTAAGCCTTCAAAAGTTTTAGTATATATAGTAAAACAAACTTAATTATAAGTAGCATGAAAACCAGAACCAAACCAAACCTAAACGACCAATTAACATTGATTAATTAGAAAACAACAGTGCATTAACTGTGGTCGGCAAACATTCTTGGATTAAAAAATATTGGTTGTGATGTTCGAATTGGTTCTTATAATAATTTAATTACCCTTTAAAGATCATTAGCACGCACAAATCCACCTGGTAATCGAAACGATGTGACAATTGCGACGCGTTTTTCTTTAAAAACTTGAACAAGTTCAACGTCTCTAGGGTCCGGACCTGGCTAGCCAGCTTGTTGTCTCCCACGTAGGAGACTACTCTGGTCGTTGTTCCCCTTTTTCTATCTTAGTTTAAAATATATGCGTACACAGAGTCGGGCTATGGTATTTTTAAAAGCATCAAAAATATTTACCCATTGTTAATTTTAAATTCAAAACAAAAGAGAACAAGTAGTTTAGATAAAAGGTAAACCTGGCAACTTATAACCTGATCAAATTGAACTTGTGAGCAGAGAAAATATTTGGGAACTAGATGGCATAAAATATTAATAAGTATTTAGCAAAGAGAAAATGCCATGCATGCTTACAAGAATATTTCATTCTCGGCCTTGCGAATCACGATTATTATTTTGTGATTGATGCTCTTTTATATGTTACTCAAATATGCATGTCACGCTATGTAATTAAGTTTGTAAAATAATGTAAAACTAGTGTAATTATCCTTGCGATGCGACGGATAGATATTATTGAAATATTTGTTCATAATTTTTAAATTATATAGGATAGAAAGGATATATATATATATATATATATATATATATTTTTATTTATTTATTTATTTATTTATTTATTTATAAAAATTACATCACATAAGTAGACAAATTTATGTTCCTTTTAGCATATGAATTTTATTGATTTAAGTCAAGATTAAGACGACAACTCGATCTATAATCTTTGTATATTTCAGAAGCAGTTAACATATACTGAACATCCCTAATCCTTATGCTTCCGATCACTTTAAAGTATTCAAAACATCTTCCATAATATCTCCATCACCAAACCTGTGAACTAAACAATAGAAGGACTGTCCAAAGAATTTCATAACATTTCTCAAACTCAATCTTGAAGTTTAAAACTACTCATTAAACAATCATTTCATTCGTCAAAATACTTTATAAGTCATCAATTTATTTTTAATTCCTAATACACTTTTTCTACTTTTAGAAACAACCTATACATAATACAATATAAATGTGCTATCCAAAATCAACATAATTTTATGCTTATTGCCAAACAAATCAAAATTATAAAAGGAACTTGCATGTCGCACAGCTTTCGTGATACTTCCCATACTACATGTAGCACAACTTTCATAATACTTTCCATACTCAAAATGGAAAAAAATATACAAACTACAATCTAACAAATAAAAGTATATAATTTTGAGCTTTATTATCTGTGATGAAGTTTTTAGTCCTATCAATTGAATCCAGAACTCTACATAATCGGTATAATCCTCCTTACACCTCCAACCGTTCTCCTTTCCAAAACTACATCAACATTCACATTTCAAAATTTCTAATCCCTTTAAATAGTGATATAAATTTATCATTATTTTTAACAATATATAAATCAATTTTAATTACAACTCTATTTCGAATGAGAGTGAAGAGATGATCAGGATATCATTAGCTGAGATTTAGTTGTATCTTTTAATCCGGTTTATAACTGGTTGAATACCGATTAAGAAGACATAGGCACCTTCGAAGTCGATCGATCAGCTCATTGGTTCCTGCATGGACCACATTAGCATTAGATTGTGCGGCAAAAGCTTCAACCATGGAGACTAGGCCAAAACCCTAACACAAAAGGAAGGGAATATTATGTTTCACTAAAATAGTCTATGAAAAGCTTAAAATAATAAAGTGTACGGAAGCATGCAACTATATATGAAATGCTAATCATTTTAAAAGTAAAGACAAAATTTGATAAAAATTATATATTTAATCAGAAAACTGATGCCATTATCCAACCTAAGGCGCATGATAATCATGAACAATAGAACATTACCTAATTACATGGGTTCACAATGAGAACTAAATAAAAAATGAACAAAAAAACGGTGCATACGACCATACAAAACGTATAATTTACATTTCAATTAAGCCATGACAAAAGAAAATGATCGAAAATAGAAAACAAAAATTCCCACGAAATGCTTTTGTTCCCTCTCCTTCTCAACTAACAAAGATGTGATTTTTACTAACGAACAAACTTATTTAGGTGAACATCCCATATGCAAACAAAAGTACATGCGAAGAACCTCCTCAGCAACCTCCACCACCTTGTTCCCTACCTATAATTTTTTTTATATGGAATCAAACATTACCTTAATTGAATTCATGAATTAATATTTTTAAAAATAATAATACGTACAAATAATGAATAATAAAATTCAAAAAAAAAAATAGTAATTACTAAAAAATTTCATAGGACAAAATTCCATCCTTGAAGCAGTGGAAGCGACTCCAATTCTTCAGCACAATCTCTATTATTTTCTTTATATGGAATCAAACACTACCTTAATTGAATTCACGAATTAATATTTTTTTAAAAAATAATACAAATAATGAAGAATAAAATTCAAAAAAAAATTATAATTACTAAAAATTTCTACAGGAGCAAATCCCATCCTTGAAGCAGTTGAAGTGACTCCGATCCCTCGGCACAATCTCCTCCGTAAGTTTGGCGACCTCCTCCACGACCACCAACACCTCTGCCTCCACCGCCTCGTACCCCTCATTCCTCTCCTCCCTGTTGCTCACCACAGTCGTCTCCGTCGCATCAGCGAAGGTCCTTCTCGTCATCTCTGATCCGGAAACCGAAGATTGCATCGAAGCCCTGATCCAATCCATCTCCTTGTCGCTCACCTTCGTTGCATCCGCAGGGCTCCTCCTCGTCGTCGCCGATCCGAAAACCGAAGATCACATTGAAATCCTGATCCCACGAGAAGTAACGACAAAATAGTAGGAAAGTAATAGTCGGATGGAAAAGTAACAGTTTAGGAAGAGGAAGAGTAATAGTTAGAAAATGGTAAATGGTGAGAAGTAAGGTGGAGCCCGCACCCACCCAACAGTGAAGGTGGAGTTGCCACGTGGTTAAAAATATATGAGAATTAATATAGAGTTATAGATTATAGATTATAGATTATAGATAGATATAGATAGATAGATTTATTTATAAGTACCTTACAAAAAATAAATTAATGCCCATGCCACTCCATCCCACTCGATTCATGCAATTAATTGCACCATTATAATCAACAAATTAATTAAAAAGATATAATGAAAGGTACGTACATTAAGTATATATTATTGTTAAACACACAGGCAAACACAAAGTTGATTAAAAACAAGAACTAATTATCTGTTTTCACGTGACATGTAGGAAGTACTACTACACGTACCCTACATAACACTAAATGGGGCACAGAAACACTCGGGACTACGTACAATTACAAACCCGATCGATCGCCCGTTTTAAAACTCGGATGCGAACCAATCAATCGTCCAATTTGCCCCCCGATTCCGAACCCAACCGGTTCACAACAACGCATCCCAAAGCGACCCCTGCACCCAGTCCTCCACGTCAGCATCCCCATGGGCCCACATCGGTGGGGTCACCAACATCGCCTCCGCCAGCTCAGCCCACATCTTGGGCGAATCCAAGCCGAGCTCGTCATTCCCCACGTACTCCCACTCCGACCCGGCACGGCACGGCCCGTTTAAACTACAGCACAGCTCGGGGCCGAGCGTTCGGACACGTCTCGCGGCCTCGAGCGCGGCGGACCGGATGTCGACGGGGTCCGAGCTTTTGGGCCGGGGCAGCCGGTCCGCCGCCTCGGGAAAGTTGAGCCGGGCGTCGCAGCCCCGGAGCCGCAGGGCGGCGACGTCGTGTGCCGCCGCCGCCATCTCCGCAGACTCGAAGCTCCCGAGCCATATCCTCGTCTTCTTCCCCGGCTCCCGAATCTCGGAAACCCACTTCCCCCACTTCCTCTTCCGAACCCCCCTGTACTGAGTACCAACCTGCGTTTCCATGGACCAAGTATTGTTGTCTCTTACTAATCCTCTTTAGCTCGTAACTGGCTAAGTTTGTGTAAGTGGGATATGCGCGTGAGGGTGCGTATTAATAGGGGAGTGTCATGTACACATGTGTGTGTGTGTGTGTGTGTGTGTGTGTGTGTGTGTGGTAATGATTCGTCACGCGGGGTATTGAATTTTCTAATGGTTACGTAATATGGGATTATGAAAAGGTGGTGGAGTATATAGCATGCAATGTATTGTATGTATGGTATTGTTTTAGATGAAAAAAAAAAAAAAAAAAAAAAAAAAAGAGAGAGAGAGAGGATGAGGAGGATACGGTGGGGGATGTCTTGAGTTAGAGAGGACACTGGAGTTGCTGTTTTGAGATGGGTGGAGACAGCTGGCATGGATTACTTTTAGGGAGAGAGGGAGAGAGATTTTTGCGTGCACCTGGTACGTGCACCTGCTTCGGCCCTCTACGGAGAAAAGTTCTGCGCAAAAAAGGTGACTCTCTGTGGCTTGTTACTACTGCCCAGATGTGTACAAATTTGTCCTGCAGAAAATTGTAAGAAAACAGCTCATGAAAAATTCCAATTATATTCATTATGTACGTTCTCTAATGTTGGAATTACTTTTATATTAAAAATTAATTAATTTTATCTCTATTATTTATGAATTAAGTAAATTACTTTCTATACAATTAAAACTTTAAGGATGTACTTGATTCTGAAATAGTTGTACATTTAGATATATAAATTTTCATAACTTCAAGTATATGTAAATACTAAGAATATATGTTGATTTTGATTTAGTTAGTTTAAGATATTTTTTATTAAAATTTGAGCAAATTTAAATTATTTCTTACATTACTCTAAATTCGTTATAGCAGCCATTAAAAACTAGCAATTTTAAAATAATTTTATAAATAACATTGAAAAAATATAAAATTTTATTTCTAATTAAACAGTTTAAATAGTCTAAATTACGTCGAAAAACTAGCTATTATATCAAAACTCCAATAATATAGATAGTATAGTAACTACATTCTTTCTCTATATATAAATTAAAGTTTATATATTTTAAAAAATACAAACCTAATTATATTTGCGAATTTTTTATAATTAAATTTGTATTAAAATTTGTTATATTGTAAAGTAAACTAAAAAGAGAGAAAAAAAGAAATATAGTAATATAAATCTCAATACAAATCTAATAATAAAAAATTTATAAGTGTAATTAAGTTTGTGTTTATAAAAATATATAAATTTTACTCCTCTATATATATATTAATTAAAATAAATTTAGATTGTAAAATATTTAACCATATATATATATATATATATATATATATATATATATATATATATATATATATATATATATATATTAGAGAAAGATAGCATATTATCCGTTTCGTTTATTTTTAAAATAAATTCTAGTTGAAAATATGAATCAATTAAGTTTCGAACTCGAGTCACGAATATTAACCATCAAATTTGTTGCCACTTGTATTTGAAACAGTTGATTCATAACCATTCATATATTGAATGGTATATATATACATGGTATATATATACGGATCAGTGCAGTGTATAAATATTTCTACACACAACATCAAAGGATCCATCCCATCGTACAGCTGATTGAATGTTACCTATTACGCAAGAGTTTCTTACCCAAGGAACTGCAGTGATGTATCCAATGTGTACTCAAATATACGGATGCACCCGGTGCATGCAATAATTTGGAGAGAGAGAGAGAGAGAGAGAGAGGAGAGGGTCGATGTCACGCGATTCGGAGGAAAAAGGCTGTCTTCCATTAAGAAGACGTCAGGTTGCGGTGGGCAACAGGTCCCAAAAAATAATAATAATAATAATAATAATAATAAATTATAATTATATTATCATATAAAATATTTTTAAAATTATTTTTATTATATATTATATAAAATAATAAAAATCAAATATAATTAAAAATAAAGTCATAAAATTTTGATAAATGTTTTATTATTATTATTATTATTATTATTTTGAATGTAACTCAAATGATTTTCTCTGGAACCACGTGTGGGTCCCGCGCCCTCGGTGTGGCACGTGGCACTCCACCGTAGCACGGAGCAACTCGTGTGGCGCCCGCCGTACGGATACTATACGGTGGGAAAACCCCGGGAGATGGCGGGGGCCCACGCGCTGTGCGGTCGCGGTCGGATCGCGCCTAGCACGGATCTTAAAGTCTTCGTCGCACAAATTGGTAAATATGCATTGCGGCCCCTCAGCTATAGAAGATACTGAAATTGATACTTAATTTTATTTTTCTTATTAACACCATTTTAATTTTCAATTTTTTAATTAAATAAAAATTACACTAAAATTCACATAATTCGGTCGAATTCAATAGCTTTAAACACTTTGTTTGGAAGATAAAATACGAGAATTGGTGCCTGATAATTAATTAGTTGAGCTGCTAACATTTAAAAACTTTATAATTTTTTAACTAACAACAATAATTCAAGCGAAAAAATAATTAGAAGCAAAGTGTTATTTTGGGCTTATAAAATAAAGTTGAGTCAAAAATATACAAAAATATACTTCTGAATATATATTATAAATCCTGAACAGATAACATTTTTGCTGATCAATTATTATAATTGATTTTTGTATGGGCCTACTGGATCAAGGGAGTGCAGTACATGGCAAAAAAAAGGCGGTGGGTGACTGTTTCTGGGTCTAGAGAGGGGTTTGGTGAGCTGGGCCCACTTAAGTGGGCCGGGCCAACTTATTTTATTTTTCTATTCGAAATTTAATTGGATGGGCCCATGAGCCAGCTTAGATAGGCTGTTTCATGGACTATATACATGAATGATGATGGTAACAAATGTACATCGAACTTACAATTGAGTGTACAGTTCATGGTAAATCATGTGTACTGCTCTTGTCCTTTCTCTCCCAATCATTTGGCATTGTCTCGTTGGGCCGCGCGCACGTGCGCGCTTGCATACTTTTCGCCAAGGGAGGGATGAAAGATGTATCTATGGCTATGAGTTGATCACTGAATTCGCAGCAGAAAAGTTTTTAATGAATAGCGAATAGCTCATTCAAAAGTAGGTCACTTCTGCGGCTCGAATCGCTCCTGAGCTTGTTCATTGAATCTGATTAAGTCTTTAAAGCAAAGACCTGGGAGTCCGGATCTGACCAGTTTTATCGGGCTCGTAGTCAAACTAGCTCACCAATGTAGATCTGATGTAGATATTAATAAAATAATGAAGGGCATAATAAATGTGGCTCTATGCTTGTAGCTAATCCAGTCAAACAAAGTTGGCAACGTGTCACTACCAGAATCTAAAAAAAGTCAGTAAAACCTTGGCGGTGTATTTATTAATCGCATTTTAGACCACGAGGGACAATACTTGATTGCATCAGTGTACTTTTTATTTGTGTGGGAAGCTTCTGAGTTGCTGAACAAGTGAAAATTGGATAGTTCTATCACTATCACCGCTAATTAAAGTGGGATTATGCTAAAATTGAGGGAAACAGCTAGAGCCTGAGAAAATGAAGCTCAATTTAATTATTGTTCTTGTTCTCTTCCCCCCCCCCCCCCCAAAAAAAAAAAAATGTTTGGTCTTGTTTATGAAACAATTGCTCTGTGTTTCTGAGTTGTATTTATATTTGTTTTGGTCTCCTGAAAATTTTATGTGCTTGGATATATAAGCTTTTAATTATGTAAATTGCAGTATCCATATAGGTATAGAGGTGGTGAAATTTGCATCAAAACCTGAGAACAAATTCGTGCGATGAGATTCATCATACTGATTGATACCTTGTATAGCAAAAGTATGATTTTGTCATGCTCGCCATCCAGTATAAGTTCAGAAATGCAGATTGATCAGTAAAATTCTAGCTTTCAGAAGTTGATCTGCAAAAGGTAACAAAATATTCCGATAAGAAAGACAAAGTGATCATTTACACGAGCATGTAGCAGAGATTTTACCCCTCCAAATCTATAAGGATGAATTAAAAGAAAAAAGCCGCATGAGGCTAAAGCAATGCAGATTTCAAATAGATAAACCTTTGTGCTTCAACAATCCGGCCGACCCGAGTAAGAAGGCCAATGATACTGTCGTAATTCTCTTCCGATGCCTTCAAGTCGTACTCCCTAACCATGGAGTTGAATATTTGAACAGCTTTTTCGTGCAATTCTGCCTTGTCGCAAATGGCCAGAACCACATCAAAAGTGAAGTTATTGGGAACAAAACTATTCGACAACATCCGTTCAAATAGATTAAGCGCCTCTTTATATCGGCCGTTAGACCCGTAAGCATCTATTATTGCGGTACAAGTTAATGATCCCTTTGATTGGACCCTGTCAAAGGCTTCCTGTGCCTTCTTGATCTCTCCGCACCTGCCATATAAGTTGATTACTCCTGCTTTAACAAGAGGAATTTGATTCAACTTCATCTTCAATACTTGACCATGCACTTCTCTTCCAAGCTTTAAAGCTTCCAAATCACCACAAGCACTTAAAATCCTTGTAATGGTAATCGAATCCGGCCTATAACAAGTTGAAAGCATCGAACGAAACTCATCTAACGCAATAGATGGGTAGCCATTCTTTATGTACGAGTCGATAAGCGCTGTCCAAGCTATCACATTCTTCTTCGTCATTCCATCAAAAACTCTGCGAGAATAATCTAAGCTCCTACAAGCTGAATACATGGTGATCAAAGAAGTAGATATAGAAACATTGGGCAAAAACCAACTCTTCAAAGCAAAGCAATGGATCTCCTTCCCTCGCTTCAATGCTTTTAATTGGGCGCAGACGGGGAGAACGGTAGCAATCGAAACAATATCCGGCTTAATCCCTTCTTGTTGCATCCAAACAATCGATCTCAACGCTTGATCGAGCCGGCCATTGGATGCATACCCCGACATTAGAGCAGTCCACGACACAACATTCCTCTCACTAGACCCATAAAAGACCCGCCTCCCAGATATCATATCACCGCATTTAGAATACATGTCGATCAATCCCGATAGGATAAAAACCAGCTTATTGTAATCTCTGAACTTTTTAAGCACAAACCCATGAATCTCCCGGCCCAAATTACGCTCCAAGACCTCTCCAATCGCCGGCAGGATGGAAATTATTATCACCGAATTCGGCTCTATACCATCTTTCACCATCAACCTCAAATACTCTAAAGCTTCCCTTTTCAACCCATTATGCGCAAATCCCGCTATGACCGCACCGTACAAAACGACATCCCTTTCGGGAATTTCGTCGAACACCTTCATGGCCATCCGAGTCTTGCCACACTTGAAGTACATATCAATCAAGCAGGTGCGGAGAAGAGTAGGAGCGCCGGCAAACCCGTTCTTGATCAAAAGAGCATGAACCTTCAACCCCTGCGCGAGAGCGGGCGAGCCCGCGAAGCTCTTAATCAGGCAAGCGAAGGTGTACTCGTTCGCGGCCACTCCGGCCTCCCTCATCTCCGAAAAGACCATAAGCGGCGCGCCGCCCCACCGCGGGCCCCCGGTGACCCCTCCCCTCATCAGCGCGTTCCACGTGAACACGCTCCGCGGCGAGAGCTCCGAGAGGACGGCCATGGCGTCCTCGCGGGCGCCGCAAGAGGCGTACATCTCGACGAGCTTGGTCTGCAAGAACTCGTTGCTCTGGAGGCCGTTGATGCGGATGTGGACGTGGACTTGGCGGCCGAGGGCGAGGGCTCTGAGGCGGGAGCACGCGGAGAGGAGGGCGGAGAAGGTGGTGGGGTTGACGGGGACGCCGCGGCGCTCGAGGTAGTCGAGGATGGCGAGGGCCTCGCGGAGGCGGCCGAGGCGGGCGAAGCGACGGATGTCGCGGTAGACGGCGTGGGGGTTCTTGGAGTGGAGGGGAGGGAGTCGGGGAAGGCGCGGCTCTCGGAGAATTTGGGGGCTTTGTTGTTGGGAGGAGGTGTTAGGGTTTTGGGGGTGGGAGTTCGGATTTGGGAGAAGAGGGAGAGCGATTGGGGTGGGGGTTTGGAGAAGAGAATGGTGGGGGTGAGGAGGAGAGAGGAGGAGTCCATTGGGAGGGGGAGGAGGAGGAGGAGGAGGAGAATTTTTGGAGGGAAAATGGGAGGAGGCAACGGTCGAATTTATTTAAGAGTGATCCGAATCTTCTTATCCGCACTAAATTTCTGAACGGGGCCTGCTTGCATTAAGCTACATTTTTGTTTTTTAATTTTCTCCTAATTCTATGAGTTTGTTCTACAATTTTTTTTTTTTTTTTTTTTTTTTTTTTCTGAAAAGTGTTAATAGTTTTCATTTAACATTACTTTATAAATAGTTGAAAACGTTAAATTTACTTACATAAGTAATTAAATTTTTGATTGTAAAATTTTGTACTCGAGAGAGTTCGAAGCCTATTCACACGATTTCAAAAATTCCAGCTACCTTTCTCTAAAAAAAAAAAAATTTTTGTTTGTAAAATAAAAAAAAGTTAGACGAGAATTTTATTATACATCTCACTCTAAAAATTAAATCAGTCAAAATTATTAAATATAAAATAATTAAAATTTAACTTTTTAATCAACTAGATATATAATTAATAAAATTACTAATTATTATTTTTATTATTTATCAAAAATATTAGTGATAGCTTAG
Organism: Tillandsia fasciculata; assembly: GCA_029168755.2. NCBI lineage: Eukaryota > Viridiplantae > Streptophyta > Magnoliopsida > Poales > Bromeliaceae > Tillandsia > Tillandsia fasciculata. The sequence goes on along the minus strand of CM054946.1, from coordinate 19,089,981 downwards.
ATATCACATTGATAAAATTTATATGTGATGTGAAAATTATTGCAGCCCCAAAAACCTCCCCAATTTCTAGCCCGAAGTTATGAAGTTGTTCCCAAATAAAATATCTCCACAGCCACAAAAGCGGCGCAAATTTTAACCAACTTGACTTGCCTATAAATATATACAAAAAAAAATAGAGATAGTAATTAGCGCGCCGCGCCCATTTCGTCGACAATGTCGAGCTCCCTCTCCACTCTTTCTCCCTTTTCCTCTTCTTCTTCTTCTCTCCTATCCCCCAAAACCCCAAATCCCACCAACATACCATTTCGAGCTCCGGGAACTCGCCCAGGTTCGCAACCCTTCTTCTCCTACTCTCCCCGCCCCTCCAAAAACCTGATTAGGGTTCCGACGACGCGGAGCGCCGCGGAGACGTCGTCGCCCGCCGCCGCCGCCGCGGCTGCTGCTCAACAGGTCTCGACAGCGTCGGATGTGGTTAGGGAGTTCTACGACAGGATCAATCGCCGCGATCTCGATGGCGTGGAGGTGTTGATCGGAGAGGATTGCGTCTACGAGGATCTCATCTTCTCCCGCCCCTTCGTTGGGCGAAAGGTCGAGTTCTAAATCCTTGTTAAATACCTATTTTGTCTGAGAGAGATCGGGAAAGAGTTTAAACTACGATTATATCTGTCTTTTGATTGAAGTTGTAGAACATTCGATTTATATAAAAAGCTTAAGCTACTGGATGATGACATTTTAGTATTTTTAGTAAATAGCACTACTTGTCTCTGAATTTTTCCAGTTTCATTGTTCTCTAACTCGTAAGTTGAACATTTCGACATCCCAAACTTTCAAAGTGGTTTGCTCAACACCTTGCCCTGGAAGAAAAATTATTGCGGCTATCGGAACTTCCATTCATCTCATACCTTCAATCCAACTATAAGTTCCTACGTAGAGGAAAGAATGCAACTCAATGTGGACCAAGAAATGTCCATCTTTTGCACAATTTCCATGAATAGAAACACTTGAATGCTGGTACTGTTGATTCTGAAACTGGTTTTGAAGCCCTTATGTGGGTTCTCGCTCTCACGATGCAGGCGATCCTTGACTTCTTCAAGAAGTTCACAGAATCTATCAGCCCCGATCTACAATTTGCCATCGATGACATATCCGAGGAAGACTCGTCAGCTATTGGAGTTACATGGCACCTGGGTATGGTGAACAATTCTCTGTTTTCTAACTGAAATAGATTTATTCTAAATATATCTCAAGCTGTTTATTTTGAGAAATTGGTTCCAACCAAGAGTGGCAGGGCAAGCCTTTTCCATTCAGCAAGGGCTGCAGCTTCTATCGCTTGGAAATATTGGACGGCAAGAAACAGTTAGTGTAAGTTGACTTCTATAACCAAAAGAAATGCACTTCTAAGATGGGATGTCGATATGTTGAGTATGGATAGGCCGAAATTTGTAAATCTAAAGAAACAGGGATACCATACACTTGAGATTAGGCAATGAATGTACCAATTCCGTACATACATATATTATTTAAGTATTGTTATTGATATATAAACTTAGAGGTAGAGGTATACAGTGATACACATACCTCTCGCGCACACCAACCCCCGTGTATGCATGTATTTTTCTATTTTTGTGTTATTTATATAGTGGATGTTATTATTACTGTCTATGATAGCCTATATCCAATCAAGCAGATCTAATTATTTCAATAACAAAAATGAGATTTATAAGAAAGCTAGCACGACTACATAGCAAAATGCAGTTAGAGCAATATATTAATTCAATTACATAGCAAAATGGAGTTAAAGCTAGCTTATTTTTTTCCGACCAATCTAGCATTTCGGGCTAGGTTGGTAATTAGTCAAAAATGTAGCAAGCCATGTAATTTTGAATAGGGTTTTCAAACCATACCTTCCTTTTCTCGTATCTTAAACTTGTCTGGTCCTTGGGCAGATCCAGAAAACAAAATTGTCACTCCTTATAATAGGGAAAAACTCAGGTTACCATCATTAATGCATTCACTATTACCACTACTGAGTGTCACTACTGGTACTTATTACCCATTCCTGCTTTGCTCTTTCTTGCATCTCAAATGCATGTCTATTGAATACGGGTAGTGCAAGTTGGTTTTCCCTACTAGGTTCTTTCATCTGAATGTGTCATCTTACAGGCAAGAGCACTTAATCAGTGCTTATCCTGTAGTAATATAAGTGAGAAAAGGGGCTTCTACACTTGTGTCATATTTAATCACGGTTACTCGATCTTTTATCTCCCTGGATATTGACTAGCATTTTCCAACGACTATACCTATTTCTTAGAAGAGATTGAATCATTGGAGAGACAATATCTGCTAGAATGTTTCTATAACTGTAAGCATTTGTAAAATACTCACAATACTCCACCTAACTGTCGACACAGATATGGTCGAGATTGTGTGGAGCCTGCCACTAAGCCTGGGGAGCTGGCATTGGTATGTGAACTGCATCTCAAATAACAGCATAAGATACATTTTTTTTTGTTTGCTGATCTAACTTTTCTACCTGAAACAAATTCGGTTCAGCTTTTGGCATGACAAGCTATCAGGTTTGAGTGACAAAATGAGTTGTCAAATTCGCAATGCTTAACTCCTTTTCTGATCCACTGTATTTTTCTTTATTTGTTTCAACCAAGATTCCGGAGCACACTACAGAAATTCTATATGAGACACTCGATGATTCATTTTTTGTGTGTTAATTAAATTTAGGTCCTAATACTCTAAATCTTACGAATCATTCTGGATGAACTTTGCTTGGATTCTGACTTGCTTCTACAATAAATGTTTTTGTTTGATAACTCTTCATTTCGTTTCGTTTCTATCGGTGTGAGCATGCAGGCCATAATCAGGGGTGTGACTTGGGCACTCGAACGATTTCCACAGCTTGCGGATCAATTTTGACAGACGACGCCTCATTTTCTCCAGGTGTATGATATATAAACATATAAACAATATCATTGATTTTTAAGATGTATTCCGTTTATCTCATTTCTATTCCCTGTACTGAATGATATCTTTGTAATTACTTTTCGCAAGTTCGTACTCATACTCATGCTTCTGACATATCTTTTTGAATCGGATTCTTCTCTAAACCACCCAAAACCAGGGTTGTAGCAGAGAGGAGTTTCTGAGGCGATATGTCTGTAAAACAAACATGTAATCTGTGAGCAATGAGGCTAGTTAAAATCTGTGCTTTGTACACTGTGGATATGCAGATCCAGTTAAAATTTGCCTAGCTGAGTAGAGAGGCGGATTGTGTTTACCATTGACATCTTTCTGAGAAAGGCGTTTAAGGTCGAAGGTTAGCATACCAAGATTTGGTCTATGAAATCGTGGCATGGCAATTTTTTTTTTGAAAAAAAAATGCCTAGCGTAGTAGCATACCCTTTTTACCAAAAAAGAAAAAAAGAGAGTTCGATCAAATGGTAAAATTGAGAACTAAAAAGATGGATTTTTTTACTCTTATTATTATTACTATTTTTTGAAAGCCAAAATTTGGCCCGCTGATTATTTGGGGACGGGGACTCGACGGGACGAGAACCTATAAATGTGTACAACTTTACGTCCCCAAACTCGATTCTCTCTCACGTTATCTTCATCGTGTGGCTATGGGGACCCAACCCGTCCCCTCGTCCCTCCCCCACTCCTCCCACTCTCTCCTAGGGTTAGGGCTAAGCTCTCGCTCTCTCCTCAATGGCAACCAATACCTTCACCATCGCCTCCTCCACTGCCGTAATCTCCTCGTCCTCCTCCTCTCGCCCCCGTCGCCGTCGCCACTCTCTCCTCCTCCTTCCCCATCGCTCCCTCTCGAGATCGCTCCGCAATGTCAATTGCAAAGCCGCGGAGGTGTCGAAGGTGGAGGGTGGAGAGGCGAAGGTGGCGGAGGGAAGCAGCGGCGGCGGAGGTGATAATGGCGGGGTGAATTGGATTCCGGTGGTTCCGCTGGCGGCGCTGCCGAAGGGGGAGCGGAGGGTGATCGTACAGGACGGTGAGACGATCTTGTTGCTGTGGTACAAAGAGGAGGTTTTGGCGATCGAGAACCGTTCCCCCGCAGAGGGCGCGTATAGTGAGGGGTTTCTCAATGCGAAGCTCACTCAGGTTTTAATTTTCTTACTATTTTGCATTTTAAGTCTTATCGCATTGATGACGAGCAGTGGTATTGAGTGATCATCGTCTAACTCTAACATGGTGCCAGAATTTTATAGTCATTGAATGCTAATGAATACTCAAAGGGTTTGTTGGAGCTCTTGTGATTACAAATCTAGTTATTTTTATGGGCTTGAGTATGAAAAGATCAGGATAGTTATGGATTTTGGCCTCTCACTTGCGCTCAGCAACTAGTAGAGGTGGCAGTTGCCAAGCCGACCCATTTATAAGTATGAGGATTGTGTCATAGTAATCTTAAAACATAGAACTTGTAATGTGTACGCTGTTATCTGTGAAGCGAATGATCACAGTTCTGTTTGTAACTCTGATGACCTAACAGGAGTAGTTAACTTGCTGACTGAAGGGATTTAACGCCGACACCTAAAGGTTTGATCTTTGGAGCATCTGAATGACATTTTCTGAACCTGGAGATTGTCGTTTGGACGACTTAAGAAAGAAGACGCTGCTTGTTGAAAAGTTTCAAATTCTCTGACTTTGAGGATTCTCAGTGGAGAATTTATTCTTGGCAATTGAAGTTATTTGTCTAAAAGCTACCGATGACATGAATGAATAGAAATTTCATAATAGTAGCAATTATAGATGTTATAATGCCCCATTAATTTGGGCAGGCCTCTGGGAGTATCGGAATGATGGGATGTATCTAAATGTATTGAGTTCAACCTTTTATGATTTCTCCAACTGAGTGGATCTTTCTTCGAAGAAATAAAACTCATTTTCTCTGGTCGTATGCAGGACGGCTGTATTGTTTGCCCAACAACAGACAGCACATTTGATCTTCGGACTGGAGAGATAAAGGAATGGTACCCAAAAAATCCAGTTTTGAGGGTTCTTACACCTGCTCTGAGGAAGCTGTTTGTTTTCCCTGTGAAAGTGGATGGGGAAAACATATACATTAGCATGAGAAGTGCCAACACATCAGGCGGATCTGCAGAGATTATTTTTAGCGGCAGAGCTCAACCTGGAACTACTGCTTCTGATGTCAATGTTGAGGAGGTCTCTCTCTCTCTCTCACTCTCAGTATGCGTGTGTTAAGTCCGCATATTAGACGATATTGTCATTACTTGCTAGAAATCGTCGTCCTTTGCCACCATCTTGGGAGAATTCAATGAAGCTAATAATAATGCATCATTTTGCAATATCTGCTCTATCTGCTAATAAATAATGCATCATTTTGCAATATCTGCTCTATCTTCAGCACAATTTAATCTTACCATATCTTGCTTTTTAATCTGCTTTCAGGTGAGAATGGTAGTTGATGAGGATTTCGAAGGTTTTGGTTTCACCGGGAAGAATGAGGTGATAAATGGGAAAGCAGCTATAATTGGCTTCCTGTTGTTAATGGATTTTGAACTTCTAACTGGCAAAGGCCTGCTCAAGGGGACTGGTTTCTTGGACTTCATCTATGGGATTTCAAATGCTCTGAACTCGTAGACATCCATCCATTCATTTCCGCCGAAAAGGTTGCAAAGTTCAAGTGTGTTCTCGAGCTTCGAAAGGTATTCTCCTATTTATCTAATGTTTTGAGCTTGAATGAAGGTGTGTTTAGTGTTCTTTTAATTAGACTTCTCTTTATGTTTGTTTACTTCTGCCGTTAGAAACGCGAAGAACGAGTGCAGACCGAATTGAATGAACTGCATTATTTGCAGACCATGGTGAATTTAATCTTTTCTTTTTTCTTTTTTCCCCCTCCACTAGTCATTTTAGAGGTGGCTAGTGTTAATTTCTTATTTGCAAAAAATGCGAACATTGTGTAATATTCATACGATGTACATAACCGCATTGTGGGTTAAATTTTGTCCAACACTTGATATCTTGTCACTTACAACAATTTCTACTCTTCATGCAAAATGATGGTCGAATGAGTATCGTTTGAATGATGAATCATTCATGCAGATGTATCTTGCCCTGAACTAAACTACTAATGAGTAATGGCCGTTCTCAATAGTAATTGTAATAATTGTAAGTTTCAATATATCTTACCCTGCAACCTGCATAATCTACTCATTCATTGAGCTCATCCGAATTTATTATTCTATTGGTCATTTATGGGAAAATTGAGATTATAACCAAGTCCTAAGAAAAATTATATCGTAGCTCTCTTCATTTACATGAGTTGGACGTTTTTTTAAATTTTTATTTTGATGTTGTTTTTACTCTCCAAAAATATTTATTATCTAAGCTAAGATGATTTAGCTATATTAATTTGATCAGAGAGCTTCTACTCGTCTGAACCCGTCTCCTTCCGTTGTACACATTCAAAATTGGGAGTGTCCCTTTGCGTGCTTTTACTCTAATTCTATTTTATTTATGGGTTAATTTTATACAACTCTATATAAACTTATCAAATAGTAAATATATTTCTATAAATTTTAATTTTTTATATTTATTTATTCAAATTTTTTTTATATATATTCCTACGGTTTATTACCGTTAATTTATTATTTATTTTTTAACAGACTATTTGTGTAATATCTGCTTTGCCCTTTTAGTTAAATATTTAATTTATACTTAACTAAAATTTTCTAACAGACATAGACTACAAGAATATATATATATATATATATATGAATAATGTTAAATTTTTTTAAAAATAAATATAAAAATTTAAATTTTATAAAAATATATTTTTTATTCCATATATTATTTTCAAGACCGGTACGTGATTAACCTTTATTTAATATCATTGGATGAATCTCAACCGGTCCACAGCTGAAGTGGTGGACCAGGTCCAGCCACTTTCTCGTGTTGCAGCGAAGCAAATAGAAATCGATGGGCCATGCAGGTTTTTCGCTGCATTAGCGAAGGAGAATCCCCTCTCTTCTTTGCTCCCCCTCTCCCGTTTGTCTCTCTATTTTTCTCTTCGCTTTTCCTTTTTTAGGAAAAAGGAAAAAAAATCCCAATATCAATCTCTCCCTCTCTACCTCTAATCCATTTCGTTCTTCTCAGAGGGAACGAGAGGAGAGAGGTTTCAATTGTTCCAAGTTTTGCACAAAATTACTGCACCCCGCCAAGGTTGTATTTTGATATATCTACTTCGCGAGCTTAATTAAATCCCCATTTTTTGGATTTCTGGGTTTCATTGTTGTGAAAAGTGGAGCAGTTGTTTCCTGGATACGGGATTTAAATTGGTGCATGAGTGTTATGGGATTCATGCAACTAATCTCGTGTTAAACGATTCGTACATAAAAAAAAAAAAAAAGGAAAAATAATTAAGGGGAGAAAAAGTTTGATCATATTCAGTGCTTATGGGCTGCATTTGCTCGAAAGGAATCGCCACCGATGAGAACATCGAAACCATCCGAAAGGCCTCGCTTTCGAGCAAGTCGTTGAAGCGATTCGTCACGCTATCGAAGAAAGAGGAGACCAAGAAAGAGGAGGCAACAGCATTACCGAGTTCTAATGATGATGGCGCGATTCAGGTTGGTTCGAAGCAGAAGGCAGACGAGGTTGTCATATCAATGCCTGCGGAATCGAACGACGAAGAGGCGGCGGCAGCGGCAGCGGCCGTAGATAGGACCAAGAAGGCAGGAGGGCATCAGAGAAGGGCCACTGTGGATGCTGGCGCAAATAGGAATGATTCCAGCCGCGGCGATGTCAATGAAGTAGAGGCTCATTTGGGGAAGAATGGGGTGCCGAACGGCTTCTCCGGGGAGCACGTCATCGCCGGATGGCCTTCGTGGCTCACTTCGGTGGCGGGGGAGGCCGTGAAAGGGTGGTTGCCGCGCAGTGCAGATTCGTTCGAGAAATTGGATAAGGTAATAATATCTCCTGCCTGTTCCACTAACTCCTGTGATTGTTCCGCTCTGATACAATCGTTTGCAATCTTTGCAGATTGGACAAGGAACATACAGTAATGTATACAAAGCCCGCGATCTCAAAACTGGCAAAATCGTCGCGCTAAAGAGAGTACGATTCGTAAACATGGATCCCGAAAGCGTCCGCTTCATGGCTAGGGAGATCCACATTCTGCGCAGGCTAGATCATCCGAATGTGATAAAGCTCGAGGGCATCGTCACGTCGCGCATGTCGTCGAGCTTGTATCTCGTTTTCGAGTACATGGAGCATGATCTTGCCGGACTTGCCGCGACTCCGGGTCTCAAGTTCACTGAACCACAGGTACTCGATCGTATTATCCTCCTTACAAGGCTCCTATCAGGTATTATATATATACACACACATCGTTCAAACCAACTTATATGTGAATGTTAGGTGAAGTGCTACATGCAACAGCTACTTCGCGGCCTCGAACACTGCCACAGCCGCGGAGTTTTGCATCGTGACATCAAGGGCTCGAATCTTTTGATCGACAACAACGGAAATCTTAGAATAGGAGACTTCGGTTTGGCGACAGTTTTCGATCCAAATCAGGAACAGCCACTGACGAGCCGTGTCGTTACTTTGTGGTATCGACCTCCCGAGCTCCTGCTCGGTGCTACGGAATATGGTGTTGCGGTCGACTTGTGGAGTACAGGTTGCATACTCGGGGAATTGCTTGCTGGGAAGCCGATCATGCCGGGCAGAACCGAGGTATGTATGTTGTAAAAACACCTAAGCTTGGGTAACAGCTTCAGTTTCGAAGATTGCCGTAGCTGACCGATCATTTCAGGTGGAGCAACTCCACAAGATCTTCAAGCTCTGCGGATCGCCGTCGGATGAGTACTGGAAGAAATCGAAGTTGCCGCACGCGACCATCTTCAAGCCTCAGCACCAGTATAGGCGGTGCGTCGCCGAGACGTTCAAGGATTTCCCTCCTTCAGCTTTAACTCTCCTCGATACCTTGCTGGCGATAGAATCGGATGCTCGGGGCACAGCTGCATCCGCTCTTCAGAGTGAGGTACGTACGTTGTTCAGCATCTCTCGTCTTGTTTCAATTACAAATATACAGCTAAGTATGATTAGGAGTTAGTTTATCTGTTACTTTCTATGCATTAGTGATCGTTGATTTATGAGATAAAATTTCAGTTTTTCAGCACAAACCCGCTGCCCTGCGATCCTTCCAGTTTGCCTAAGTACCCGCCGAGCAAGGAGTACGATGCTAAACTCCGGGATGAGGAAGCTCGGAGGTAACTTTATTATTATTATTATTATTATTATTATTATTTCCAATAGATTTTCATAAACAATTGCAAAGTTTCTGTTTTCTAGACACATTTATGGAGAATTTCATACAAATTTAGTAGTGATGAAAAGGTTTTTTTTTTTTTTTTTTTGCCTTGTTTGGATTTTTTATATTTTTCACCTCGCTTCACAATTATAGGCAAAGAGCTGCGGCGCTCAGCGGCCGTGGATCTGAATCTGTACGGCCAGGGAGAAATGAGTCCAAAGGAGTGCCAGCACATAATGCCAACTTAGAAATGCAGGTATTTATTATACTTTCTCGCCACTTAAAAAAATTGCTAGATGTACATCTCAACTCCATCTCAGAATAGAATAGATGTAAAATGTACACCTCATTTAGAGTGTACATGTAGCATTTTTCGAAGTTTAGTCATTTAATTCTACGTATCACCCCTTGTTATTATTATTTTTTTAAGAGGTTTAATCGATACCTTTCTTAATTGCAAAATTACTGGACACATAGTAGCATATTATTCCCCCTTCTTTATTTTCTGTAAAGCCACACCTAAACTAAGATTTTTTTTTTTTTTTTTTTTTTTTTTTTTTTTTTTTTTTTTTTTGCTCGTTCATTTTTAACAAAAAAATAAAATAAAAAAATGTGGAACAACTTAGAACTTAAAATCTGAGATGTCAACCATCAAATTATTAGGACCGGTAGGTTGATAAAATTGATTTTAAACTTGAAATTTAAGCATTTTATTTTACTTCTTGCGCAGAAACGGCAAGCACATGCAAATCCAAAATGCACCAGCGAGAAGTATAATCCCCACGAAGATGGTGGGGCGGGATTTCCTATCGAACCTTCAGGATTACAAACGGGAATGCACGCACCTGGGGTTGGATCCACATGGTATGATAACAAGGGGAATCACGGCGATCATCGGAGTGTTCCTGGACGCACATACAATTCGGTACGGGTATCGAACGGTCCTCAGTTAAGGTCGCAGCGATCATACGCGCCTCAACCAGGGGGCACCGACTTCATAATGCCGGGTAGAACGACTGCTAATTCGAGATACAATCAGCTCGACGTCGCCGAGCCCTGCCAGCAGCAGGTGCTCGACAGGCCAGCGTCTTCTCACAAGAAAGATTTAGGAATCAAGGATACATCAGTGGTGAGTACCAAACTCTTACAATATGTTCGAGTAATTGTTCGGAAAATGCAAAACATTCTAAATAAAATAAGTTTAAAGTGATTCAACACAAAAGTGAACTAATTCTAAGGCTTAAGATGGTTACTGGTTTTCTTCTGCTAAGATCATATTTTTGGTCGACAAATTCAGAGTTATGGAGCTAAGAACAAAAGGATCCACTATTCGGGGCCGTTAATGCCTCCGGGTGGAAACGTCGAAGACATGCTCAAAGAGCATGAGAGGCAGATACAACAGGCCGTGCGCAAAGCGCGAGTCGACAAGGAAAAGACAAACAAGAATTTCTACTAATACAAGCTGCTTTAAAAAGGAAGTGACAAATCCATTACCAGAAATGGCTGTTCATAGGTCTTATTTTGCTGGTCTCAAGCCACATATAATCGACAGGAACCATGAGAAACAAGTACAATATCCTTACCTCCAAGCTAGTCACCTTGTACATGTTTAGAAATAATTGCGTGAACTTGCTCCAACACGTCAGCCATGGACCAGCTAAAGCGTTTGTCATCCATCTTATTGCAACTTTCAATTCTTGCCACTCTTAAAGGAAATAAGTTTCAAATCTGGAAAGACTGTAATTTACTAGATTGTGGGAATTGAAAGTTGAAGAAAAAATAAGAGAATAAATAAGCTGAGCAAGTCCATGCCTGATGTGATGGCCGGGTGCATCAATAATTTCTCAATTTTATGGGAGACAAAGCTATATGACCTACATGTGGGAAGAAAATTGCCATGGTTCAGAATCAGCCTCTCTCAGTACTTCTTAAAGCTTCAGATATTTGTAGAAGTACAGATAATAATATTCCTCAGCAAAGCTGCAAGAGAAGCTGTTTCTTGAGCAGCCCATTTTGGCACCGATGTATTATATATGTTTGTAAATCAAGAAAATTGGTTGTGAAGAGCAAAAGGAAAAGAAGTCCATAATTGATTTAGGGAATATGTATATCACTAATTGTATGTTTGTAACTATTATTAGTAGATGATATCAATTCATGATTTTCGCCTTAAGCTTTTTCTTAAACTGTTTCATGCTATTCACTAGATACCTAATATACTTGATTTTAGTTTTGCCGTCTCTTTCCCTATGACTTCAGCAAGAAGGGCTTAAAAATCTAAATAACTGAAGTTAGAGATGTACATACTGCTTGACCACTTCGAAATATAATCCTCGGGTCAACCAAAAATTAATTCTTTATGTCGCGCTTAGATGTCATATCTGTTATAGTACCATTTCTATTCGAAGCTAACATATCTTATATCTACTGGTTAAACTTCAACTATTGATACCCAGAATAACGAAAGGAAACTTTCCATCAAAGTTGACATTCAGAAATGTTTTTAAACAATTGAAACATATGAAAGACCACAAAAGTATAGTGGCTTGGGGTGGGAAACAAAAACTTAATACTTGCCTTTTAAGGACAGATAGTTAAACTCCATAACACTGGTTGCAGAGATTGTTCTGCTTAATCTGGCTGTTATTTTTTATTATTCCCCCCGGATAGAAAAAAAAAGGGGAAATAAAAGAGAACTTACAATCTTGGCCATCAGCTGCTCGAACCGAATTGCTTCTGGATGTCCTCAAATGATATGGTGGCAGAACCTCTCCTCTTGGCCTTCTGCTGTGATGGATGCTCCCTCCATCCCGTCATATAGATTACCTATTTGTTGAAAAATCACAACCATTGTCTAATTTCTGTCACAAAAGGAACATAGAAAGATATGCCAAATCTATTGGTACTATAAAAAGGTTGAGTTTATGTTCACCGACAAAAATTAGTTACTTTTCTACTATCAACTCGAGCTGTCAAAACAGCTCGCCAAGCCAGCTCGTGTTTGGCTCGAAATCCACTTATAAACAAGTAAACAACCCAAGCTTGAGCTTAGTCTAGCTAGCTTGTTTTCAGTTTGATAAAGCTTGAAAATAAAAAATAAAAAAAAAACTATATAATGTACTATATAGATTGAGATGATGAGCAGTGGTAAGAATGAAAGAATTATACCAGTATCAAGTATAACCAAGCAATATCGGGTCTGAAGTTTACCTGAAAAGTTGCTGGAACAGTACCATCTTCAGCACCAAACATTGACTGATAAACTGCAGCAGTCGCCAAAGCTGTATCTCTCTTCAGAATCTGGAAAAAGTTGTAGAATGGCGAGCCTGATAGTCAGGGAGCACAAAGGGGGAATCTAGTAGCTAGCCTTAATTATCTCAAGACAATGAATAAGAAATTTTTATAAACTAAAGTTAAGATATCTTTCTACAAGGGAAAAAAGCAGCGGCATATTTGTTCTTTTTTCGTTTTTCTTTGGTTGCGAAGGGGAAAGGGGGGGAGGAACTTACAGGGTTTCTTTGGAAAAGAGCATTTGTCTCACCCATTGCTCGGAGATGTTCAACAAGTTCCAAGGCTAGAAAAAATAAGTACACATCAGAGAACAAAAAAGAAAGAGAAAGAAGCAACTATTGCCATGACAAATGCGGAAAATACAGCTTCCAAGATTTTCCAATACTACCAGTAAAACTCATAGAATTTAATTTCTATCTGCTGAAAATTTCCACTCTTAAAAAAAAAAAAAAACTTAAAAGAGACTAGTATGATAGCTTTGAAAACTTGCTCAAATGCTATACTATAATCAGAAACATAGAGGGTCATACAACTGGGAAAATAAAGCAGTTGATATTTCCCCTAGAAAAAAGAAATAATTCTTAACCCATAAAAACTTTGGGAGTGCTGAATTGATGTTTCTTTGTGACTTCTATATAAGTAGGGTTGATCAGCTATATGAAACAAAGTGTTTGGTGGTCTACTTGGATCTTTTCATGAGGCTAAAGACGATTAGGTCGAGCTCAGATAAAAAAAATTTCAACCATCAGTTGAAACATTAATCGATGTAGGGCAAATTTACAAGCAACGGAAAACGAGCATGTGTCAACTAAATATCCAGATGATTATCATAGGCACTAACCACTATTGTATTTGACAGTATATTGATCTACATCAACGCTAGGAAGGGTGAAGCCTGCCCTTGTAAGAAGATTTCCTGCATCACGCACCTGAAATAGTCAAGAACAGCAGGATGGGTTTAAACTAGCCTATGTCCTTAACTGCCCCAGAAAATGTCTAAATCACAAACCAAAATAAGATTAAGATCGGGATACGTACTTGTGCTAGAGGAGAAAGTCGAGGACTAATACCTCCCTCTCGTTCCATTTGAGCAATTGTACATGCTATTCTTAGCTCTCTGATTGTTACGGCCCAATCATAAGACACAAAATAGTGATAATAAGATGTTAAAGGTCAAAAGATAACAGATTGTGCAAGTTGAAGAATTAACCACTTTAAAGTCTCTCCACCAAGAATAGCTGCGAGGAAGAGACCATCAGGCTTCAATGCAAGTCTACACTGCCACAGATTTAAATTACTCTTCAACGATTAGCCAGTGCTTAAAGAAATATTGAATTCAAATAAATCAAAAGGTCTGTGGTGCATACTTGTATCATTGCTCCAGGGAGATCATTTGTCCAGTGAAGTCCCAGACAACTGATTACCAAATCCAGCGAGCTTCACAAAGAAAAAATACAGTAAATCTCAAGTGCCTAATGGGGAAGGAAAAAAAAAAACTCATAATGTGAAGACCCAGTTAAATGAACTTCATCCATTTAGAAAGAGTATATTGACCTTTCTTTCATTGGCAGGAACTCTTCATCTCCAACCACAAAGGAAGTCTCAAGGTTGTCATCAGGGGAATTGTTTTCTGAATCCCGTAACTTTTTAACCATGTCGAAAGACATATCCATCATGATCAGCTTTTCAATTCCACCTGGTACCAGGAAGTAGATACAGGAATTCAAAATAAGTTTAGAAGTGAACTCCATTAAAGGAAATAAGAAACAATAATTTGCTTGATTGTGTCCTAATTCTAATGCAATGAAGGGAATGCCAATATAGCATCTTCCCCCCACAACTAAGCAATGCGATAAAGAGAATCCATGGTTAAAGAATCGAGTATTTCACAAAACAATAACCGAGTATCGATTATCAGCATGAAGCAGAAAAATAGTGAATTAGGGTAGGGGCTGAAAGACGCATAGAATTGGAACATTTAGAAGTGATAAGCAAACAGAACTACCCCGCCCACGTAACAAACGCCTGACAGCAGCTAAAGAGCCCCCAAGACATAATGCCGTTGGAAATGTCTTCCTGCAATCCTGAAAGACGCAGAAAATTCCAGAATAATTCTTCGTATGTCTAAAATGATTCGAAATTCTGAGAAACTAAAAATATTTCTGAAACTACCAACTGAATATTCTGGTTATTTCCTTTTATTAGGGATTAGTTTTTTTTTATGAAAGAAATATTCATAAGAGCTAGAGTATCAAAATAGAACACACGGGAAATATTTCTTTTGAAATAAAGCTTTAACCAACAATCAACTAAACAGTAGATACAGTTCGCTAAGTCAATCGACGACTAAATCAATTTTTGAGTTCATTACACCTACACAGCAATCAATATTCCTATAGATAGATAGAAACACAAAGATAGGTCGATCTGAGAGCACCTCGAGGCGATCGAGAAGGTTCTCGGCGACGGAGTCAACGAAATCGTCATTCCCCCGCATCAACCACGCCGCTCGATCCCTCTGCGAGTGAAAAAACGAAAACGAAAATGAAAACGCTACTCGATGATCCCAATTCGAACACACTCCAATGCCTTAGACGTAGAGCACAAGTAGAGATCAAAGAAGAGAGAGAAGGGACCTGTTTCCTCTTGAGGTCCCGATCGAATATCTTAATCCGGGAGCTCTGGAGCCCGTCGCCGGAGAAATCGGCGTCGCCATTATCGCCTGGGGGGGAGGAGGAGGAGAAGGGAGCGGAGGGAGGAAGAGGAGGACGACGACGATGGGGAAGAGGGAGGAGACGATGTCGGTAGGGTTTTGCGCTCCTCCACCATTCTCTCGCGATTGCTTTTATAGACATCTCCGCGAGCATCTCTGCGGCCGCCGCCGATGCGCGGTTGCTGTGGACTGTTTGTACAAAGACGACTACGGCTTCTACCAATAGGAGAATTATTTGAACTTCGTGTGCCACGTCATCTTGTGCACCGCCCAATCGTTTTGCAGCATTTACTATGCTTGCCTTCATTAAAATTTTAAATTGCAATTTTATTTTAATTATTAATTTTTTTAAAAAAATAAAAATAGTTTAAAATATTATGGTTTAAAATCAACATTAAATGACAAGTTAACATTAAAAAAAAGGAATAGAAATATGGTTTAATTTGCTTTAAAAATTGTTATTTAAAAATAGAGTAATTATTTTATAAAAGAAAAGTTAAATTTAATTAGCTAATTTAAATTTTATAAGAATAAATTGATAATTTTATAGGAACATGAGTATTATTATTATTATTATTATTATTATTATTATTATTATTTTTTAAGAAACAAATTTTCCCTTGGAAAATTATTAAAAATAGAGTAATTATTCTAAGGGCTGCGGTTCATGAGTGAGTATTATTATTATTAATAATATTATTATTATTATTATTATTATTATTTTTTAAGAAACAAATTTTCCCTTGGAAAATTATTAAAAATAGAGTAATTATTCTAAGGGCTGCGGTTCATGAGTGACTTGGTGGTCCAAGTTCACCCATATAATTTCTTAGACAAATATTAGCCTTGCGATTAGCAAGAGGACACGTGTCTTAAGATGGTAGCACCCAATATGATCCTCATCGAAAAGCAACTCAATCTCTTCCGCACCAGCGCTTCACACGAAAGCAGAAGCCGCAGAATTTCTGCATCATGCTTCTTTCTCCGGCTTATGCTCGCCCACTCCGCTTCTCACAATCTCCTTCTCCTTCTCCTCCTAAACGAGATTTCTCAGCACTTTCTCTCAAAACAGAGGACGATACCGAGCGAAGAACAGTAGGTTCGAAAAACGCTGGCGGAGGAAGCGCATCTGGAAGCTTCTTGTCTCTTCTCTGCCCCCTCCTCAAGTTTTTTGGTGTAGGGATTTTTTCTATCATCACGTTTTACTTTGATCGCATTTGTTTTTGATAGCATGCTCTGCTTGAAATTCCTTGATGATATTAGCGTCGAAGATAATTTCTCTTTGATATGAAAACCAAGTTGCTTCTAGTACCAGAAAAAAGCTGCGATGCGCAGATAACAAGCTTATATGGGCCACTTGAGAATATCCCAATTCAAATTAGGACGAGAAAGGGTTACCTGTGTATCCTTTGAGTTTTTCAAATTTTCCTTGTGCGCAGGGAGGAGATCCTTCGCAGGAACGCAACGACATTATAGAGGTATACTCATCAAACTCACTTGTTTGCATCTCAGTTGAAATGATAAGGATATTCTTCTTCTAGCTTCTTTTGTTGCTCCGGAATAGAGATTATATTATTTGAAATGATATGGATATCTCTGTGCTTCTTCTAATCACCTTGCCAGGTTGCAACATCTTCGTTGTCGAGCTTGGCCCGGCGTCCATGGGGTTCCAAATCGGCAACTGGCGGTGGAAGCAGCTTAAATTCTGCAGGAACTCCAACAAACCTGCAGTTATATGAATTTGGTAATTTTTTTTCTTACAGCCTTATATACATCTTTGCTGTACTAAAGGCTTTTTTCATCGACACGATAGATACGGCCGCTCAATTTAACATGTGCGTAAAAAATTAGTAAGGTTTAGGGTCGTGTTTGTATATAGTGTAAATTTACATGATTAGTTTCTCAATTTTGACGTTGTTATTAAGATGCTTTTTCTTTTATTCAAGTAATATGTTCTGAATAGCATTGTCGACAGAAGCGTGCCCCTTTTGTAGGAGAGTCCGAGAAGCAATGACAGAGCTCGATCTCTCTGTAGAGGTACCGAATGTGTTGTTTCTGAAGTTTGAGTAATTTTCCCTTTTTCATATAAAAGGCATGCGACAGTTAATCTTGAGTTTCAGCTATACTGTGACTGTTTTTCGATATTCCAACACATTTGTATTGCTGGAAAGCAGTATTGCCGATTAAAAGTTTAGAATACTTGTCTTAAGCAACTTTTGTTGTTCTAGATATTGGCGTCGGATTGAGAATCACTATTCGGAAACAAAAAAAACCATCATTTTGTTCTAAGTTGCTTTGATTTCTTGAATTGTCTAATAAGGAATTATTTGCAAATTATTTTCAGGTTTATCCTTGCCCAAAAGGATCACTAAGACATAGAGAAATTGTTAGAAATATTGGCGGGAAAGAACAGTACGTATCCTTTATGGTTCTTAGAGACGTATCCAATCAACTTCATGGAATTATATGCCCTAATTATGTATGTCATGTTAAGCTTAACATTCGTTGTGTCCTGCAGTAATCATAAGAGTATATTGAATCAGATTATTGCGTTGTCTATTTATGTAGTAGTATATATTTTAATGGCACTCAAATGGTTATTCTATGAAACCTTTGCTAAGCGCAGTGATAGAACTGCATATCTTGCTCACAGATGCCCTTATTATAATCATTGTTTTTTTTTTTTTTCCTCCTTCCATACAAATCTGGACACTTTACGGCAATACTTGACCAAAGATGGTGTTGATGCAGGTTTCCTTTCCTTGTCGACTTAAACACTGGCATGTCGATTTATGAAAGTGGTAAGCATAAGCTTTTACGTGCTTTAAGTACATTTTAATTCAAGCAAAAAAGAATCTAATATGTTTATAATTTATCTTATGAATGACTTGCTTGCACTTATGAACACCTCTTGCTTCTATGTACCCTTTTTTGCTTGTACAGGAGATATAGTGAAATACTTGTTCCAACAATATGGCCAAGGAAGAAGTCCCACATTTGGGCTCTTGGAGAGGTACTTACAACTTGGCATTATTTTCCATGCTCTTTGAAAGCTAACTATGTTCTTATATCAACATTACTAGATTTGAGTACTGCAGCAAAATTAGCAGTAGACTACAGCTTCTGGCACAGGGACATGGCCGTATCTTGTTTACAGTGCAATATGCTTTTAGGAGCTTGAATTGTGATGAGACAGAAATAAAATCGGTCTCTCTTCTGGCTTTACTGCCTTGGATATTCAATTGTCAGTACTTTAGACATATTGGAGTTTATATCTCTGTAGCTTAACATGCAAATATCAAGATATTCTTAATAAAACGCTAAGGGCCCGTTTGGCATCCGGTATAAGGGGGGATAAGGGGGTTATCCCTCCTTTATACCAAAACAGCATTTAAGTGTGGGGGGAATAGCTGTTCCCCCCATACCAGTTATTTCGGTATAAGGGTGGGGTGGAACAACTGTTCCACCTGTTGCTTATTATTATTATTTTTTTAATTAAAATTTTTTAAATTATAAGATATTTAAATTTATAAAATTTTAAATTTTTTTATTTTATTTTATAAATTTTAATCTCCTCTATTATTCTTATTCCTTTTTAACTTGCCAAACACAATTTTTCTTATTCCGGTACAATCATTATACTCAACCAAACTCAAAATTACTATAATTCTTGTTTGTACCTGAACTTATATCTATCTCCGGAATAACTAATTTTCGCTTATATCCGAACCAAACGGAGCCTAAAGAAATAGCATTTTCTATGTTGATAGCTTGCCCAATAGCTGAGTTTTTTGTCAAGAAGCTCCAAGTTGCTTCACAGGATGAATTTGAGTCAGAGGAGATGATGATATTTAAGGATTTCAAAATTGTTCTGAAATGATAGTGTTTCCTGAAATATTGCAGCACAGTTTTTACGGGATGGGTTCCTACTCTTCTTCGAGCAGGAAGAGGGATGACACTTTGGAATAAAGTAGGAGAACAACCTTCTAAGAAGTTGGAGCTTTTCTCGTATGAGAACAATGCTGTAAGCATCACTAGAAATTTTTTTACATCTTCAATGCGAGCAGAATTTTGATCTTTGCATTAATGCTTTTTCTTCGGCTTCTTCAGTATGCCAGGATTGTTCGCGAAGCACTATGTGAATTGGAACTTCCTTACATTCTCCAGAATGTTGGAGACGGGTCATCAAGATCTCAGTTGCTCTTTGATTTATCAGGTTTCAAAGAGGTGATTCTTACTAAACCTTTTACTTAATGCTTTAAACAACATTATAGATTGAACTCCTTTCACTAATCATAACATTTTTCATCTGATACTAATGTTTAAGGTTGTTGATTGAACCCAAGGATGTACATACCAAATATTAATTACGTTGGCCAACATGATAAATGTTGTTTACTAGCCAATCTAGGACAAGTGGTAAAGTCCAAAAGCTCTTTCAAAAGTTAAAAGGATATGGAGCTGAAACACTGACATTATCAATAGATCGCATTGGTGTATTTGTATGGTAGTTCTAATTGAATCGTGCTATTTTAACACGCAATTCAGAAGCTCGCTCATAATACAAGTTTGATACCATTGTGGCTTGATTTTGCAGGTACCGTATCTGATCGATCCGAACACAGGATTTCGATCAGGTGACCATAAGAAGATATTGCATTACTTGTTTCAGACATACTCCGCCGCAATCTAACCTCTAGTTTCCATTTCGTATATCTTCTTGGCAAAGCAATATCCCATATGTTTTTACCTAGTCATCATTTTTTCTATGTTCTGTTTCTGGATGGCTATACAAAAAATATATTTTCCTTACCAATTCTGGTTGCTGAGATATCATTGTCTTTTTGGTCCCCATTTTTGGTCCCCATTTTTGGTCCTTTGGTAGGTTATTTGGTTGTTCACAATGACCCCAAACCTGTGTGTCAAGAATTAAATGGTAATTGCACCGTATGGTGGGGAATGCTTTAATTATTATTCCTGTTTGGTTTCTGTCCCCTCATAAATTCATCATAACCAACTTTTCAAAATATTTAAAGAAATTTTTTTAAAATAATCTGCTCAATTCACCATAACCATACATCTGTGTATTTTGGCAATAATTATGTGATCAACTCACCAGGAAACGCAAACTTTTGCACTATGTAACGTCTACTCTGGAAGGGACGACGAGTACTTTACAAATTAATATATTATTATTATACTGTTCATTAACTGTGGAGGTCCTGAATTTGATCGTCACCTTCGCAATTACACAGGCTATAGATAAGTTGAGAACATGACCTTCTGCAGAAGTTGTACGAACTTTTTATAGTGTCTTCCTGTAGCAACCATTCAAGTATGTATCTACTCTGGTCCCACTTGGCGTGACGCGCTCACCTGCTCCGTTGCTAAACCATGTTACCCACCACAGCTAGCAAATGAAATATCTACTAATACAAAGCTTAAAAGGTCAAGTCGTACCAACTCACAACTACCTCACTGTCCGAACGAAAGGAATAACGTGCATTATTAATTAGCGACTCACACACACACACACACACTCTCTCTCGTTACACACTCGTACACACACTCCACACCAAAACTTAATTAAACCTTAATTAGGTATTAGGTCACTAGTCCTGATCACTCTCTCATTTGCTTTAGCTTCAAGCATCAGCAACATCAAGCCAACTCCTCTGGTCCTCTGTTGTCCTCGCGAAAAATACCCCCACAGGAAAAAAAAAAAAAAAAAAAAGAAAAAGAAAAGAAAAGAAAAGGTCCTCCTCGGCGCTTCAAATACTACAACCCATTACCCACTCCCAGAGCTTTCACACTTTTCACGACCCTTGTTCTTCTTCTTCTTCTCTGATAAATATGAATATCAGAAAAGTACTTCACTTACTAGCCATGAAGGCCAAGCTACAAAACTCGTTTCGAACCAGAACGAAGTTCCTCCTCGGCTTCTCCCTCCTCATCATCCTCCTCCTCCTCGTATTGAGAACAAACCTCTCGCCCGCGCCGCTAAACCAGCGCGCGACGACTCAGGCGGAGGCGGCTGGTGGGACGGTAGCATCCCCGTGCACGAAGCTCCCGGCGTCGGTCGCGGACGCCATCGTGCACTACGCGACGTCGAACGTGACGCCGCAGCAGACGGTGGACGAGATATCGGTGACGACGCGCGTGCTGGCGCGGAAGTCGCCGTGCAACTTCCTGGTGTTCGGCCTCGGGCACGACAGCCCGATGTGGAGCGCGCTGAACTACGGCGGCCGCACCGTGTTCCTCGAGGAGGACGCGGCTTGGATAGCGACGGTGCGGGAGAAGCATCCGGCGCTGGAGACCTACCACGTGGCGTACGACACCCGGGTGAGCGACGCGGAGGAGCTGCTGGAGCTGGGGAGCCGCCCCGAGTGCACGGCGGTGGCGGTGGCGGGAGGCGGCAGCGGATCGACGTCGACGTCGACGTCGAAGTGCCGCTTGGCGCTGAAGGAGCTGCCGAAGGTGTTCCACGAGGTGGAGTGGGATCTGATCATGGTGGACGCGCCGACGGGGTGGATACCGGAGGCCCCGGGGCGGATGGGGGCGATATACACAGCAGGGATGGCTGCCAGGATGCGGCGCAGCCCCGGGGAGACGGACGTGTTCGTGCACGACGTCGACCGGCCGGTGGAGGATAAGTTCTCCAGAACCTTCCTGTGCGATGGCTACTTGAAGGAGCAGCAGGGCAGGCTGAGGCACTTCACCATCCCCAGCCATATCAATAACCCGGGAATGCCATTTTGCCCCTGATCGATCCCTGAGGACACAGATCACCATTCATACATTTTACTCTTCTCAATTTGTTTCTTTTTTTTTTTTTTTTTTTATTATTTTTTAGGGTCTTAAATTGTTCTGGATGGTTAATTAAGATTCGCTGGCTTCAGGATAAGTAGATAAGTATATGCATGTACGTGCTGGATGAGAATTGGTGATTCAGATAATCCTTTTATTAGTTTTTATTGAAATAACTGCGATGAGAATTGGTGCATGATTGAGCAGTATTATTTATTTATTATGATTATTATGCTAGCTCCTATTTTGTCCTTTTGTTGCTTTTTTTAAGCTTTTTAAGAAACACTGTTGTGGCAAGTTTTATTATTAAAAGCTCTCTCTAATAGCTTCAATTGTAGTAAGTAGTAGAAGCACAATAAAGCTTCTAATTTTGAAGTCTCTATTAAAGACTAATTTTGACTCTCCATTCAGAGCAAAAGCCACGATTTTTATTCCAGGGGAATGAGCTTAATTTTATTCTCCACTTTATACTCAGATACTATTTCGAGGTAGGGAGAATAATAGTTTTTTTCTTTCAAAATATAAACTAGTATAATCTTAGAACAATTTGTTCCAACCTGGGACTAGATTGTTTCTAAGTAAAAACAAGATTAATTAAAGTTTAAATCTAATTTTAATTATTATATTAACTTATTAATTATCATAATTAATATATTTAAGTCATTATCTATTACTTAATTAATTTATTATTTATTGTTAATTAGCTTATTAAAAATTAATTATTTAATGTGTTTATCTAGTAACTAACAATTTATATTGGTCCACTAATTAATATTCTGACTAATAAAATTAATTTCTTAACTAATCATCTAACTAATTAGATAATTTACTAAAGAATTAAAAAGTTAAATTATATTCTATAATTAATTAATTATTTAATATATTAATTTATTAAATTATTTTCAATTAATATTTTGATATTAATTAATTAGATAAAATATTTTAAATTTAAAATTTTAATTACTTTTTTTTCTACTTTTCTAATCTAATTATCCAAACAATCCAAATTTCATCCAAACCACAAATTAATCATACTCCTACTTATTTTTCAAATTGTTAACTATTCAAAAAATAAATAATTTCTGCTTATTCCGGATCCAAACTATATCTAAAAGACATGTCCAAACAAGTGAAATAAGTTTGGTCCATCAGTTGCTTATCAGTGTATCCAATCCCCTAATTAAGAATCATCTAACCATTAATTTTACTATCTATCTCCTGGGAAGACAAATTACAGGCTCACCATTGATTTCATTGATGAGTAAACTCGGCTGTCCCCTTTTGCTGTATCACTGGACACGGGAAGCTCCTCGGCTGTACCGATATGAGAAAACTCTCGGCTGTACCGTTTGGTACGAGGATCCTCTTGGCTATATCAATAGTACGGGATTACTGTTCAGCTCGACTAGGTGGAATCCAGTATGATTGTGGTTGGTTTTGCTTTGATATCTTCGCCTGAGGTTCCCGTGACCAATAGTGGCATTGATTGGGTACTTGCTTTTCATTATTGATGTATAGTTATATTTCCGTATCCTAGCATGCTTTACTGATTCACTTTGTACCCATATATGCTCAGTTATATCTTTGATTTATCGTTAGTCTTTTATTGATTTTTCAGTTTTATCTATCGATTTATTTACTATCCGCAGATTATTGTATCCAGTAGGTACGATTAGCTATTTCTCGGCTCGTCGTGCCCACTGGAATACACACTGTCGATGTATCTCACACCCCCTAGATGACTGTTTTTCAGGTTGTTCGGGTGTTGGGATGTCGGGACACGTTGGTGAGGCTGTTGCGATAGTACCGACCCTTATGTCACTAGTGCATTCTATCTTCCGCATTTTGTTTAAAATATTGTAAGGTGACTAATGTTGTATGCGTAGTTTAGACTACTCTGATATTGACTGTAAGTGCTTAGCCGTGCATGTATAGGAAAGACTCTGTCCCATTTGGACAGAAAATTTATTATACATGTGGCGATCTGTTCACGTCTGAAATGATTTAAATTCTGATTTAAAAAA
Organism: Tillandsia fasciculata; assembly: GCA_029168755.2. Classification (NCBI taxonomy): domain Eukaryota; kingdom Viridiplantae; phylum Streptophyta; class Magnoliopsida; order Poales; family Bromeliaceae; genus Tillandsia; species Tillandsia fasciculata. The sequence goes on along the minus strand of CM054946.1, from coordinate 19,065,848 downwards.
AAAAAATTAGCCTGTTTTTCAAAACTCGAAACATTTTTTACAAATTTTGCTCCAACATTTAAGAAAAAAAACAATAGGTGGGGAAATGAATAGGCGCAGTTTTCGCCGAGCGGTGGCCATCCGTATTAGTTTGGGAAGGATGCCCATCAAATTTTTGTCCCCCTACTGGGGATTTCCTACTAGAGTCCAAGCCCAACGTCTCTTTGCTTACTAGCAGCTTCATAAGGCCTAACCCGTTAAGCAACCGCGTCATGACTCGCGAGACACATGACACGTTCCAACTTCCCACAAATTAGGCTTAAATTTTTTTTTTTTTTTTCTTTTCATCTCAAAAATTAGATTTGTACAAATTCAGTGTCATTGCCCTTGTTACGAAAGTTGGGTTAGGCAAGTAGCTTTTCTAGGTGACGTTTACCGGAGATCTCCTCACAACTTTTCCACAATGAGAATTTCTCCCCACTATAAAGCAAATTGAGGAGGTGTAAGAGTCTACTTATTGGGTTATTATTCAAAATTTGATAATAAAAAAGTCAATTTGTTTTTTTTTTTTTTTTTTTTTTTTCCTTCCTTCCGAGGCCTGGTTGTCCCGACCTTTGTAGCTAAATTCATCCTTACAATGAATGAAGCGGCAGCATGCTGTCTTTCCCTTAAAAAAAAAAAAAAAGTCAATTTGTTTTCTTTCCTTTTCTTCTACGGATGTTAGGTTGAGTAGGTGGTATCTCCGGGTGTCACGCCCCGAGTTTAAAAGCGAGTCTTTTTTTTTTTTTTTTTTAATCAGAATTATCAGAAACTGGGCGTAACAGACCTCCGCATGCATAGGAAATCCTCTATCCAAACGGACAGAATCTTTTCTATATATGCACGGCTAGCAAGTACAACATCATACCATCAGAGATCAAGTACCACTTAACTAAACAACAATTAAAACGCAATTAGTTCTAAACAACTATATATATATATATATATATCAAACAAACTCAACATCATGTAAACAAATACTAAAGTACTAAGATGTCATATTAAACTGTAACTGCTAAATAATCCAAAACCAAAATAAGTAGATCCTCAAGGGGACAACTCTATCGTGACAGCCTCACTCGTACGTCCCGACATCTCTCCACCCGACGGACCTGAAAAATGATCATCCAGGGGGTGTGAGATACATCGACAGTGTATCCCAGTGGGCACGACGAGCCGAAAAATAGCTAATCGTATCTACTGGATACTAAAATCTGCGGATAGTAACTGATCAATGGATAAAGGCTGGATAAGCAATAAAGAGCAATAATAATACTGAAATAGGCATGCTGAAATAAGGAATATAACTGCAGAGGTCAAATAAGTGCTGATAATAAATGACTGTATAAAATCGACCAGGAAACTGAGTATAAAGGGTACAAGATAAATAGCTACATGTAAATGAAATTGTTGGATTTTATTTGAAATTTTTTGATGATTTAAAACTTATTTAAAAATTATTTAAAAATTATTGGGCCGGGCGGCGGTGCGCGTGATCCGTTACCCGGTTCATATTATTTTTTCTTTTATTTAATTTATATATATATTTTTTAATTTGATTTATTCTTATCTTGCGGAGCAAGATATCGTGCCGTTAGAGCACGATCTCTTTGCTTACCTTGCGGAGGTGGGTATCTTCCTGTTGGCGCACGTTCGCTCATTTCGGGTGTTTAAGAGGAGGTTTTTCCGTTCACCTTGCGCCACCTTGAAATCGTGCCAACGGGGTGGAACGTGGATGTTGTGTCGCTGGAAGTGATTGCCGGAAAGCCTCGCACGCAGAGGGGCAATCTTGCTTTTAAAAGCAAATAGAGGTCCCCGAGTTTAAAAACCAGCGTCTAAAATTTTTTTTTTTTTTTTGAAATCAGAGTTTGAAACCAGTCAGGGCGCAACAGACCGCCACATATATAGAAGAGTCCCAATCCCACAGGGAATTGAGCCTTTTCTATATATGTGGCGGTCTGTTGCGCCCTGGCTGGTTTCAAACTCTGATTTCAAAAAAAAAAAAAAAAAATTTTAGACGCTGGTTTTTAAACTCGGGGCGTGACAGATTAGATGGTATCAGAGCCATAGGAAACGCAGGTGTCTAGGTTTGGCTAGGAACGAACCCTAGGATGACCTGTGTCACGAGAGAGCGCTGGGTAGTGTTCTAAGTCTGGTAGGTCGAAAACAGAAGTTGTGGGTTGAACTAAAATAAATTATTGGCTATTGCAGTTATAGCTCGCACACGTCGTGGTGCTGGTAGTGGTCGAGGTGCTGGCATAGGTCGGGGGGCTGCCCAATCAACTGCTGAGAGTGGGGGCCCAGAAGTTCCCGACAGAATGCAACGATTTGAGGACCAGTTGGCTCAAATGGCTGCAATGATACAGCAGTATATGCAGCGGGAGGCCAATGTTCCTGCGGCACCTGCACCACCTGCAGCACCAGCCTCTGCTACTGAGGGACCTCCCGTTCCTCCTATACCCGTACCTCCGGTTGAATCGGCTACATCTGAAGCCGATGCTGCGACTGTAGATGCTCCCGGGGTGGCGGGGGATAACAATCCTAACAACCCTGCGACCCTGGAAGCTGCCAGAGCAACGTACAACGAAGAAAGATCAAGAGTCAGAAGAGTTCTGCTAGAATTTAACAAATTCAAGCCCCATGAATTCACGGGCCGTGAACAGGACCCCTGGGCCCTTGAAGAATGGCTTAACCACATGGAGAAGCTGTTCAGAGATTTGGATACTGAAGAGAAAGATAAGGTGACGCTGGGGGTGCACTGCCTCGGTGTCAGCGCAAGCTTGTGGTGGCTACGCCATCAACGCCACAATTTTGCTCCTGATGCACCTAAGCCCACCTGGGAGCAATTTAGGGCGGCTCTGTACCACCGCTACCTGAAGGACACAGCACGAGAGGCATTAGAGCGGGACTTGGAAACCATGCGCCAAGGAGACCGCACTCTGAGGGAGTACGAAGAAGAATTTACAAAAATCGCTGACCTGGTACCACGAGCGGTACAGGACGAGCGTCGCAAGGTTAGATTATTTATTCAAGGCCTGCGATCTGAGATTCGTCGTCAGTTGTCTTCACATTTAATCGCCGACTACGACAAATGCATAGAACGCTGCCTTGCCATTGAGGCTGAATTGACCATCTCCCGGGCTGAGAGGGCGGCGATGGATAAAGGCAAAGGAAAGAAGCGACTGTTCGCTGGCAATGGGGAGGGATCATCTGGATCAAATAGAAGACCCCCTAGACCCCCAGGAAACCAGAACCAAGCAAGTGGTTCTAGGGCCTTCAATCAACAACAAAGGGCAAGGCCTTGCGTCTTCTGCGGAGCAGATCATCGATCTATCACTTGCGACCTACGCCACGGAAGATGCTATAATTGTGGTCAGCCTGGCCATATCTTTGCCAACTGCCCGCAGAGATCTGCTTCAAACCCACCAGTGTTGGCTATACCACCTCTTACTGCCCGGCCTCCTGCATCAACCCAGAGCGTGGCTGCCTCCAATCGTCCACCAGCGCGCCAGACCGAGGGATCGCGCCAAGTGTCTGGCGGTCGGGTCTATGCGCTGACCCAGCATGGCGAGCCATCAGGGGAAGGCCCATCGGGAGCTTGAAGTATTAAAATAGTGATGTAATAAATTAATACTTAAAACTGATATTTTGGGTATTTTAGAAAACTTTTAAAGTATGTTTTGTTAAGTTTCGGGGACGAAACTTTTTAGAAGTTGTGGGTGATGTAGTAATCCAGAATTTAAAAACCTCTATTTGCTTTTAAATGTTTAAATTGTTAATTCTGGCAAAAGTGGAGAGATAGTGGGTCAATGGTGGGCCCAGAAATATCGACTTTTGATCGGGGTCTGATCTGGAAAATCCGAGATCACCATTGTGATCGTCTCGTCGAAACATAGAAGTTTCATATTCATATGTTTTCGATCCGACGGACGGATCTTCCAGAAATCAGAAATCAAATAGTGGGCCCCGCGACTTAAGTGAATAGTAACCTTCGAATTTTTAATCCCTCGCTTTCACTAATGGTCGAACCACTATCTAGAATTTTAACATAGGGGTATTAGTAATGAGTCCTAGCTAATTTCGACGTTCTGAGCGCGATGACGCTGACGGATTTCACGTTTGGCGACCCGGATGCATCGAAGTGCGTGCCACGCGCTATATTGAGTCGAACTTTATGGAACGATTTTTAATCCGGGCGTCGAACGAACCAAACAAATATGCTACCTGACAGGTCTCGACGAGACGGACGTCGTGGCGATGTCCGTTTCGCAAAACGGCGACCGGATTGTCTCGAAATACGCGAAAAGTGCCGAAGGAATCAATTATTTTGCAAGAAACCTAGTGTTTCTTGGGCCTAAGCTATTGGGGCTTTGGAGCTGGGCTCCTGCCAGCATTTGGAGCCCACGAATGGGTGCTGGGGAGTTGAGGAGGCTGGCTGTGGTGGTGGTGTGAAGAGAACAATCGAAACTCCACCAAGTCTCTTGGGCTACTTGTGTGGAGAGTTACACAAGGTGACTCTTGAGTTTTCTTAACTTCCAGGAGTTATTCTATATAACTCTGGGTGCGGGGATGGCTGAGGGACTCAACCCAAAGAGAGAGAAACCGGATAGAGAGAGAAACGAGAGAGAAAGGAAAAGAAAGAGAATGTTGGGGCCAACTCTCTCGGGACTGGTCTTGGAGGTGCCTGAGGAGTTTCTGGTGTTTGAAGGACCTTGCTGGAGCAAGCCGTGGCCGCGCGTAGAGAGGGAACCAAGATCCGGCTTCCTCCTTCTTCCCCGAGCTCGGCCAAGGTGAGGGTTTCAAACTAGTGTATGTTAGCCCCCTAGACCACGTGCAGTCGGTTTCCTAGGCCCTAAGCATCATCCCAGCAAATCCCCGAGCCCCCATGCAGCACGGTTGGCCGGCGATCACAATGGGTCGCCGGAAACCTAGTTTAGCTCCACCTTTGAAGAACTCGGCAACCACTGGACTTTAGCACACAAAATTTGGTGTGTAGGGACTGTAGAACATGGTTATCATATCCGCAAAATCTTATAATATATTGTTGAATAAGTTGGGAGAACTTTAATGCCCTAGTTTTGTGAAAAATGCATCTTCGGCCGAGCTTCCTGCTCCGGCGCCGGCAAGCCTCACCAACGCCGGCCACCTGCCCAGAAATCTTCTAGGGACCGAGGGGAGTCCATCCATGCACTTGCATGGCAACCATGCAGCACGGTTGAAGCGCGGCCAAGATGGGTTCGAAATGGGATCAAATCGCGGCCGCCGGCGTTCCGGCCAACTCCGGCCGGGGAGAGTTGGTCGGGAAGCTTTATATGGACTAGAGGAAGCTACCATGAAAGCTTGAAGGCTTCTTATAGCCTCTGTAAAAATCCGCCATTAGAGGGCATGAGCTCGAAATGGAGCTTTGCTCCCCGCCGCCGCCGCCGCACCCCGTCGCCGGGCACGGGTTCAGGTAAGTTAGAAATGGTATTTAGCAACATTTTGGTCAAGTTGCTGAGCCCCAGAGTCCCTGGTTGAGCTATCACAATTTTCAATGCATGTGGCATCTTCTTCAACCTCGGGCTTCGGAAATCTGAGGGTGCAAAACTAAGACCAAGTTGCTGGGATTGTTACCTGAGCCTTGTGGAACAATTCACTTCAAGTTTTAAAGCAAATGGTCCATTACTTGCTGAGAACCAAGCTTGAAACTTGGTTATGTAAAATGTTGTAATATGTGCATGCCAACTGTTTGATCAAATGCCGCAAAGAAGATTAAGTTGGATTTAGACCTAACTGTAAATATCAAAGTTGCTCCAATTTGTCTCCTGAGCTTGATGCTCACTTCAGACCAAGATGGTTCTGTGTGGAATGAAAGTTGGAGCAAGATGAACTTGTATGTTTGCAAGATAATGGATCTGCTTGAACCAGCACCCCTGGGCCTCAACCAGGGTGAGCACTGAGGTCCTGGCAGTGCCCAGACCAACTTTGATATACAAAGTGTTCTGGTTTGAGGTTTAGAATAAAAGTTATATTAAAATCAACATAAAATGATAATGTTGGAATAAAACTTAGTTCTAGGCTGTTAGCGAAGCCGCGACAGTGTGCCCTAGACTAATTTGGGGTCACTGGACGCGATGCTCGCGTCAGAATCACTGTCTGAAGTCTCGAAGAAATTAATTTGCATTGTGGCTCAATAGTGCATATGTTATGGGCCAAAATTAGCCTCGGGACCCGTGCTGCCACAAATGGGTGAGCACGGTGACCAGCAAGACATAAGTAACCTGCTGGAAGTGACGGAATGTTAAAATGAATTCCCAGTTGAAAGAACGGGCGAAAACAGTGTCCAAACTGGCACTAAGAGTGGGAAATTTGAAAACTCTAAGGGTCTAGATGCAAAATTTCCATCGTATTTTAATTGGTAAACTGTTTTTGTGATTCCTAAGCTTTTCGTTAGGAATCCAACGGCTCCCGTTGAGCGGAAATCTGATAACTAAATTTTTAAATTGGAATTTGCAAATGTTAGATTAACGGTTAAGTTAAAAGGGTTAAATAATATTTCTGAACAATATAATTTGATTCAGGTATCTCTGGTCTTCGAGTAAGTTGCAGATACGATTAGCCGCATGCGTTATATCAGGTGGGTTATCTTCGGTCCGGGTTTTATCAGTTCGGCCCTCTGGGGTGCGATACTGGTTGGACCCCTGTTTTTGGTAACTTAGCTTGATTTCTTTGAGCCTGCCTTTCTTTGATTATATTATATCTGCTATTTGCCTGATCTATGCCTGTGATCTGTTCTATTCTGCCTTACATGATTGTTCATAGCACCTCTAGCATTGATATTTTACTTGGACATTTCCATATTTGATTGATGAACCTGTTTGTTCTGCTGATCAAATGATACATCTCTGAACACATAGATTTATTTGACTGAGGTTTTACCCAGCTTCGTAGGGTCGCCGGAGTCTGTTCTTGTTTGATAGGACAAAGGCACTGCTCTGCGAGGTTTGGACCTAAAACCCAAGCTTCGTAGTGTCGCCTAAGTCTGTTCTTGTTTGATAGGACGAGGGCAATGCTCTTCGAGATTTGGACTTTTCAAAACAGTTTTCTTAAAAATATGTGTTAAGTTTTGTATCATTTGGTTGGTTGGTGTGGTTGAGTTGAGTTTATCTGTGAGTTTCTGTTGAGAGAGATTTGCCTTGATCTTGCATATGAGCTGAGGGTTACTGTTTTGTTGCTGAGTATTCCTGCATGAGAGTTGAGATTCAGTTGATTTTGCCCTTGCATCCCAGTGGGGATTTCCCGGCTTGTTGCCGATTACCCGGTCAGTGGACCGTGAGCTTGAGCATTTGCATATGATTCGCCCGCACCGTTGTACTTCACGAACATCAGCGGATTTGCTACCCGTAGCGATGTTCTTTACCGGTAAAGTGGTTAGCAGTTGCAACCCGTGACCCTTAGTGGAGGGAATGTCAACCAGGTGGTGCCAGGTGGGCAGCCTCGCCTGAGGTCTTGTGAAGGCCAATATGGTAGCTCGTGATTGGGTCTTTGTGTTTTCATTTATTTGATGCATGTGTTGTTAAGTTGCTTAATCATGCTTCCTTGATGCCTTTGATTATAGTTACATTGCTGATTGTCCTAACTCCTTGATGCCTTGATTATAGTTCTTAGTTATGTTACCCTGCTTTTGTAAAGTACCGGATTTTCGGCACATAAATAAATGTAAATAAAGGTGGTATGAAATACTAGTGTTATGAAAGTTAGGGAAGTAAAGAATATGTGGATGCGAGTTGGGCCCAAATCGGGTTAAAATGGAGAGATCTAAAAATTTATTTGAGAAAGGGGGCCCAGATTTTTAGTAAAAAATTCACAGTGTCGGAAAATTCCGAGAAAATTACGGGAGCCCGGTAAATATGTTTTAAGACCACAGAAAAAGTTTCGCGTTGATCGGATACCCGATAGTGAAAACGGGCTCCGCCAACAGTGTCGAAAAATTCTGAGAAAATTTGGGGAGCTTCGTAATTATGTTTTAAGGTCACAGTAAAAATTTCGGGTTGATAGGATACCCGGATTGTGAGAACGGGGTCCGCCAATGATTCTAGATACAGCGAGGCTTTTGGTGGCCCAGAGATGGCCCAAACTGAAAATTTAAAATTTTATGTGGTAAATTAAGCTGAAACGAAGTCGTCTGTCAAATTTGGACGGAAACGGACAAAAAATAGACAAAAAACAGGATGAAAACGGATTTCCAAGACGCACGGCGTGCTGCGCGAGGCGCACAGCTAGAGCGCACTTGGGGGCGGGTCAACAGGGGGCGCCAGGTGCGCGTGCGTGCCTGGACCGGGTGCACCCGGCTGGGTCTTGTAGACCGACGGGTGCACCGTAGACCGGTGGTCCGTGGACCACCCTTCCCTCTCTCCCTCCTTTTCTTCTTCTTCTTCCTTCCCGCACCTCCATTTTTTCTCCTTTTTCCTTTCTTCTCCAACCGAGAGTGAGGGAGAGTGAGGGAGAGGTTGGGAGGTGTTGCGGCGTGGCGTCGTGGGTCTCGTGGAGCGCGCAAGATGCTCCAAACAGTCTGGTGATCGCGTGATTGCGCGTGGGGCGGCGCGACGCTATCGAGGTAGGTTTCGTTCGTCGTTTTTACAGTATTTTTGGCACAGTTTGTAGGCCTCATTCTGGACATTAAATTTGACCCCGTACCGTTTTGCGTGTCAGGGACCGACTTTTACTGTACCGTTGCTGCACGGACTGTCACGGGTATTTTTAGCGCGCACCGTTTTGCGTGCCAGTTTGTAGGAAAATACCCTGTTTTGCGTGCGGATTCGGCGAAAATGCACAGTTTTGTGTGCAGTTTATAATATCATACATCATTTTTCGTGCAGGGGTAGAAAAATATGCACCGTTTTGCGTGCAACCTTACAGTTAAGCGTGCACCGTTTTGCGTGCAGATAATTTTATTGCGCACAGTTTTGTGTGCAGTTTATAATATTATACATCGTTTTTCGTGCAGAGATAGAAAAATATGCACCATTTTGCGTGCAACCTTACAGTTAAGCGTGCACCATTTTGCGTGCAGATAATTTTATCGCGCACAGTTTTGTGTGCAGTTTATAATATTATACATCGTTTTTCGTGCAGGGATAGAAAAATATGCACCGTTTTGCGTGCAACCTTATAGTTAAGCGTGCACCATTTTGCGTGCAGGTAATTTTATCGCGCACAGTTTTGCGTGCAGTTTATAATATTTTGCATCGATTTGCGTGCAGGACAAGAAAAATGTGCACCATTTTGCGTGCAACCCGACAGTGAGGCGTGCACCGTTTTGCGTGCAGATTTGAGGTACGTGCACCGTTTTGCGTGCCGATTGTGTTGTCGCGCATCGTTTTGCGTGCACTCTCTAATATTATACATCGTTTTTCGTACAGGGTTAGAAAAATGTGCACCGTTTTACGTGCAACCCTACAGTAGACCGTGCACCGTTTTGCGTGCAGATTCGAGGTACGTGCACCGTTTTGCGTGCCGGTTGATTTAACGTGCTCCGTTTTGCGTGCAGACTAAAATGACGCGCACCGTTTTGCGTGCGGGTTTTTAGTGACGTGCATCATTTTGCGTGCAGGTTTGGTGGACGTGCACCGTTTTGCGTGCAGACTCGAGAGAAGTGCATCGTTTTGCGTGCAAGCTCGAGGAGACAAGTGGAATCGCGCGGAGACCAATTGCAAGTGTCTACAAGCAATTGGGTACACTACAAGGTGGAGAATTCTGCCGAAATTGGGTGACCTCTCCCCTTGCTCCTTTGCTTTTCGATTTCGAAGCATGATAGTAGCCTGTTAGAGGCGTTAGGTAATTATGATTAAGATTACATGTGTAGATAGATTCAGATAAAAAAGTGCAACTGTTGGTTGCCAGAGATAGAGGAATATATGGGTATGTGCAAATGGACACAGAGGAAAAGAGCAACTGTTGGTTGCCAATAAAAGATGATATATGTGCATGTGTAGAGAAATTTAGAGGAAAAGTGATATTTATGATTTATCCACAATAGGGGATAAATTTGTATGTGTAGATGGACAAAGATGATAAATGCAACTGTCAGTTGCCAAAAGGAGATAATTCATTTTCATGTGCAAAAAGGACTTAGAGGATAAATATTATTTTTATGATGGATATGAAAATAATTGCATGTGTAGAAATGAGTAATTACTTGATGACTGTGATCATGTTAGGGTACAACCCTAGAAATCATGTGATATAAGGGAACAGAACTTGTTGGTAGTAAGACTAGGAGAAAACCTAGTATAGGGGTTTGATTGGTAGTAAGACTAGGAGAAAACCTAGTTTAGGGGTTTGACGAGTGACATCAACTTAGGAGTTATCCTAGGAAGGATGAGTGGCATGGTCTTAGGTGATAACCTAAGGACACTGGATAGAGTGATCAACATAGAGTCAGAAAACTCTAGGGTGTATATGACACGGAACTTAGGTAAAGAGAACCTAAGGAGAACTAGTGTTCAACATAGAGTCAAGGAACTCTAGGATGAGTATGACATGGAACTTAGGTAAAGGAAACCTAAGGTGAGCTAGAGGTCAGCATAGAGTCATGGAACTCTAGGACAGGTATGACATGGGACTTAGGTAAAGGGAACCTAAGTTGAGCTAGAAGAGTTTAAACTCACAGACAGGAAAAATAGAGTCAAGTTGACTCTAGGATTCAGTAAGGAATCAAGAGAACGGAAAGTAGATCAAGTGTGGTGACATGAAAGGAAAAATGAGAAATAGATCAAGTGTGGAGATATGAAAGGGAAAACAGAAAAGTAGAGTCAATGTAATTCCAAAATAACAGTGGAACATGGAATTAGAGTCAGTGTAACTCTAAGTTAATAGTGGAACAGGAAAATAGAGTTAAGTTAACTCTAGGATTCAATGAGGAATCAGGAAAGTGGGATAAGATCCCAAGGTTAAAGAGCTGATCAAATATAACCCTAGAAGGTCATAGGGTGCCCGGACAAATGGATAATAACTTTAACTTCAATTTGAGTTAAAGAAATAAAAGAGAAATGTTTAAGAGTCTAGGAGACTCGCTGGTTATCCTTATGGCAAGACCTAGGATAAGAGGAAAAATAGTTGCAAAAAGGCAAATATTAAAAACAAGCTAAAAGTGGCTAAAAGCATAAAGAAAATAAAATTGGCGCCTTCGAATTTGGGACTCGTCAAGTGGAGCAGTGACTCCCTGGGCAGTGACCCGTCGGACGAGGTACTTTCGAAGGGTTAAAAGTGAAAGCAAGGAGCTAAATGCTCAAGGAAAAGAGAAAGTGATTTGCCAGTGGCAAAATGGGAGCTACAAGCTCGAATAAGAAAGAAAAGCAAGGGTTCAAAGGCAAAGAGGCTAAGAACTAAAGTAAAAAGGAAAGAAAGAAAATATAAAGATAAAACGGGCGGACCTACGGTGAAGCGAGCCCATGTTGGAGGTACGGGCAGTATCCCTCTCCCGGGTAGAGACCCGTTCGGGACGCTTCTTCCGTAGGACGGGGTAACACTTGCGGGTGTTATCGGCAACCTTAGAAATCTTATCTTATGGTAGCAGGACTACCGGGCTCGGGCCCGTTGGATAAGAATTTCCGAGGGTTAACTTGAACTAAAGCACCAGAATCTAAAGAATAAAGAAAATAGAGTGGCCAAGGTGGCCGGGTTAGTTGGACCCTGTATTCAGCGGCATAGTGGCTGAGTTGGTGCTTAGCAGCCTAGTGTGGCTAGACAGAGTAGTGCTGGGTAGATGGTTATACACGGATAGTGTAGTGATATGTTATATTGCACAGCTGCATTTTTATATTGAGGATTTAGTTTCCTAGCACTATTATTATTGCTTCCATTGGACCAAGTGGTGTAAGACACTTTTTCTCGGTGGTTGAACCCACTGGGAACTCGCTCGTAAGTTCTCACACCCCTTGGGTGACCCCTCCCACAGGTTCAGAATGGATGCAGCGGTCGAGACGGTTCAGATGCAGACGGCGAGGCATACGTCAGGGGCAAGGGCCCAGCAGCATAGTGACCTAGAGGGTCTAGCAGAGGTATCCCTTTCTATATATTTCTTGAGTGAACCTTGTATGGTGAGGAATTATGTAAAGGAAATGTAATAATTTTATTTGCAAGTTCAGAAGTGTAAAGTGTAATAAGTTTAATTTATGGTTCACTCATGTATGCTTTCATTTCCACATTAGTTATTGAATGAAAGTTTTAAATTTATAGTGATTTTTAGTACTCTGATATTGAGCTTCCGCATACACTTGTTGTGTTATTATGGATGTTACCGTTCCTTTCGGGTAGAAAAATGTTTTACCCGATTGGCGGGTCTGTTGGCGTGCCCGAACCGTACAAATTGGCGGACTCGGGGCGTGACAGCTTTAGCTATAACCTGCTTTAATTCTGCTAAAATTATCTCCTATACTTGTATCCAGATTATGAGTTATGCTTTCTTTATAGCACTAGTTATATATCTGCTTTACCCTAACCCCTGATTTATTACTATCTTCTAGCATTGTATACCAGTAGGTACAATCTGCTATTTCTCGGCTCGTCGTGCCCACTGGGATACACTCCGGTGTGTCTCACACCCTCGGGTGACTGTTTTTCAGGTCAAGCGGGTGTTGAGATGTCGGGACGAGTTGGTGAGATTACGAGATAGAGCTTGACCCTGGACAGCCGTTAGCCCAAGTGATTACTTGTTAATAAGAAAAGAAAATGTAATGTATTTGAAATGGTTGTAAATGTGTAATTGTAATTTAGTTGTAATATTGTAATAAGTGTACGTAGTTAGAATTCTGATTTGATTGCCAAGCTAGCCGTGCATATATAGAAAAGGCTCAATTCCCTGTGGGATTGGGACTCTTCTATATATGTGGCGGTCTGTTGCGCCCTGGCTGGTTTCAAACTCTGATTTCAAAAAAAAAAAAAAAAAAATTTAGATGCTGGTTTTTAAACTCGGGGCGTGACATTGCTTCTAGGACAGTGCTCTGCACGTCTCGATCCACATGCCTCCTCTAAACCTTTTCTTTTACAGTATTTATTATTTACTTTCTGATCGAATTTTTACAAATTAAATTTGTTGGTTTTTAAATTATTTGAAAGATAAATTTTACTAAAAGTCTTGAAAGATTTTTCAACAATCTAGAAACGAGATTGAATATCTTTTCAAATAATTAGTGAAATACTGTGATTATACTGTGTATAAGATAAATATTTAATTAATATATTTAATTAAATAGTTGATTTACTGTTACGCTAATATTGTATTAGATTAATTAGATTGTGTTAATTCTGTTAGTACTACGAATTATTTTATTAACTAATTTGGTTGCTCTATTAATATTTATATATATAGTTTTTGGTATGCATTATTGTTATATAATATTGATAGCACAATTGGCAATGTCTCTCTCACCCCATTCATTTAATGTAAATATTTTGGTCATGAGTTCGAGTCTCTCTCACCCCATTCATTTAATGTATTGATGATTAGTACTGTTTTTATAATTTTATAGTAAACTGTTGATCAAAGTAATATTCTGTTATTTACACTTATATGTCATCTTTGTTGGACTATTAATTAAAACATAGTATTTGATTATTACACTGTTTTTAAACTTTTTAACAATATTGTGACATTGCTGTAGGATTGTTTGTAAACAGATTTTTCTTTATGGACAATTCGGCAAAACCTTTCATGTTCGATGGTCGTAATTTTAGAAGATGGCAGAACCAAATGAGGTTTTGACTCACCACACTTGGGCTGGTTTCTGCTATTTTGGATTCTACCGAAAATAGTAATGGCTCTGCATCTGAAGGTGCAATTCAGGCTGAGGTCACTAGACCGTTTACTCGGAGTCAAGCCCAAGCTAGTTCCACTCCTCCCTCTGCTGATGCTGATACTACTACTACTTCTGCACCTAGACCTGTACTTCCTACTAAACCTGATATGATTAATTATCTCTGCTTGAACCGAATTCTTAGCACCCTATCAGATAAACTTTATGACATCTACTGTAGTATGAAAACTGCTAGAGAGCTTTGGACATCTTTAGAGAATAAGTATGGTCAAGTTGATCCTACCCAGAAAAGATACCAGGCGTCTAATTTGATTAAGTTTAAACTGGTAGATAATAAGTCAATGTCTGACCAGCTTCATGATTTTGAGCACATAGTTGAGCAACTTAGATCTAGTGGTGTAGATCTTGATGAGAGTTTCTTAGTTGCTGCCCTTATAGATAAGTTGAAACCTTCTTGGAAGAGCCATGCAAACGATCTTAACCACAATCAAAGAGAGCTATCCCTGAATTTTGTCCTAAGATCTATTAGGATAGAAGAGTCGAACCGAGCTAGGGATAAGAAACTTAATGAGCCTACTACCCAAGCCAACTTAGTAGTGCACCATAAAAATAAGGGTAGAAATTTTCAGCCTTATAGAAACTTTAAGAAAAAACCGTTCCATCATAGAAAGTTTAACCCAAACTTTAAGAAGCCTAAACCTGAGGGAAGTGGAGGTGTGTGGAAAGACGAACCACTTTGCGAAGGATTGCTACTTTCGCAAGACTCGGCCTTCTGCGCCAATGAAGAAGAAGGGAGCTCCACCTGAGCATCAGACGAATATACTAACTGCCGGTTCTGACCCTTCTGACTCCACTATCAGGTTAGATTCTAGTTTACCTGAGCTTAACCTTGTCCTTTGTTCTTCTGATTGGTGGATAGATACTAGAGCTAATGTCCATGCTTGTTCTGATCGGTCGTGGTTTTCCACTTATCAGGACGCATGTGGAGGATCGATGAATATGGGGAATGCTGCCCTTCTCGCGTGCTTGGGACAGGTCGAGCGGATTTGAGGTTGACCTCTGGGAAGACCTTAACCTTGCACGGAGTCCATCATGTTCCCGATATTAGGAATAATTTGATTAGTGGTTCTCTTTTAGTTCAGCAGGGTTTTAAGTTAGTTTTTGAATGTAATAGGGTAGTGATAACAAAAGGTGTGAATTTTGTAGGGAAGGGTTTTTTGAGTGATGGTTTGTTTAAACTTTCTGTATCTTCATTTCCAATGAATAAAAGTGCTGTTGTTTTGAATATTGTTTCTACTAATATTTGGCATGGAAGATTAGGACATGTGAATTTCAATACTATCAAAAGATTGATGCATCTTGATTTGATTCCCAAATCTGATTTACCTGATCATAGAAGTGAAATATGTGTACAAGCTAAGGAACCTAGAAAACCTTTTAAATCTGTGGATAGAGATAGTGATCTTTTAGAACTTGTGCACAGTGATGTTTGTGATGGAAGTAGACTTAGTAGAGGTGGAAATAAGTATTTTGTGACTTTTATAGATGATCATTCAAAATTTTGTTATGTCTACTTGATTAAATCAAAAGATGAGGCTCTTAGCAGATTCAAAATTTATAAAGCTAAAATAGAAAATTAGTTGGATAATAAAATCAAAATTTTGAGATCTGATCGAGGTGGTGAATACACTTCAAATGAGATGACTAGTTTTTGTCGAGAATTTGGAATTGTACATCAAGTGACTGCTCCCTATACACCTCAATCTAATGGTGTTGCTGAACGTAAGAATAGGACTTTGATGGATATGATAAACTCGATGATTATTAGTTCAGACGCACCTGAGAATTTGTGGTGGGAAGCTTTGATTTCTGCATGTATGATTTTAAATAGGATTCCTCACAAGAACTCTGATGTTTCTCCCTATGAGCTAAAGTGAAGATATCTGAGAATAAGAAAATGAAGATTGGACCTAAGACTGTCGATACGATTTTTGTGGGTTATGCACAGGATAGTAATGCCAGCAGATTTCTAGTGGTGAATTCTGAAATTAGTGAGATTTCTAACAATACAATCATTGAGGCTAGAGATGCCGTGTACTTTGAGGATGTTTTTTCGTTTAAAACTAGAGTAGATAGATCTGTTCCTGCTGAACTCGTTGGTAGCTCTAGCAGACCTAGAGTCAGTGAACTGATAGAAGAGATTGAGCCTAGAAGAAGTAAGCGTCCTAGAGTAGAGAAGACTTTTGGAGATGATTTTTGTGTCCTACTTGTAGAAGACACTCCATCTACCTTTGACCAAGCTATGACGTCTGTAGATGCATCGTTTTGGAAAGAGGCTATTAATCTTGAGATGCAGTCTATTCTACAGAATCATACTTGGGAGTTATCTAATTTACCTCTAGGATGTAAGCCTGTAGGCTGTAGGTGGATTTTTAAGAAGAAGTTGAAACCTGATGAATCTGTAGATAAGTATAAGGCTAGATTAGTGGCATAAGGTTTTGCACAGAAGCCTGGGGTAGATTATTTTGATGTTTATGCTCCTGTTGCTAGGATTACCTCTATTAGAGTGTTGATTGCTTTAGCCTCCATTCTTGATCTGATTGTTCATCAAATGGATGTTAAGACAGCCTTTCTAAATGGTGATTTAGATGAAGAGATCTATATGAAGCAACTTGAAGGATTTGTGGTTTCTGGACATGAGAACAAAGTGTGCAAATTGACTAGATCTTTATATGGATTAAAGCAAGCTCCTAAACAGTGGCATTTAAAATTTGATTCTTTGGTGGTTTCAAATGGTTTTCATGTGAACTTGTCTGATGAGTGCGTATATTCCAAAGAGTATGATGGACAGATTGTGATCTTATGTTTGTACGTTGATGATATTTTGATCTTTGGTACAAACATGAATGTAATAAATGATGTGAAGAAATTGTTGAATAAGAATTTTGATATGAAAGATCTTGGACAAGCAGATGTGATTCTCAATATGAAGATCATTAGAAAGTCAAAAGAAATTATTATGAGCCAATCTCACTACAGTGAACAATTATTAAAGAAGTTTGGATATTCTGATATTAAACCTGTAGTGACACCTTATGATTCTAGCGTTCATCTTAAGAAGAATAGAGGAGATCCAATAGGCCAGAATAGATATTCACAGATTATCGAATCCTTAGGATATCTAGTGGATTACACTAGACCTGATTTGGCTTATGCTGTAAATCGATTGAGAAGATATACCCATAATCCGAACAGAGAGCATTGGAATGCTTTAGAAAGAGTGTTGAGATATTTGAAAGGGACTGTATCCTATGGATTGCATTATAGTGGTTTTCCTGCAGTATTAGAAGGTTATAGTGATGC
Organism: Tillandsia fasciculata; assembly: GCA_029168755.2. Lineage (NCBI taxonomy): Eukaryota > Viridiplantae > Streptophyta > Magnoliopsida > Poales > Bromeliaceae > Tillandsia > Tillandsia fasciculata. The sequence goes on along the minus strand of CM054946.1, from coordinate 19,048,671 downwards.
GAATTGGATTAGTGATACAGCTGATGTGAAGTCTACTACAGGATTTGTATTTCTCCTAGGAGGAGCAGCTGTTTCTTGGAAGTCAACTAAACAGTCTTTGATTTCTACAAGTACTATGGAATCTGAATTGATAGCCTTAGATACTACTGTTACAGAGGCTAAGTGGTTGAGAGAATTTCTTTATGATCTGCCACTGTTGGAGCAACCTTTAGCACCTGTGTCTATTCATTGTGATTGTAGAGCTGCAATTAACAAATGTGCCCAAGAGAATGTGGAGACTAAGATGAACAGATTTATGAAATTGAGACAGAAGTTCATTCGACAGAATTTGAAAGAAAATGTGGTTGCATTGGAATTTGTGAGATCTGCAAGAAACTTGGCTGATCAGCTCACCAAGGGTTTGTCTAGGACCGTGATCCTAGAATCGTTGAGGGGGATGGGGCTTAGCCCACAATAGAAGTTACCGGCGATGGCAACCCAACCTGTTGCAGGTTCAATGGGTAGTAACAAGTCGAACAGGTAGCTTGAGGAGCACTGTTTTTGTATCCCCATCCCTATGGCGACAGTGCTCATTTCTGCAAGTGGATAGGAAGGGCTTTGGCCCTGAATGGTTCCAAGACCCATGAGGCAGAGTACGACCTTGCAGATACCTTCTGAGGACCTACTATATGTGTGGAGTCGTGAGGCCGCGACTATGGAAAGCGGGTAGTTTCATAAAACACACATGAATCGATTCTAGCGCATGACCATTATAGCGCTCTCTCGCTTCGAACCTTAACGGCTGTACTATGTGTGTGGTTTGTGGAAATCCGATTCATCGACCTTGGTTCAAGGCGTAGTCCACCATTGTGCCCTCGGATGTACATAGACAAGCACTAAGTGAAGGTTCAAACCCGAAAGGTACCTTCGCCGAATACGTGGTATAAGAGATCCAACGTTCTTTTGTGTTGCTTTGAATCTTAGTCTTTATTTGAAGTTTTAAATCATGTGGGGGATTGTTGGATTTTATTTGAAATTTTTTGGTGATTTAAAACTTATTTAAAAATTATTTAAAAATTATTGGGCCGGGCGGCGGCGCGCGTGATCCGTTACCGGTTCATATTATTTTTTCTTTTATTTAATTTTTATTTTTTTTAAAATTTGATTTATTCTTATCTTGCGGAGCAAGATATCGTGCCGTTAGAGCACGATCTCTTCGCTTACCTTGTAGAGGTGGGTATCTTCCCGTTGGTGCACGTTCGCTCATTTCGGGTGTTTAAGAGGAGGTTTTCCCGTTCACCTTGCGCCACCTTGAAATCGTGCCGACGGGGTGGAACGTGGACGTTGTATCGCTGGAAGTGATTGCCGGGAAGCCTCGTACGTAGAGGGGCAATCTTGCTTCTAGGACAGTGCTCTGCATGCCTCGATCCACAGGCCTCCTCTAAACCTTTTCTTTTATAGTATTTATTATTTACTTTCTGATCGGATTTTTACAAATTAAATTTGTTGGTTTTTAAATTATTTGAAAGATAAATCTTACTAAAAGTCTTGAAAGATTTTTCAACAAATGAAACATGATAATAAAAGCTATCCATCAATAACAGAAACTCAAGTACCCAATCACATGCCACTATTGGTCTCGCAGGACCTCAGGCTAAAGCCACCGATCCGTACCATATCTGGCTGACATAACCCTGCACTCACAGACGCCAAGCAGTCCCGATGCAAAGGGCTCAGGGTCCTTCCTCTAGACTACTTTACCGGTAAAGAACACTATGACGGTGGCCAAACCGTCAGTGTACGTGAAGTACAGCAGTGCGTGGCAAATCATAATGCTATGCTCAAGTTCACGGTCTAATGACCGGATAGTCGGCAACAAGCCGAGATCCCAACATGGAAGCAAATGTCTGTATATATATCAATCGAGGTCTATCATGCATTACTGGAAAATAAAGCAAGTATCTCTGGATATAAATGTGGTATACTAATCATTAGGTATGATAGAAATCAACAGGCATGATCAGACCATGAAAATCTACTGTATTAAAATACAGGAATAGAATGAACAGATATACAGGAAGTGTCCAGGTAAATGTCTATCATCTAGAAATAAAAGACATGTAGCATAATTAAGGCTAAATCAAAAACAGGTGTCCGACTGGACTAAAGTAACTAGAGGGCCGAAAAGATAAAGCCCGGACCGAAGATAACCCATCTGAATGTAGGCTGATCCCGAACTCCTACTAGTCTACTGGGAGGCTGGTGCTGAACTGCTGGGACCTGAACAGAAACTGAAATCAGAAACAGACTCATTCATACCCATCCCGACAACACTATAGTAACAAGACGCTAACCCAGAACAACTTAGCCGGAACAGGCTTCTCCCGAAAATTCCGAAAAAACTATTCAACACCGAAACTGACCCGCCGACAGTCTATAAATACTCAAATACCGCGAAACGACACCTGCTGCCCCTAAATATCATAGCGTTGACGTTCGGGCAGACATGGGCAAAAATCGTAATTTTCGATGTCCAGATGTTGCCATAACTACTTGCGCAACTCCCGAAAAGCCCAATTCGGCTTCGGAGTCTCCCGACGAAATACCAAAAAAACTGGACCAGCCAGGACAATGTCGGGAATAACCAGAGGCAACAATTGACGACTAGAAATCCAAACCGGAATGCGGAAATCACGCCTGAAACCGTAAAACCGGCGATTTCGCCAATTTACGGAACGAGATTCGATTCCCGCTCAACGAAAACCTACGGAACTCTAATAAACTGATTAGACAGTGCGTAAATACTGTCTAGAGACAGCCGGCATGCTACAATTGCAACTTAGTCCATAAATTTATTCTAAATAGCATACTTTTACTAAACTTGAATACAAAAATGTCTCGTTCTCTAAATCCAGGAATCCAGAGACAACGCTGTAAGTTTCAGCGCGTCCATTATGACGAGACGAAGCTCGTGCTCACTGGCTTGGGCCAGCATAGGGCCCAATTACAAAGTTGGCCCATAACATTTAGGGTCCAAAATGCCACATTGCTACAACTAATTATATACTTGATCAAATTGGAAACTAACTGGAGCATCATGCATAAGAGGGACAGAGAGGGACTGTGCTCACCTGTGGCGCGCCGGAGGGTAGCCGGAGGGTTGGCCGGAGCAACACCACAGTAAGCACAAGGCTCGGGTTGCACAAGTTGGGACCAAACCTATATCACAAGGCCAACAGAGGCAAGCATCAGTGCAAGGGTGCTACCAGAAATACTTTGGACTCGGCCAGCCCCGGCGCCGGCGGTCGGATGCGGCGACGGCCGAGAAACACCCACAAAAACCCATTTAGATGAAAAGTTGGACCAACTTTAATCACAGGGGTCAACTGTCCAAACTAACTTGATGGAAAGCAAGAACATGGCACACAAGGCTTACCTGGGTGGATGGCCGGAGCCCGGAGGCGTCGGAGGCGGCCGGAGGTGAAGCTCGGATTGCAACAATGGTGCAACTGCAGAGGAAGGAAACTACACGTTAAAACCCCCATGCAACTTGATGAGGAGCTTCCTACAGAGCCTACAAGCATACCTGGATGGTCGGCCGACGACTGGAAGCGACGGCGACGTGCGGCGACGGAGCTCGGCCAAGCTCGAGGAGCTTCAATGGTGGATTCCGACCGGTGGGTTCAGAGCACTTCCAACTTGGACGAAACTTCCTCACACGGTGCAAGGAAACTTCCTGTGGTGGTAGCCGGCGGCGCGGGCAAGCGACGGCGCCGGACGGCGAAGATCGGCCAAGACTCGCTTTTGCCCGAACCTAGGGCTGACTCGTACGCCCTCGATTCTTAACCGATCAACACCAAAATTTATGGAAAGCTTACAGTCGTCCGGAAGATGAGATCCAACGGTCCTGATCGGGATTCCAACGGTTGGAAAAGTCCCGAGATCAAGATTAACTGAAATCGAACTTCCGGCAAGAAAAGGCTCCCGCCGGCAGCCGGGACGACGGCGACTGCCCTAGATTCACAGGTAAGATCCCATCAACGTTAGGAAAACACTACTTAGGCTGTTGGTCCATTTAAAAGAAATATTTCCAAAAAACTCACCTCGCCGAAAAATCTGAGGAAGAAGACAACCTCCGCGGCGGCGCACGGTGACGGCTGGCGTCGTCTTCACCCTGGCTCGGTCGCGGCCACACAGAGGGACACTTCAGTTGAAGTTTGGACCAACCCAACCTCCCAAGGCATCTCCCACAACTTCAACCCGAGAAGACAACTTTTCCTTCTTCTTCTCCTTCTCCGGCGACGGGGTAGCAGCGCGCGGCGCGTTGGTTGGAAGAGGTGGAGGAGGCGTCGGTTTGCAGAGGAAAGGGAGGCCAAAGGGCGCTCGGTTGTGGGTTCTCCAAAAGACAACAACCGCAACGAGTAATATAGTGCATTAAGCACAAAATGCTAAAAGGCCCTTCAACTTTCTGTATTTGGACATGAGTCCATAACAGAAATTGCTCCTCTTACAGTTTAGTCCCTCACTAGTAAGCGGCATGCTTTTCGGAGCAAAAAGTTGTGGGGTTTTCTGCAAAATACAGTATTTTTCGTCGTATTTCATGCTTTTCGAGGCATTTCGCTCGTCGAAACGAAAAACGAATTTCGCCACAACGTCCGGCACGTCGAAATCTATAAGGTAGCGATTTTCGTTTTTTCGACACGATACCCGGATAAAATCTCGGTCCATGATTACTGTACAAAAATATAGTTTATTATGCTTTTTGAGACTCCAGGGTCGCCAAACGGAAATTCCGTCAGCGCCATTGCATTCAGATCGATGAAACCGATCGAAACGACTACCTGGATCACTATGTTCGAAATCTGAACAGTAAATTGGTCAGCGTTGCATTCGATGGAGTCCCGAAATTAGGGTTACTGTTCATGTAATCACTTTAAGTGACACTGTGCGCAATGCGTCACATTAGTAGCGGTAATTCACCCGCTTCTTCACAGATTTTTGGAAGATCCGACCGTCAAATCAAAATGTGCTGAATATAAATCTCGCTCAGTTCGACGAGACGGTCACAACGTCATCTCGGATTTTCAAGATCATGTCCGGATTAGAAAATAGCCTTTTTGCCTCGTAAATTATACAACTTGCACACCGGCGATCGATCAAGTAGGTCAATATAGGTCTTTTGAACCCAAACTCAGGCCGAAAAATCACCTTTAATTTATTTAGTAAAAATAAAATATTCCAGATTATTACACCGGGAAGATCTCCACGAAGTTTGAAGACCCCTCGTGTAGCCGATCTTTGGGAAAAAAGAACCATAGTTGGGGGTTTCTTGATCTGGCTGAATTGCTTCGCTCGGTACCACCGTTGATTTCAGCCGGCGGCCAACTATCCAGTTAGCCCCCTCTCGTTGAGAGCAAGATGACCATACCCTTTTTTGAGCCTCTGACCGACCGAAGTTTTCTCTCTCTCTATCTTGCTCTCGGGCTGGCCGCAAGTGGTATCTCCGGCCATCTACTATTCCCGATCACACTTTGCACGTAGAGGAGTGTTGTTGGTCCTGCCCTGTGCAGGTTGAGTCCTGGTTTACGCCAGCAGACCTGTTGGTCTTGAGTCAGCTGCGGGACTTTGATGTGGTACTTGGGTTGGATTGGTCTGGCTCGGTATTCCGCGACGATAAAACCCACATCCGGGTATTATTATTTAAAAATAATTAACTATTTCCACGAGATAATACCACAACTCCTCGAAAAGCGTGATTCTGGATTCAAGGTCCTGCTAACACTGGTACACTACTGCCACGAACACAGTGGCGATAAATAAATCGAAGAACTCGACAACCCGGGACCACCGTTTATCCAAACGGCTCCCGCCACAGATACAAGACTAGCTACATCTACCAGACTCCACTCGGCCCCCCGACGATCGTTGGTAAAAATTGTTCGTCCTTATTAGCCGCGCACGCGCCCGACCTCTACTCGCGTCCACACAGAATCACGCCCTTGATCGAAATAGTCGATCGCCTTGATTCGCGATCCGATCACGAATTAACTCTTGCGTCGATATAAGGAGGAAAAATAAATTGGGCCGGCCTATTATGTAAGCAAGAAGATCCAAAACAACAATGAATTGGGCCCACAATCTCGGCCCATGTATCTGGGCCGATTCTCAATTTGGGCCAACCTTTTTGCAGCACGTGACCTTCCACATTCGCTTTTTTCGAGCCACTCAAGTGGTCAGGTGACTCTCAACTTCAAAGGGAAGCGAAGAGGCGAGCTCGACACCCGGAGACACAAACTCTTCATTCCTGTTCAATTTATCGCCCTTTCCACTCCCCAATCCTCGTAGAAACGAAGGAGACTATCCTCGATTGCTTTTTTTTTTTTTTTTTTTCCCCCTCGTCCTTAACCACTAATCATGAGCAACGAATAGTAAGATTCAGTCCCTGTTTCTCTTCGATCGTCTACCATTTTTTTTTTTTTTTTTTTTTTGGCTATTTTTTTCGTTGATTTAACGCGAATTTTCGCCCTTTTTTTATTTTCCTTCTTCAGCGATTACCTCTTCAAGCTTCTGTTGATCGGAGACTCCTCCGTGGGGAAATCGTGTCTCCTCCTGAGATTCGCTGTGTGTATCGATTTTTATACTATTAGTTCCCTTTTTAATCGATTCAATTTCGTATCATTAGAGATAAGCTAAGTTTTCCCCAAATTTTATGACGATCTAAGTTGGGAATCTCGATTAAGACCGTGTTCTCAACGAATTTCTGATTTATGTGGGTTTATTTCCTTTCAGGATGATTCCTATGTTGATAGTTACATCAGCACAATCGGCGTAGATTTCGTGAGTTTGTTCATCATGTACTTGTTTTTAAACATTACATCAATGATTAAATGAGTGTAGCAACTTGATTTTAATTTAATTTCATTTAATTTCAGAAAATTCGCACGGTAGAGCTGGACGGGAAGACGGTGAAGCTGCAGATTGTAAGTGGTTTAGAGATTATTCGATAATTACAAAAAATTTGGTTTGATTTTAGATAATTTTGTCTTTTAGAAATGCTCTAGTTGTAATTTGTATGTAGATTGAAGATTTGGTTACTATAGGGGATTAATTGTCGGTGTGGGAATAAACATTAGAAGGGTTTCAATGGGAGTTGAGAGTGGGGAATGAGAGGGATGGGACCACTCTTACCAACCAAAATGATATGGATGCATATTAATGTAACTACCAGTTACGGTGGGTCAACAAATTAAACTTGTACTATATTAAGTAGTGAGGTTGTGGTGCAGCAATTCTGCGAGAACGTTCTGAGTTGTGGTTGCATGATTATACCGACATCCTGCAATGAGGAATCAGAGTTTTTTTTTTTTTTGTTTGTTTAAATCTCATATAGGCGAAAGATGTACATTTTACTCTTTATATTTTTTTTATAGTCTCACATGAGCATGTTTAATTTGCAGTACTTCATTTTTTTTATCTATAACCCATGATCTCTAATCTATAATTTATATATTATAAATTAATATAAATTATGAATTAATGCTGATTACAAGTTGCTGCTAACTCTTGCTTAGGCAGGGTAGTTACTGAATTACCCTAAAAATCTGCGGTAATGGCTTCAGTTGAGTTTGTCATTCAACCTTGTAAAATGCATAGTTCCAGTCTATCATCTCTAGCACCAAAGATTTGGATCGGGGAAATTTATGGTACCGGCTGGTACCAGCTTGTTCTTATGTTGGGATGTTGATGGTGGGTCAGGGGATGCTGGAGGGTTCTACAGTCGAGGGTCCCGCAAATTCTCTGATATCAAATATCCGAAAAACTAATATTTGTAAACATTTGCTGCCCTAGCTACCTTAACTAGTATAGTTTTGGTAAACGTTAATATGGTAAAAGCTTGTTATGCAAGTACCGTTTTCATTGAATGTTTGGCTGTAGGTGCAAAATTGCTGGGGACCTTAAAATCTGACTAATGCATGTAGGAAACATTGTGAAGAGTATGTGCTCATGGTGCCTCATGTTATCTGAATTATTCAATGTACTTATTACTTGAAAATGTCCTCAAGAGCTAATTGTTGAATTTTGAATGCATGTTCATTAGCTAAATCATAAATAGTTATGCGGAGAGAGATGAATCTTGGTCAAGCAGAATTTACTTTCTTATGTTATTTTCTTGCAATTTAGTTATGATAATAAATAATGTTGCTTCCTTGTTTAGTGGGACACAGCTGGGCAGGAGAGGTTCAGGACGATAACAAGCAGTTATTACCGAGGAGCGCATGGAATCATCGTATTGAACTTCTCTGAACTTATTACGCTCAGTCATTTTAGAACGACTCATCGTATTCTAGTTCATGTTTATTTTTCTTTTGAAACTAAATGAGGAGAATGCCTACATTAATATTTACTTAATTTTCTTTCAATAAGAAGAAACCTACATAAGTATTTCAATCTTCATTTTGTCCTATTGCAATGTATATGTTCCCATTGACACCCCCACCCACACATACGGATTTTTTTATAAATAATCTTATTTTATATTATAATTTTAAAAATAATCTTTCGTAAAGTAAAATTATAAAAATAGGCTTCTATTTGCGGTGAACCATTCACCACTATTAAACATTAGTGGCATGAGTTTTTTTTAATTAATTAATTTTATTAATTTGATTCGTTTTAATTTATTTTTAATTCAAATTTGATTCTAAATTTAAATAATTATTAGTGGTATGATTCTATTTTTTTAATTAATTTATTTTTCAATTTTGATTTGTTTTGATTAGTTTTTCCGGCAAAAAAATAAAAAAATCTGAAAATATTCATTTAAAAAGAAAAAATATTTTGAAATTAAATTCAAATTTGATTGTTTAATTTATTTTCTAAATTTGATTTGTTTCGATTTGTTTTTAATTTAAATTTGATTCTTCGTTTAAATAATTATTACTTGCATGAGTTTATTTTTTAATTAATTAATTTTTAAAATTTGATTTTTTTTTTTTTGATTTGTTTTTAATTTGAGATAATCTGAAAATATAAAAAAGATATGGAATGATATATTAATATTTAATAAAGAAAAGACCAGGTTATCCGTTAGAGAAAAAAAAAATGTAAAATTTAGTTTCTCTACACCATTTTATTTTATTCCTTTTACGATTCCCTCTGGCAATTGATATTCGTTTTATGTATAGTATAGATATTATATTAAATTTAAAATTTTAAAATACAAATTCAAATATAGCATCGAGCATTTATAATATACTATATAATGTAAATTCATACCCGAATTCAAATCCGTCGGGTTTTCATATTTTGTATCCTTATTCAAAACTTTATCTGTTTAGCATCGAGTAAATCCGTTCCGTCTGAAATCGGGTTCGTTTTTTATATCGTCTTTTAACAGTATTCCCACTTCAATAGTCTAATAAAGGCGGTGAACCATTCACCACCTTTATAGAATTAGTGAGAAAGCGGTGAATGGTTCACCGCTTTTAAGACACCCACCCTCCCAAGCTTTTTTTTATAAATAAATTTTTCATAACTTAATTTTTAAAATAATTTTTTTTATGAAGGCTACTTTACTAAATAGCCCCACACATACTGTATAATATTTTGGTATACTGTGTTAGTCTGATTGTACTATAAATAACAACTAATGATAGGAAAATATGTCAAAAAAATCTTTGCAATTTCAACAAGCACGAAACTCTCAAGCAATTATGCTAGAGATGCTAAGCTGCTTTAGGTCAACCAACTTGTTTAGAATAACTCATTTATATTTGTTCTTTGGTTTGCTCTGTCATCCTTTACCTTCTTTGATTCATGCGTGCTCATGTTAGCAACATTAATGCCTTGAGACTCTTCCCAGATTGTTTATGATGTTACCGAAATGGAAAGCTTCAACAATGTCAAACAGTGGTTGAGTGAGATTGATAGATATGCCAGTGATCATGTATGCAAGCTTCTTGTTGGAAATAAATGTGATTTGGTTGAGAATAAGGTCGTCGAGACAGAGAAGGCACAAGTAAGAGTTCTCTATGATATTTCTGTGATAATTTTTATTTGCCTTGCTGGTTCGCCTTTATTTTAATGTCACCTAGGTGACTTAATTAATGCCTTTGTTATATTGATTCTTATATGTGAGTAGACATCTGATATCATTCTTTTATGGCTTCAATTGACTGAAAAAAGAACTAAGGGGAAAAAACAAATGTTACTGTCAAACTTTTTCAGGGCAAACAGTTAATCTGAGGTGTTGCTGTATGATCTATTATCTAAACTGATGGCTCCTTAAACTGTAGGCTTTTGCAGATTCACTAGGTATTCCTTTCCTTGAGACAAGCGCAAAGGAATCGATCAATGTGGAGAAAGCTTTCTTAACTATGTCTGCCGAAATCAAGAAAAGGTGAACATAATGATGATTCCTCGGAACCTTCCCTACATTCAGAGTGTTCTTCCCAGTGCATAAACCAACATAAATTGGAGTATTTAGTGTTGAACTTTCACTTAATGTGTCGGATTCTTTTCCAGTACAAAAGTATAAGATATAGTTAATATATCTGTGATCGCTTAATCTATGCAAAACAGTAAACTCATTACAAGTATTGCTGGTTTTGGCGCAGAATGGGAAACCAGCCGAGCACGGATAGAAAACAAACGACCACAGTCCAGATGAAGGGCCAACCTCTTCAGCAGAAGAGCAACTGTTGTTCTTAGACACTTTCCCCTTATACTAACTATTACAATGTTGGGTTATGGAAAAGACTAGAAACCTTGGGTTGAATCTTGAGCACTTAAAACGACCATTTTATATTAGGGAATGTATGGTGGGTGTGACTCCCTGTTCGAATCAGTGTAATTCGTCACTGTTCTGAGGGCACAGTTGCTTGTTGAATGGTAATGTACAAAACTTAGTGATGTGAGTAATATGCCATGTTGTTTTGAACACCCTAGGCGAGATTTTTATGGGCTTCAGCTCAATTGAAGCTTTGTTTCATATTTGATAATTGAAACCTTTAAACCAATAGGGCGGAGATATTACCGCACGGTAAAATAGCTAATGCAGGGGAGGTAAAAATATAAGCTCTCATTTTACTCTCCATCGTAATTTTAATTTTTTGGCATCATCGTTCATACCGTTGCACTTGTTACATCTGAAAAACATTCCTCGAAAAACATAAAAACAAAAAAAAAAATTAAGTCCTTACAGTTATATAGGCTAGCTACTTGTATGGTAAATTTGTGAAGTAAAAAAATTTTCATTTGCAGCTGCTTGCCAAATATTTTTCTAACACAAAACACATTCACATGTAAACAGACAGTACAAGTTCACGTACTAGCCCTATACCATATGCCATGTCCAATTATCCACCGATCTCCCTTAACTCAAACATGACAAAAAGTGACTGCAAGACCCACCAAGATCCAATTAAACAAATTAAATAAACTCTCCAGCAACTCCCAGTCCCAGACCCAGATAAGAAGAACAAATTCAACAACTCAAAAGAATAAATTCCTAACTTGGACACCAAATAATTCATTAGCAAAAACTATGTTGAGCAGCATTGCTGCTTTGTACTACTATTGGCGTCGGCGGCTGAAACTTGGATCGTCTTGCCTTCTTTAACTCCAGTAGATCCAGCCCCAGATTCAGAAGACATGGTGTTCTTACTAATCTTTCTATATATCTCAGCAAGAACCACCTGAAACGCCTTCTCCACGTTAGTTGCTTCGAGGGCGGAAGTCTCGATGAAGGACAGCCCTTCCCTCTCCGCGAAGCTCTGCGCATCCTCCGAGGCGACGGCGAGGAGGTGCTTGAGATCGGTCTTGTTGCCAATGAGCATTATCACGATGTGAGAGTCGGCATGGTCACGGAGCTCCTTCAGCCACCGACTGACATTCTCGAAGGACGTTGGCTTGGTAACGTCGTAGACGAGGATGGCCCCAAGGGCACCACGGTAGTAGGCGCTGGTGATCGCCCTGTATCGCTCCTGACCGGCCGTGTCCCATATCTGGGACTTTATTACCCTGCCCTCTACCTTCCGAAGGCATATAAACAAAAACTCTACATGTTTTAGTAAGTTGAGAATGCAATAGATAGTTTATGCATCATCACACAATAACTGCGGAACTATCATAATATAATCATCAAACAATAGGGAGAGAAGACATGCCCACAACAAATCGAAGAACCATAGGCGAGAGCCATTTTAGAAAATCGACCCAGCTACAACATCAAAGTGGGAATAAAAAAAAAATAATGGTTATAAAGTCATTCCTTAGCCGCCGACTATGGTAAATGACGCATCATTAGTTGACAAAAGGGTTTACTACTGTATCGAGCTCGTATTGTAAAGTTACTTTGCTACAGAATCTTAAAAGGATGAAGTTAAGCTGAGGCCATTAGACAAACAATTTCGACAAATACTATGCTGATGTAGAACGAAATAGTGTAAGTATTCAATATCCTCACAAACTAGTAAAAGGTAACAGCTGTTGACTCAACTCCACAAGCAGAGAGACAACTATCAACTTTGCGCAATGCACAGGCTCCGTTTGGCGATGGATATAAAGGGGATAAGAGATTTATTCTCTTTTTATATCCAAACGTGATTTTAAATGAAGGAAAACAGCTATTTCTTCCATACCAAATTATCCGGTATAAGAGTAGAACAACTGCTCCACCATCCCATATTGCTTATTATTTTTATTTTATAATTAATTTTTTTAAAAATTATAAGATATTTAAATTTATAAAATTAATTTTTTTTTTATAAATTTTAATATTTATATTTTTTTTATTTCTTTTTAATTTGCTAATCATAATTTTTCTTATTCCCGTTATCCGTTCTCAACCAAACACAAATTTACTTTAATTACTGTTTCTACCTGTATTTATATCTATCTCAGAAATAACTAATTTTTTTTTATATTCGAACCAAACCCAACCATAGGTTCAGAATGTTCATATCGTCAGGAAAATGACTCGAAGGGCGTGCATTCATTCTAACATTTTGATTTATATACATCAGAATAACTAACGAAAATGTGTAGAGAACACTCAGCTAACAAAAGATCATTACAAAATTGAACTCCCTATGATTGATGCCCCCCTCAACTTTTAATTGTTTTGATTAAAGTTACTGCTAATAATATTTAAAAATTCTGGTACTCAGATCCACTCATAAAATCCACACTATTACTGAGAAATAAATATAGATCTGCAGCGCCAGAGTCAAAATGAAGTCAAAATGAACACAAATTAAACCAACCAAGTCGCAGATCCAAATTTAGAGACACCCAACGCTTAAAAGATATAAAATAAAAAAAAAAAAAAAAAAGAAAAGAAAAGGAGAAAAAGAAAAAGAAAATGTGATTATGTGAATAATAATACGTGGAGGGTGCGGGTGGCGAATTCGACGCCGATGGTGGACTTGGACTCGAGGCAGAACTCGTTGCGGGTGAATCGGGACAGCAGGTTCGACTTCCCCACCCCCGAATCGCCGATTAATACCACCTTGAACAAATAATCGTACTCCTCCTCGCCCCTCCTCCTCGCCCCCGCCATTTCCCCCCACCCCTCCAATAATCGCCGATTTATTCCCGATTCCTGCGCTCGCCTCCTCTCTCTCTCTCTCTCTCTCTCTCTCTCTATCGGCTTCGCGATAAAAAAAAGGCGTCGATAATTTTTTTTTTTTTTTTTTTTTTTTTTTTGTTGTTGTTGTTTTGGGGACACTGCACGTGGCTGGTACGCCCACTCCGCTAAGAAATCATTGCCTGCTCCCGGTGCACCGTCGTCACCAAACCAATTCGCCATTATGTTTTAAAATGTAAAAAACCATTGAAAAATACTTTCGCTTTGCTTGACCGTTGCAAATGTAATGTTGCTTTTATTTAAAATTACAGAAAAAATACGCTTAAATGCAATAAAATAGTATATTTATAATGAGTTATAATAACTAGAAAAAGGTAGAATTAGACTTAATTGAATATATCATTCATGAGGGTTTTCACCCTATCATTCATGAGGGTTTACACCCTTTATATAATACAAGAATAAGACTTACATGATAAATTATCAATCAACCCCAAAAGGAAAAGAATGAATGATAAATATGGTACATAATTAAAAAAAATATGGAAGGTGAATGAATGCACATAAGGCAGCAAGTATGTGGAGATTATTTCCTTTAACAAGTTAGGTATGATATATATATAAATGATAAAAAATTGTTTCTTAATTATCTCTTATATAAAAATTAATATTAACTTTATATTTATTTTTTTTTTTTCTTTTTATGTGAAATGCTTTGAAAATATTTCTTTGGTTGTTAAATTGAGAGCGCAAGTTTCTGTTAAATTAAAGCTAAACTATTTTAAATAAAGTTTTGCATCTCCCTTTTTGTAATTATTTTAAAATTTTTAGCTGAAATGGAGTTTTTTTTTTTTTTTTTTTTTTTTTGGGAGGGGGCGGCGCGGGGGGGGAATGATTACAGCAAATATTTCAAATAGCCAGATATGGGCTGGGTCATGGATCCCGGGGGTTGCAGCCCAAAATGTTCATGTTTCGGGCCTATTAATGCTTTTCCTACATCTAAACGGGCCAAATTTATTTTAGGCCTAAATGGTAAGATCTAGTCCAAACCCTATTGGATCATATTCATGTTTTCTGAATATATATATATATATATATATATATATATATATATATATATATTATATATATATATATTATAGGAAGTCATTGACTGTGTAACCCTGAAATCTGAAGAAATACACTACAAAAAACTTAAGCCTTACCAGCGGTCGAAACCGCTGGAAAAAATATTTAAAACCGCTGGAAAAACATTTCCCAACACTTGTAAAACCGTCGGAAAAAATTTTGCAACCGCTGTTAGATCTCCGTCGCAAAAGATCTTTACCGACAGTTTATACGACCGTTGGAGAAGATGATAATTTTAGTAGCACTTCTCCGACCGCTACTAAATATAGTAAAAAGTGCTACTATAAATAATAAATTTATACCAACGGTTTCATAATTATTATGAATTAAATTCAAAATATAAAACATACAATTAAAAATAACCTAGACAAAATTTTAAAACTCTTTAAATTGACATATAAAAACAAATTAATCATTCAAACAATTTTAAATTTAATTACATTCGACAATTGTCAAACAAGAGAAGCCAAATCATTTAGCCAAATAAGAATTTGCAAAGTAAAAATACAATTGTCAATTAAAAATTACATTCAAAATTTTCAATCTAAAATAAAAATAAAACCTAATATGAAATCAAATCAGAAGCATTTCAAGCTTCTGATTCATGCCAAAAACTCATTATATACAATTGCCCACTCTTAAGAGTAGAAATTTGAATCCTTCTTAACTGTCGCATCCTTGCAAACCATCAAACGCAGTTCCATGCCCGTCAGTGCACTGCTAAGTAGTTGTTGCATATGAGAAGCAAATGTATCATCCAATACCTGTACGTGAAAATCTCTAATTAGATCAATATAAGACAAAATTTGATATCTTGTGCACTTCCAACTAGAGTTATCACTAGGGTGCTACAAGACAAACAATCAATACTTTGAAACTTCTTTACAGTTGTTCTGCGAAAGAAATATGAAAATATATTTGCTTACAGTTGTTCTGCCAAAGGAATATGAAATGGATGGGAAGCAACTTTAAAAGCTAGAACAAGAGAAAATTGCAATCAGAAGAAATAGGTCTATTAATCTATATATGATAATGTTCCATGTCTATTATCAGTACGAATTTACTGGGAAATACAAACACAAAAGCTGTTTTTTTTGTGATATATTGCAAATTCATCAAGATATATAAGGAATCTTTGGAAAAAGGAACTAATTAAATATAAGAATGAACTATGGAAATAGCTATGAAGCAGTGGTACAAGACGAAAGATAAAACAAATTGCCAGCACCACATTTTGAGCTTGATTTTAGTGTTACCCCACAATTTAAAGTATAACCATTCAGTTCTTGAAGTTTGTTCTTTATCTACTAAAGTCTTTCCATTAATCTATTATCCGAAAAGTGCCATGCTAGCACCACATTTACACTATTCCTTTGTTGAAACTAGGATTTTGAGACCAAATTTGAAATTAAGGTCAAAGTCAATAACTAAATTGAAACAGAGATCAAACATCAGGGACTAAAATTGTTATGGTTAAAAATCTAAGGACAAAATTCGAGTCCTATTTCAAGGGCTGGCATGTATTCTACCTTTGTAAACTCCAAAATATAATGAACACTTCCAAGAAATGCTTGTGCGGAGAACTTATTCAGGTAATAAGTATCACGAGATATACACCCAAAGCAACAAAATCAACTCATTTTAATGACTAAAAAAAAAAAGATATTTATAGGCATCATGAAACAGCTCTAATAGCACATCAGAAAATTTAGCAATGCAAGTAAATTCGGTATCACATGGAGTGTGAACTAAGATGCTTTGCCTAATAGATGGCTTACACTGCATATACCAACAATTGCCGATGAACCTTCCAGCTTACTCAGTAAGTTGATCTGCATATCCCTAGGAAGTTGCCTTGCCATTTCTAATGAATCGCTTACAACATTGTCTGAATGATGTCCTTTGACAAGAAGTGGATGGTCACATGCCTGTCTAAGACGCAAAAGCAACAACAGAATACTTGCATAGTTTTGTTCAAGGTGCCAGCAGCAGCATACTCCTGCAATTAGAACTAACAATATTAAAATAATATTCCTCAATTTTCCGCTCGTAACTTGAGAATTGGATACCAGCAACAATCAGAAAAATAGCAATAAAATTTAGTGTCCGTTTGGCCTGGCGTGTGTAACCTATCTTTGAAGTGAAGAAAAAGGGGCATCCAACACTAATAGTTTTGTGCTAATCAGCAAAAAAAAGAAAAACATGAATAAATTCACCAAGAGCTGTAGGATTCATGATATCAAGATAAAACTAAACATCCGATAACGGTCAATTCAACTAAATGAAAAGAGAAACCATCCAGGATCTCATCCAATACGTACCTTGAACTGTTGGCGTGAATTTGCCTCTAGCTTCAAATAGAAAGCTCGCTCCTCTGGAGAGAAGTCTATACATCAAGCAGATTCGCTCGTAAACAAAAAATTTCTTAGTAAGCTGGCTAACAACAACGAGAGTATGCAAGCATATCCAATCATATAGAATTAGTATCAATAATTTTTTTTTTAAAAAAAAATGGCAACTACAGAGCAAGTTCAAAAGGTAACAACAACATATATAGCTCGTAATTAGTACTCAACATGATCTGATATATATATATATATATATATATATATATATATATATATATATATATATATATATATATATATATATACATATATATATATATATATATATATATATATACATATATATATTATATATATATACATATATATATATATATAGATATATAGAGGGGGAAATTTTACATTGCTTTATGGAGGATTACTTGCATTCTACCAAGAAAAATATTTCAAACCTAAAAAAGCAAAATAGTTAAAAGTTTCTAACTTCCATCTTCACAACATTAGCTAGGCTACCCAGAGCAAAATAGTTAATCATTTTATCTTTTTACCCTTAGTCATATGTGTTGCTACTAATTAATCGTCTCCCTAAATTCAGAGTTAATTCTAGGCATAAACATAGAGCATGTATAGGAGATGAGAAGATCACCCAAAAAAGCAAAAGATGCTTCACTCTCCAGTTTTCTAATATTCAAAACCCTCTTAATCTCCATGGTGTTAAAAATATGAAAACATGTAAAATTATTCACACTTTTCACCTATTAGCAAGTCTGCAATCACAGCAGGATTCCGAGGATCATCCTCAGGCATTCCTTGCTCCACTTTTCACCTATTAGCAACAACTCCACATCGTTATCATTACATGTACATCAAAAGGTGTCAATATAAAGCAATCGAGACGAATCGAGAGGATATGATCGAGATCTCACCCGAATGGCTTGAGCGCGGCCTCCTGCGGCGGGTCCTGCTCGTCGGGGTTGGGCACCAGCGACGACGAGCAGCGCAAGGGAGCGGGAGCGCGGAACACTAACCCTAGATCTTCGTCGTCGTCATCATCGTCGTCGTCGTCGGAGGAGGAGGAGGAGGAGGAAGTGGTGGTGGGGGTAGGGGATCGGGGGGAGAGGGGACGAGCTCGGATAGGGGAGAGGGGAGGAGGGATAGAGGAGAGCTCGATTAAAGGTGAATAGAGGTGAAGGAGAGGGGGATGAGTAGAGAGAGGTAAGGGAGAGAGGGATGATCTAGGTTGGAGAGCTTAAGTTCTAGCTCGGAAAAGGAGCGTACGTGTGGGTGTCACCAGGGAAGCTAGGGTTGGGTTTAGGTTGGGTTTAGGATTGAAAATTTGAAATTTAAAATTAAAAAATTTAAAATTTGAATTTTAAAATTTTAAAAATTATAATTTGAAAATTAAAATATATAATTTTAGAGTTTATATTTTAAATTTTAAAATTAAAATATATAATTTTAGAGTTTATATTTTAAATTTTAAATTTAAAATATATAATTTTAAAGTTTAATTTTAAATTTTAAATTTTAAATTTTAAATTTTAATTTTTAATTTTAAATTTAAAAATTTAGAATTTAAAAATTTTTAATTTTAAATTTAAAAATTAAAATCATTTTTTAAATGCTCTATTGAGCTTTTTTTTTTTTTTTTGTCCAAAACTATTTTTCAAAAAATAACCAAATGCTGACATATTTAACATAAAATTATTAGTCGGTAAAAATATAAAATTAAAATAATTATCGCTAAAGCATAATTAGATATTATTTAATAGCGGCCATTTCATAATTGCCGCTATTAAATTGCCATCAAAAGCCTATTTTGTTATAGTGAGAGAGAGAGAGAGAGAGAGAGAGAGAGAGAGAGAGAGAGGATTAATGCTACACTAATATTTATTGGGTTTGAACATAGATTTTTTTTTTTTTTTTTACTCAATACTTCAAATTTTAGCAACAAAATAATTAAATTTATTAACTAACTGTTCAAATCTATAATAAGTTTGACATTAACAAATTTAAACTAGATAAAATTTATTTTTATATTATTATTATTATTTTATATTTTGATAATTTTTTTTATTTTGGAATTTTTTTCTAAGTTAAAATAGTATTTTTTTTATCTAGAAAATATGAAGAACATGGATCTTACTTTAATTTTTTAGAAAATTGTATGAAAATTTTTTTTTATTTAATTTGAACTAAACTATATCCCGACGGTTTAAATTTGTTATAATAATTAGCTAAAACTGCTGCTAAAATATATTTTTGCCAGCGCTTTTCTTAAATATTACTAAACTAACTGTCGTTACAAATCAACTTTTTTGTAGTGATATCTGATTTACCCCTCTTATTTTTTTCTTTCTAATATACCCTTCATACGTTCCACCGTTATTAAAAATAACCCTACCGTTTTCCTTTGTTAAGTTAACTAGGGTTAAACTAGAGTTAAATAATAATCGGAGTTGAAAACTATCAGATATACCTATTTTGCCCGGGGTTAGAGTTTAGGGTTTAGGGTTTAGGATTTTTTAGGGTTTTAGGGTTTAGTGTTTAGGGTTTTAGGGTTTAGGGTTTAGGATTTTTAGGGTTCTAGGGTTTAGGGTTTAGGATTTTATAGGGTTTAGGGTTTAGGATTTTTTAGGGTTTTAGGGTTTAGGGTTTAGGGTTTAGGGTTTAGGATATATTTGAAAGGGCAAAATAATAATTACACACAGATAACGGCAGTTCCGAACGGTACACTAACAGAGTTTAACTTCAGGGATATTTTGGAAAGAAGTTGGAACGTAAGAAGGGTAGTTTTAATATTAGCCTTCTAAGAGAGGTAAATCTCAAAACAAAGAAATTTTTAGGGATATATAGAAAATTGCCCCTATATATATATATATATATATATATATATATATATATATATATATATATATATATATAATTGCTTGTCTATGCTTTTAAATATATTAAGTCATTGGTGTTTATAAATTTTTAGTTCTTAAATAAAAAAATGTATAGTTACGATAATAGTAGGCCTCTCAGGTTAAGTAAGTGATTAGTGGAATAGAATGATCTAAAAAAATAAAATTAGTCAATGGGATAGATCTAACAGTAGAAAACTTACAAATACTAATTGCTTGATACTTGTACAAGTATAATAGTCGGACTCTCTCTCTCTCTCTCTCTCTCTCTCTCTCTCTCTCTCTCTCTCTATATATATATATATATATATATATATATATATATATATATATATATATATAGTCCACCTACTATATTATTAATAGTATCAACTATTTGATACTATTGATTAATTTTTTGGACTTTGGATGAAGGGATGTGTAGTTTGAATTATAGTAGTTCCCTAAGGTTTATGCTATTTTACCAACAATCTACTAAATTTTAGAAGACTATTATCATTTTAACTATATATATTTTTTTATCCAAAGACATAAAACTCAATAATACTAAGTATGTTGTACTATTGATAATATAGCAGTCCGTTTTATATATATATATATATATATATATATATATATATATAATTGAGATTTGAATTTCTGTGATATTGACTGTCTTAATGTAAATGACAAAAAATTTAATGGTGCAAATTTAATACTTAGTTACTTCATATTTTTATAAAAATTTATTTTTTAAAAAAATAAACGAAGCCGTAAACCTTTTCCTCTAAAAAAAACGAAAAAAAAAAATTTCTACATGTGACTCTAATTAGAGCAAAAGCAAAATCCCTACAATTCAATAGCCTCGCGTTGTTACACATACACAGAAGAACACATTCAAAACCCTATCACTTTTATGTACTCAACTAATATCCACCCTAGCTACATCTCCTCCACCACCTCCACCATTTATTGCAACCCAAACAAAGTGCATGAACCACCACCCAGTTTTTGGCCCAAGCAGACCCTCCTCACGAGCCCCTTTTCTCCTTTTAAACCCTAACCGACCCTCATCATTCACCCACCACACCACACAACCACACACACACCATCGATCTTTGTAACTCACCCAAGCTAAAGAGCAAAAGCTTATAAATACACAATGTGTTATTCACTTCTCTATAAGTGAGGGTGCAAGTTCTCATAGTTAACATATATAGTTTGTGTCTTTTGTCCCATGGAGGGACTTGGCAAAGTGATGGTGGTCTCCTTGGGCTTGTTGATTAGGGTGGCCATGGCATGGTCAACTGGCCAAGTGGCCCAGAATCCTCAGGCCCAAGTCCCATGCTTCTTTATCTTCGGGGACTCACTGGTGGACAATGGTAACAACAACAACATTTTGACTCTGGCTAGGGCCAATTACAGACCCTATGGGATTGATTTCCCTCAGGGACCATCTGGGAGATTCACCAATGGTCGCACCATGGTTGATATCTTAGGTTCGATCGAATCATGCATTATGTTGTATATACATTATATCATCATTGGTGTTGTGTTTTTTTTTAATTACATTTTGTTTGTGTTTGTGTTGTTGCAGCTCAATTGCTAGGCTTTAGGAACTACATTCTGCCGTATTCGGTAGCGCGAGGAGTCGAGGTTTTGAGGGGCCTGAATTTTGCTTCAGGCGCCGCAGGGATCAGAGAAGAAACCGGAAACAACTTAGTAAACTTCATATATAGTTCATAATTACTTTTATCTTACTTCTATTCAAGTTTTGTAAATCTGTAAAATGTCTTAAACTTGTACATTATGTTGCCAATAGTAACAGCATTTTTTGTCTTGATGAGTACTAAGAGTTAATATGAATTTTTATTATAGTTTCATAGGAAAACGAAAGTTATAAATTATTTCAGAAAAAAAAATGTTACTGCATTTGTCTTATGAATTTCTCTAATAATTAACCAGGGCGAGCATTATCCTTTGCCTGAACAAGTAAATCACTTCCGCAGCACGGTGCAGCAAATGAAGAGGATATTCAGGGGTAACACAACTAGGCTCGCGGATTACGTAAGCAAATGCATCTTTTATGTAGGGATGGGGAGCAATGACTACTTGAACAACTACTTCATGCCGACTGTCTACCCCACCAGCTACGATTACACCCCTAAAACTTACGCGGCGCTGCTCCTCCAAGACTACTCGCGGCAGCTGACGGTAAGCATGATCAAGAGGGATGAACATATCGACACCCCTTCAACTTTCACGCTTTTACGTGCATGGGGCCATGCTTCAAAATTCATAACAGGATCAATTGGTTCATTATCGAATTTCAGGAGCTGTACGATTTGGGTGTTCGGAAAGTGGCGGTCATTGGGGTCGGGCAGATCGGTTGCATACCTTATGAGCTAGCTCGTTACAACAATCAAAACAATAAGAAAAAGACCAATGCCCAATGCAATGAGACTATAAACAAGGCCATCAAAATTTTCAACACAGGCCTTCTTCAAATGGTTAATCGTTACAACCGCGAACTTCCCGAAGCGAAATTCATCTATGTGAACACCTATGAGAGCTCGAAGGATCTCGTCGTAAATGCAACCACTTACGGTATCTCACTACTACATAACTTTAATGTATATTTATGACTTTGGGTATGTGATTTATATCGAGCTTTGTATAATCGAACCAGGTTTTGATGTGATCGACAAAGGGTGTTGCGGTGTTGGGCGAAACAACGGGCAGATTACGTGTCTGCCGCTCCAAACGCCGTGTGAAAATCGGTCAAAATACTTGTTCTGGGATGCTTTCCACCCCACAGAGGTTGCAAATGTTGTCTATGCAAAGAAAGCATACAATTCGACATCGCTCTCCGATGTGTACCCAATGAATATACGGCAGCTTGCGCTGGCCTGACGCTGAAAGAACTCACCAAGGAACGAATGAAAGTACGATCAGTTTTGAGTGCGCGATTTATCTGGTCTTTCAATCAACCTGTTTAATAATAGATTTCTACAATTAATATCGTATTTTTTTAACCTTGGTCGCAATTGTGCAATAATCTGTCCTCCAAATTTGAATATTACTTCTCTTCCTATCTTTGTTTCTGTATCAGTGAACTCTATTTTCCTCTCTTCTACAGCCAGGTCTTGTTCTTTCATATATGCATAGTTTGTAATTCTGAGTATACAAATTGTATTTTCTGCTACATATCAAACTGTATTTTCATCATCAGTACTCATTAAACCGAAGGGCAGAGAAGTTCCTAGCCAAAAGCAACTTCAAATTCTTAAAACCAACCAAAGTGCATGACTAAAATAAGTTACTAGTTCCTCATGGTCTTACCATCGGAACTTGCTATGAGGTGCACAATTAACCTAAAACACCCAAAACACCAATAAAAATTGGATCAAAAGCAGAATACCTGCCTCTGTTTCTTTCTGTCTCTCAGACTACCAAACACAATCAAAAGACACGTCTCCATATTTCTTTCTCCTCACATTTCGAGTTCTGCAACTCTTTTCTAATCTGTTCATGGTTGAGAACTCGCGAGCTGTAGTATGTTCATGGGGAACACTGAGTTGCTGCTGCCGTTGAAAGCTCGCTGCGCTAGTATTATATTGACTTTCGACGTTGGATGAAAAGCATCCCAGAAAACGTACTGCTCTCGATTAACACAAGGAGTTTGGAAAGGGAGGCAGCTGATCTGCCCGCTGTTGCGCCCGATGCCGCAGCAGCCACGGTCGATCACGCTGAATCCTGCAGTTAATCAAAATTGTATGAAATAAGGGGACTGAACAGTCCCTTTTTCTTTGTTTTTTACCTACCACACCTTCAGAAAAAGCTGCTAACAATAGGCTCAAACATGAACAAGTAAAAATTTCGAATCTACAACTCACCATAAGCTGTAGGATGGTTAATGATATCTGCGAACATATCATAAATGTCAATATATATAAAATTTGCTTTTGCAAGATTGGCGTTCAGGCTGTTGACCATTAACTTGACCTTGTTGTTGAAAGGGATTACTAGATTGTCGACTTCTTCAGAGCAGTGCGTAAGATAATTCTGTGCAAGCACACTCGGAATGCATCCCAAAACTCCCACATTAGCAATCATAAATTTTCTTGCGCCGAGATTGTATAAGCTCTACAATGACCATAACACAAATTCAAAACAAGCTATCCAAACATTTGAAGATGACCATCCAAATTTTACAAATTCAAAATAAGTTATTTAGACAATTCATCAGTTTTAATCAATCATCTGCCCTCTAAATCCTGCCAATTTTGCTTAACCACTATCATATGAAAGCCAAATTCTACAAATACTCAGTACACTAATCCATGGATTCAGAAAATTAACATTCTAAGTAAAAAATGTAAGTATCTATCGACACAGGACATGAATACCAAGTTGTATCATGCAGAAAAATATCGACACAATATGATCTTTGTTCTGAAGCATAGCTCAAAATTCATTTTTCTTTAAAACTTGCACATAATTATCTCAATAAAATGTAACAGATATTTAGATCCTTAGTGCATATGGCAAAAAATTTAATAGTTGTTACCTGAGGTCTTAAATTCGAATCCTAATCGCTTTACATTGCTAGCTAAGTTTATTTTTATTTTTTTTTAAAAATGAATGAAACGGTTAACATGTTATTTTTTTTTTCAAAATTGCCAGCATGAACAGCGCGATGCGCGCTGTTTTAACAAATTTTCAATACAACTACGTGTTACGTTCTGATGACACAGGCACGTGCTAATAGATGCTAGTAGAGTTGAGCGAATATAATAACTTCTTAAGTTCGATGGGTCCACTGCAAATATATGGGCGTGTAATAGTGTTCAAAAGATAAGAGGTTCGGATTGCGTTTGGATCAAACCCTGATGAATGATTCAGGCTAAGTGAGTCCAAATTACACTTACAATGAGCTGGGTTCTGTATTGTCGAACCAAGAGGTCGGAGAATTGATCCCCGTTGTATCGTAAGCGAGTGTTGTAGTTTGGCATGAGGTAGTTGTTGAGGTAGTCGTTGCTGCCGAAACCGACGAAGAGGACGGACCGCCTAACGGACTCCGTCGTGGCGGCCCTGCCGATTTTCGTGCTAATTTGAGTCAATGACGCCGCAAAGTTCCTGATCTGCTGGTTGAATGGTATGCGGCCGACCTACTCAATGTGTGGCCACAACATGTGTCAACAGTAACTAATGCAACATCATGATCATCATCATCATCATCAGAGTCACTTCTAAACTCTTTTTATTTTTAAAAATTTTGAGTTTGATCCGCACATCCTTCAATTTACGTTAAATTTTTAAATCGGTCTCTCGTGTCAACTACTAGGTAACAAATTTGGAATTAATTTAGATATTAATTTTGAGCAGTTAATGCACTTCAAATCCATAAATTTAGTCTTCTACTATTGGATGTTGTATTTACATACTTTTTTTAATAGAGAAAGGGAGAGAGAATATGAGAGAGATGAGCTCACAAAGTTGTGACCCGTTTCATCTAGAATCCCAGCTGCAGCAGAAGCATAGTTGAACCCAAAACCAAAATTTGAGGGCGAAGCCTCGGAATATGGGGGAAGAAAAGGCATGCCCAACAACTCAGCTGAAGCCCCACACACACCCAAAAAAAGAAGAAGAAGAGAGAGAGTTAATGTGGAGTCCAAAATAGTTAAATGTACTAGCCTGCTATTTAATTAATTATGTGTGTCCATTTCATATTAAAAACAACAGAAATATCTTGTCATTGTTACTTTATATCCTCTTTTAAAGAAATGCTGTTTATAGCAATTCAAAATAAAATGTATAATTTATATTTATTTATTTATTTATTGAATGTACCTAATTTTTTTTACTTGTCACATTATAAAATATGTAAAAAAAAAAATTATTTATTCAATAAATATAAATCATATATTAAAATAATTTATTATTTATTTTATATATTATCTAAATATGGACATGACTATTCAAAAACACGATAGACTCTAAAAAAAATTAAAATATGAACACAATATAAATATAAAAAATAAATAATAATATTATTAATATAATAATATATATATTTATTATATATAAAATATAAATTTTGATAAAATATTTTTAAATTTTTCGTACAAATAAAAGTTAATAAAATTTTTACTAATAGTTCATAATTTTTTTTTTCATCCTATATAATTTATTTATATTAATAAAAAAAATTAAAATATTTATCATTTTATATTATATATATATATATATTTATTTATTTATTTAAATTATATGTGTTATGGTTTGATATTGAGCATACGTCTTAAAAATATCAATATTAGATACGCAAATTTTATAGTGATACATAATGTGTTAACATAAAAGCAAAAAATTATTTGAACATGTAATGCACCACTAGTTTTTTCTCCAAAATAAAAGAAAAAGTTAAAAAAACAGAACAATGGCAATGATATTATAAACAGTAAAAAAAAAAAACGAAAGATAGAAAAAAAAAAACTGATCTATTGTCTTATTTAAGTTACTGAGATATGTGCAACATAATATTATAATTATAATTTCAAAGGGAGTTTAAGAAGTATCGGTCTCTATGTCTCACCGATTTCGTCAACGATAGTGTAGCCGTTAGAGAAGCGTCCTGTGGGACCGCCGGAGAAGTCGATGCCGTAAGGGTAGTAGTTGGCTTTGGCAAAGGACGGGAGGTCGTTGTTGTTCCCGTTGTCGATAAGAGAGTCTCCAAACGCAAACATGGCCGGAACCAACTCTCCGGTCCTCCGCCGCGCACCGGACGACACAATCCCCTGATCATCACCACCTCCTCCTTGAGCTTTTGATGTTGTAAGTAGTAGTAGTAGTAGTAGGAGAGAAGTGTGGAGGAAGAGGAAAAATATTTTGGAGTGTGATGAGCAGGGAAAGTTGGTGGCCATTTAGTTACCAAGCTACACAAAGTGTGGAAAGTTGGTGTAAGAGAGAGGAGGTGAGGTAATAAAGAGGGAAACAATGTTTCAGTACCCTCTACGCTATTAGGACTCTTATTATGGGCACCACCTCCTTGATTTTATCTTATTTTGTTTTTAGTTTTTCTGTGTTTAATTCAATCAGAGATTCACTAAAATTAGCAGCTGTATTAGTTAATTATTACATTGTAGTAGTTAATGTAATATATACAACTTAAATTATGCAAAATTTACGAACTACTGAACAATCTTTCAAAATTTTAATTTTACTATTTAAATTTTTACTTTTTAATTACTCTTTTTTTTTTTCTTTTTTTTATAGAAATGAACATTCGTTATAAAATTACATATATCAAATCATAATTTTTTTAAAAAATATTTTATAAAATTTAAATTATAAATGATATATGATATTAAAAATTTTAAACACCTCGTTTAGAGTTTGAACTCACCCGGTTTGTTCAAACTCGGCTCAAATTAATTTCAAACTTGAATCTAAATTTAGATTTAAAATTAATTTCCAACCATAGGTTTGAAAAATAGAGAGGGATTGGGTAGGTGGGGGAGCCATAAATGAACGAACTGTGCATTTACTGAGGAGTAAATTGTCACGAGGGATTACAGGAATACGAAAGGATTCTTTCTTTAAAAAGACACGTCAAATTTATTGAAGGAGTTCGCAATGTGACATGTATTGATTCTTTTGACTGATACAATGAACAATGTGGGGAATGGAAAATAAATTAACTACAAAAGTGGACCATTTTATATTACAATGCAATTTATATATAGTTATTATTATATTTTTCCATGTGTCATAATAAACTAAGATACTACTAATAGTAAAAAAGTAATTATATTTACTATTCATTTTTTATTTTTTATAGTTCTATTAGTATTTATCTAAAAATAAAAAAATTAATAGTAAATATTATTTTTTTTATTGTTTATAATATATGTTAGATGTGACTTCAAAATTTAAAATCGTTTCGATTTTGTAATTTCAGTTTGCCGCCGGTTATAAAATTTTGAGAAAAGATATGGATCAAATCCGATAAAAAGAATTCTTTAAAAATTTTTTATCCTTTTTTTTTTTTGTCCTAAAAATATCGATTAAACGATTGTATTATCATCAAGAATATATTTTTTTTCGTATAGTAAAATTTCTTTTTTTTTTATCCGTAATTGTTTTTTATAAATTTATTTTTATTTAAATCTGTATATTTATTATCTTATCGTGCATTTGAATGATTATGCATGATACTTTAATAATAATATATGATGGGAAATTATTTCCTAATTATTAAATTTAAATAGCTATTACATAAAATTTTATTCATTTATTATTATTGTAAAACATGTTTGACATATTTGGCAATAGATATTGATCGCTGCTTTAAGAGGCATTTATGATTTGATATTTTAATAAGGGTTACTTGGGATCTGTTGGTGACAGGCCATCGATATATTGTGAGCAGGGTTTATGTTTGTCCTTTCCTTTTTTGCTTTTTTCTAACCTTTGTAATTGTTAACAAATATTCATAATTTTCTTACTTTTACAAGTTATTATGACTCTCTAGTCAACATACAATTGGTATACTAATTTGCGTCATAATTTTGTAAAAATATTAATCACTATTTAAAATAATTACTAATTAATTACTTTTCGTATGAAACTATTTTTTCAAATTAATTTGAATGAATTTTGATTCAAGGGAAAAGTTCGTGCGCATCGACTAAAACATTGAGATACAAATGCTCAGTTGTAGAGTCGGAAAACATTGAGATACATAAAGGTATCATTTGTTTCCAGAACAAAGCTTAATATAAGGTCTTGTTTCAATTTTATTTTTCAAATGCGTTTGGTTATGATGAGAACAACAGTTCTTATTTTTTGAAATAAATTGGTATAAGGCTAGAACTACTGTTTCAACATTTTTCTGAAATAATACTTATTTTTATTTGAGAATAAGCTTAATTAAAATAAATATAATTTTAATTATTATATTAACTCTTTAATTAATTTAATATTTTAACTAATCTAATTATTTTATTAACAAATTATTTAAGTATTTAGATAATTAACTAATTAAGTTATTAAAATTTTAAATTATTTGTAATTAATTAAATTATTTATTATTAATAATATTCATTATTATTAATTATTTTATCAATTATTTGAGAATAAGCTTAATTAAAGTAAATATAATTTTAATTATTGTATTAACTCTTTAATAAATCTAATATTTTTACTAATCTAATTATTTTATTAAGTAATTATTTATTTATTAAATAATTAAATAATTAAATAATTAAATTATTTATTATTAATTGAATTATTTATTAATAATACTCAATATTATTAATTATTTTATCAATTAATATTCAGAATTATCAGATAATAGTTAATTAAATAAATTAAATTATTATTTAATTAATATTTTATATTAATTATTTAGATAAAATATTATTATTTAAAAATTATAATTATTCTTATTCTCACTATTCCAATTTAATTATTCAAACGCTATTTTTTTTTATTCGTAGCGAGTGCCCCCAACACCCTCCCTCAAACTCGTTTTTTCTAGTGATAGCTTTGGTCAAGATTGGTGTGGCGTCCCTGGTAGCGAGCTGTGGGCTAGCGTGTGGGGGATGCAAGCATTGTATCGACTACATGCGAGCCACCCCTGCAACAGAAGTCACCCCCCCTCTCTCTCTCTAGCGCCCACTGAGTATCACCAATTATTCCTTTATGAAGCATGTTACCCGGGTTGGGCTCATCATGCATCTTGTTACTCCTCACACCCCGATTGACGATTCCAAAGTTTGGGTCACCCAAGTCTAGCTCACCATCCAGAAAGTCCCACCAACAATTGGGGCCCAACAACAAAGACAAAGGCCCAGATGGGCCCAGCAAAGTACAATGATGCTTCAAGGATCTCTGAAGTCTCAACCAAATGGTTGGGCCCGGGACCCAAG
This sequence comes from Tillandsia fasciculata, assembly GCA_029168755.2. Classification (NCBI taxonomy): domain Eukaryota; kingdom Viridiplantae; phylum Streptophyta; class Magnoliopsida; order Poales; family Bromeliaceae; genus Tillandsia; species Tillandsia fasciculata. The sequence goes on along the minus strand of CM054946.1, from coordinate 19,018,808 downwards.
AGAAGCTCCACCAATGGTTGCCTAACATAGCTTGCACCCCTAGGCAATTAATTAGCAACTAAAGTTTTCTTGGCACACACGTTCCCAAGGTCCACCAGCATTAATTCTGGCATTAATTATCATCTCTCCATCCCCACCTCCAAGAAGCCTGCCCAAGCCCTCCTTATCGTGCTCAGAGCCAAGCTTAGGACCAAGACAACCTTCCCAATTCAAATCCTTATCCAGATTAAGCCTGGCAAAGGTGGCTGAGCACTCCAACTCTTTACTCCTCCCCAAAATGGTGCAACGATGAGTAGATCCCCTTCTTACTGCATCTCGTCACCTCGAGATTTGTGTCGCGCCATCACCAGCTGCCGAGAGCCGTTGCGCCGCTAACCTGGTCATCGTCGTCGTCGCCGCCGTCACCGCAACCCCGGCTGATCAGTGAGAGAGGGGCAGGTGCAGATGCAGCCCGCCGTGACCAGGCTACGGTCCTCCCCGTCCACACTGTTGTGGTCCGCCTTGGCCAGGCTGCGGGGCTCCTCGGCCGAGCTACGAACCTCCTCTTTGAAGCCGTTTTCAGTCGTGGCCCTACCCGGCCGTCCTCAACAGCGTCTCCTTTACAGCCAAGCAGGTTGAGGTCTCGGCATCTAGGATTCCGACCTGGGATGTTCAAGAAGCAACCACCTTCCACAGCCTTCCAGCATCTGCAGGGCAATGCAGCTCTTCCTCTTCCATCGCCGTCGTCGTCGTCACCTCATCGTGTGCTGGGAGGTGCGAAGACTCCAGAAGGCCGAGGAACTCGACCCCGAAAAGTCGGAAGACAAGGGTTCGGAGGAAAGCCATGGCCGCTCAAAACACCCTCCTTACTCCGATTGACAGAAATTTCCGACCGATGGTCCTGATCCGCAGCCTCGACATCTCCCCCCCTCCTCAGCTCCCTCTTCGTCGGCAAGACCCCTCACAACATCTTGGGGTCCTCGCCCCTGTCCGTTGCCAAGACCGTTATTGGGTGCATTCGGTGGCGGCAGTGGAGGGTCGTCTCCTCCCCCAGCGTGAACTCTCTCCCAGCTCTCCAAGTTGATCTGTATCGCGGCGATGGTCTCTACCCCCAGGACGATGGACAGGTGGACAGGTTCTGTGGGATCTCCCTAATGTCGTCCACTGCGACTTGGCAGCGGAAAGCTCGCAGATCCGTCATATTTTTACTCGCGTCAACGGCTCTAATAAAACGCCCGAAGCCACTGATCATCGAGGCTATCCTGGCGATGGTCCTTCATTATATTTTTTTTTTATATATTTTAAATTTTAATTTCGAGTGGATTAATTTTCTATTCAGATTACATAGATTCTAACTGGTTGAGAATGATCGGTTTATTTTTTTCTGATATATTGGAACAAAGATTTTAAAATATAGTATTTTAAATTTTTTTATATAATTTTTTATTTTTATATTTATATTATGATAAAAAATATATATAAATTTTTTTTTAATAATATTTATTCACCGCATTGTATGGCTTCGTTCACCAAATAAAATGAATTAAACAACAGAAATAAAATAGTAAAGTCGAGAAAAAGAGGTCGTTAGAAGATGCCCTACTCTATTGTTCTTCTCAACTATTCTTTTAATTATATCTGGGTGTTATTCTCAACTATTCTTTTAGGCACTGTTTGTTTCGGGACTAGAACAGAAAATAAGAGGTTTATCCTCCTTATTGTACCAAACGCACCAAGAATTATTCGGTACAGTAGTTCTACTACAAGCAGAATAAATTAGAACAACAGTTCTTATCTATTATTTTATAATTTTTTTTTTTTACCAAACTATCCATCCTCCCCTCCTTTTTCTCTTCCCAATACACTCTCATCATCACAAATCCCTCTCTCTCCTTTCTCTTTTTTCCTTTTCAATACACTTTCATCATTACAAATTCCTTTCTTTCCTCTCTCTCTTTTCCTTTCCAATACACTCTCATCGTCACAACCTCTCTATTCTTCTTATTCCTCGTTCTCATACCAAATACAAAATCTCTTATCCCTGGAACCGAACCAAACGTTTTTTCGTTTTTGTTCCGTACTTTATACCTATCCCCAGAATAGTTAATTCTGGCTTATTCCGTTATCAAACGATACCTTAATTATATCTGGGCCCATAGTTATTAGATCCGGATAATATTTTTTTTTTTTTTTTTTTTTTGAGAGAAGGTAGCATGCTACCGCTTCATTCAAGATAAATTGAACTAAGCAACATAATGAGGCAACCAGGCCTCAGGAAAAAAAAAAAAAAAAAAAAAAAAAAAAAAAAAAAAAAAAAAAAAAAAAAAAAAAAAAAAAAACCGAGTTAACAGAAGGAATCCCATGACGCTCGTAGGGCACGGACCGCATCGAGAAGTTGCTTCCCATTGACTCTCTTGTTAGCGAAGATCCTATTGTTGCGTTCCAGCCAAGTCGACCACCAAGTTGCGACAATTATTGATCTTTCTTTCCTCCCGAGGCTTCCCCGATCCGACCGCATTGTTCCCACAAGCCCCCCGCTGTGCTGCATGAGAAGAGTAACCGTTTGTGTGTTAGCTGGGCACCCAAGAGCTGCCTGCTTGCTTCGCAACTGACCAACAGATGGTCGACAGTCTCGACGGCTGTCCCACAGAGTACGCACAGTTCATCCCCTGACCAGGCTGTGAAGGCGAGATTGTCTTTTGTCCGGATCCTACCTTTCAAAGCTAACCACATGAAAATCTTAACTTTCAGCGGTGCTTTCGTGTCCCAAAGCTTATCGAAGGTGATGACCTTAACCCCGCCGTCCTGTAAAAAATCGTAGGTCGACCTAACGGAGAAGGCATCCAAAGATTCCCACCGCCACCGTAGCACATCCTTCCCCCTTCCCGGGGCCCATAGGGAGAGAGTCTCCTTCAGAGCCTCGATGGTGGCACAGGATTGTTGTCGCCTGCGAGGAATCCCCGAAAGTATGCGGCTCCACTTCCACCCTCCCCTGCCGCTGCACTCAGAGATTGTACTGTTTCTAAATAAGATGTCCCTGAAAATGCCCGGGAACTGGTGGCAGAGGGGGATCATACCGCCCCACTTGTCCCTCCACAGATCAATGCTCTTCCCATCCCCTAACGAGTAATAGGCTCCGCAATTGAAGGCCTCTTTGACACTCAGAACACTCTTCCACCAGAATGAAAAAGGGGAAAAGGAGGCCCCTTCCCGGAGGGGCCTCCTCCTGGTATAATACAGTTGAGAAATAAGCCGCCCCCAAGGGTGGCTGCCGCCGCCCAACAGTTTCCACCACCACTTCGATAGCAGGGCAGAGTTCATGTTGCGCAGGTCGAGAACACCTAACCCCCCGCTCTTCCTGCTGCGACAGACTATCCGCCAGCTAACCAGGCAGTTACCTCCCAGCACCGTACTCTCCCCTTTCCAGAAGAAGGCTCGGCGAAGAGCTTCCATGCGGTTGATAACCCATTTAGGAGCGCGGAAGATCGACAGAGCGTAAAGCGGTAAGTTAGAGAGAGTGGTATTCACTAGGGTCAGTCTGCCACCTTGCGAGAGCAGCCTGGCCTGCCACCCTTCTATCCTTAAACGAAGCTTGTTGATGACCGCCCACCAGTCGTCCTTCGATAGACGTTTGCTGGAAAGAGGCAGGCCAAGGTATTTAATTGGTAGGTTTCCCAGCTTGCACCCGATTAGGTCTGCCAACCTCCTCCCCCTGCTGGGTCGGCTGCCGAAGTAAAGGAGTTCAGATTTGTTCCAGTTAATCTTGAGGCCTGAAGCCCATTCAAACAAGCGCCACATAAATTTAAGGTGACGGACATCAGAGCGCCTTGCCTTGGTAAAGAAAATGGAGTCATCTGCGTACTGGATGAGGGCTACCTAGCACCCCGCCCCCGGCCCCATTCCTGAGAAAAGGTTGTTACCCACTGCCCGAGCCGACATACGCGCCAGCCCTTCAGCCACTAGTAGGAAAATGAGGGGGGAGAGCGGGTCCCCCTGCCTTAAGCCCCTTCTAGATTTAATCCATTTAGTAGGTGTCCCGTTGACTAATACCGAGACCTTTGCATTGGCGATGCACTGCTCGATCCACTCACACCACCTGGAGTTAGCGCCCATCCAGCGCATGACTTTGAAAAGGAACCCCCAGCTCACCCTGTCAAATGCCTTCTCGAAGTCAATTTTGACAGCTACACATTCGGCTTTGACTTTGGCCCCCCAGCTTACGAGCTCGCTTGCCGTTGCAAAGGAGTCGAGGATCGACCTGCCCTTTAGGAAGGCCGCCTGGCAGGGAGAGATAAGGCCGTCCAGCACACCGACGAGTCTATTCGCGAGGACTTTAGAAATAATCTTCTGGATGCCGTTGATCAAGCTGATTGGCCTGAAATCTCCGGCGGTTTTCGCCCCCTCTATTTTAGGGAGGAGGGTAATGTAGGAGTAATCGATCGGCCCAGTGTTGAGCTTCTCCTCGTACAGATCCTCGAAGATCTGAAAGATGTCGTCCTGAATAGTCCCCCAGAATTTCTGGTAAAACCTCAGGTTGAACCCATCTGGCCCTGGAGCCTTATCCCCTCCAAGTTGAAAAACCGCGATCCGGATTTCGTCTCTGCTAAAGGGTGCCGTTAGCGCTCCTGAAGCTAGCTGTTGGGTGCTCGCAAAAAGGCCACTCCAGTCACCTGTAAGCTCGGGGTTAGGACCTAAGGGAGCGAACGCCTCCTTAAACTTGCCGTAGAAATAGTCTCTCTTCGCGCTTTCGTTGCAAATCGTGAGGCCGTCCTCCTCAACGACTTCGATAAAGTTTCTTCGTCTACGCCCATTGGCCATGGCATGGAAGAATTTGGTATTGCCATCCCCGCATTTGAGCCAGTGCTGTTTGGCCCTAGACTTCCAGAGGACCTCCTCCTCGGCCGCGGTAGCTTCCAGTTGTAGTCTAAGGCAGCGCCGGCGATCCAGAAGCGCAGCCGAGAGGCAGGATGTTTCCTCTAGGAGGTCCAGAGATTGAATTTCCTTAGCTAGGTGCGATTTGGCTTTAGAAATGCTGTGGAAGTAATTCGAGCTCCATTCTTTGAACCTAGCCCTGCAGTGCCTGAGTTTCGCGTTAAAGGAGAGAATACTCGATTGATTCCTTAGATTCTCGGGTGCTTCCACCCACCACGTCGGCATACGAGTGTTAAAATACTCCCGAAGTAACCAGGCATCTTCGAATCTGAATCTCCGAGGGGGGAGGTTACCCCCGGTCGAAAGGCGTAACGGAGTGTGATCTGACGTAACCCTGGGAAGACCAACCACCTTGCTAAGGGGGAAGGATTGATCCCACTCAGCCGAGACGAGGAAGCGATCAAGTTTAGCCAACGAAGGAGTGGCCTGCATGTTGGACCAAGTGAACTGTTGATTGCCAAGGGGAAGATCAATCAGTTCCAACTTATTGAGCAGGTCCGCGAACATGATCATGAGTTTTCGGCTCCAGCAGTTCCCCGACCTCTCCTGCTGGCATTTGGTGAGATTGAAGTCCCCACAGAGCACCCACAGGCCCCTGCAGTCCCCGCGAAGTTCGACCAGCTCCTCACAGAAGTCTTCCTTACCCTCCCACGAAGGAGGGCCGTACACATTAGTGAGGAAAAAAGAGGTGCCGCTGGAGAGATGTTTCAACCTAACCGTCAAAGAGAAGCGACGGAACAGCACATCAGCGCATGAGAACTCGCGAGAACTCCAGCAGGTGATGAGCCCTCCCGATGCGCCGTTGGATTGCAAGATTTGGCATTTATCCACGAGGGGACAAGCAAACGAGCAGAGAAAGGAATGGGACACAGAGGAAACCTTAGATTCTTGCAAACAAAGAACTGCCTTCCTAGAAGAGGAAAGCCCAGCCTTAACCAAAGTTCTTTTACTGGGGTCATTCAAGCCCCGTACATTCCAACTACAAATGCTTATCATTACGAAGAAAAAACTCCACAACTGGCACGAGCTTGGGAGGGCCTCCTACACTGAGCCGAGGAAGGCCGCAAGGTCCTGCTCTTCCTCGGGTAGCAGGAGCACCCCGCATTTTGCGCTCATCTTCCAGGGTGAAGAACATGCCGCCTGCGTCTCCAGCCTCGGAACCACCTGTCCCCTCGCCGAGTTCGCGCACCTGGCCCGACGCGGTGGCTCGCTAGCAGACCCTCCTTCCCGAAGCCAAGTCTTGCGCGCCGCCGCCCGCACAGTGGCCGGGACCGCCTCTTTTTTCGCCAGTCTAGGGCATCTTCTGACGATGCCTGAAGCCCCCCCTCTGCTGGTCATGGGGGTAGAGCCGACGCCGCCATCGGACGCTGAAACAACGCCCAAAGGTCCGGGGGCTCCCCCCTCCGATCGCCCAAAAGGTCCAGGAGCTCCCCCCTCCGATCGCCCGAGACCCGGTGCCCCTGTCGCCGGCAAGCCCAGTGTCCAACTGTTGCAGGCCCTCGCACCTCCCTTCCTGGGGGGGCCCAAAGAGGGAAGGTCGGGCGAAGACTCAAAGCAGTCAGGCCCGGGCGTGGCGGGCCCGATCAGGAAAGAAGCGGGGCGTAAGGCCTCCCCCGGCCCGAAGTCGCTAACAGCCCGGCCTGGGAAAGCCAAAGGATGCCCCGAGTAAGAAAAGATCCCGGGCCCAGCCCCCGGTCCAGACCCTGGCCCCGCGGCCCAAGCCCAGGCCCAGGCGTGAACCCCCACTCCGCCGAACCAGCCCGATCGAGTGGGCACATCCCCTCAGAGGGCCCAGATTCCACGACATCGAGAAGACCCGCCTCGGGGCACCAGCCTACCGCCTCGGGCCCGACCTTGGGGCGAGCACCTGCCCCAATCGCGTAGCACCCGCCGCCCAAGGAAGGCTCGCCAGAAGAAGAACACTGAAGGAGGAAGGGGGTGTCTTGGTGGATCCACCCAGGGTTGACCCTCGGGCGCCTCCCCACGGAGCCGTTGAAGTAACAGGGCGGAAAAACCAAGAAAAAGCTCGAAAAGTGGTCGCCACGGAGTACGAGGCAGGACACCCTCTGCAGCACCACGCAGTTCCGGCGCACCTCGGACCCCGGTCCACCGCAGGCACTCACCACGTGGCTAGGCTGCCGAACCATGCGCTCCGCCCTGGCACGCCCTTCGACGGCGACGGCAACGGCGGGTCCAGTCGACGCAGGTACCACCCTCCTCCACCTATCTCGGATTTCAGATGAGTTCCAAGAATCACTTGCTTCAGGAGCGCGCCGGCTGCCCGCTACGCTGTCGTCATCCAGGTCGGCGTTCTGAACGGTCCACCTAGCGAGCTGTCGCCCCAGCGGATCGGTCTGCCCCCTTCCCTCGTTGGGGTCGCCGCCTACGAACGGGAATCCTTGATCGTCTCCGCCAAAGGGAGCAGTGCTCACCAATACCACGCGGATGTTTAGCAGATGATCTCCCATAGTAAGGCGCAGGTGCTCAGGAACGTCGGCCGGGTCCTCCACAGCCACCAAGCACTTGAAGAAGTTGATGTTCAACAAATTTTGGCTATCGTCGTCAGCGTGCAAATACCTCCCGAAGCCATTGACAAGCGTCGCCACCTTGCCCTCGGTCCAGCACTCGAATGCCAGACCCTCCAGTTTCAACCAGACCTTGAATCTCAGTCTGGACCGCACGGCGTCTCTAAGAGGGTTCCAGGCGAAGCACCTGATGCGGCAGTGAGTGAGTCGGAGCCCGTCGCGCCTGGTTAGGTCCTCCGGCGCCACCCACTGCGGGAGGAAGATGACGAAGTCCTGCACCCTATACTTGGCCACAAGGAAGTCATTTGAGTAGCCACCAAAGCGGCCCGCCATGTCATTGGCAATCGTGCCCTGTGGGTAGTGGCCGAGGTCGGCCGGGCCGCAAATGACGGCGACAACGGCACGACGGTTTTGGTTCTGTCTGGTATGAAAACCCTCCGAGAGCGGCACGAAAGCCTTCAGAGATTGAGGCCGGAAACGTGCAGCACCTTGCATCTTCTGGAAGTGCTTCGGTCTAGCAGCGCGGCAGTTGCGGGCGAGGTGACCACTTCCAAGGCACTTGAGGCACTTCACTGGATCTCGACAGTGCCGGGCCCAGTGGTCGCTGGCCAGGCACCGGAAGCAGCGGTTGTCCCTTCGACAAGATGAGGTCCACTTGGGGGGTCTCTTGGTGGGAGGAGTGGGTATGGGACAGGGGAGGGGTGCTAAGAGAGCCTCTTTATAGGTTCTTATTCCCCTCCTGGAATCTCTCCGAAGGGCCCCAGTCCTGTGCCAGGGATACACGGGACCCCTACCTACCTCGGACCTGACGGGACAGGAGCTTGAAAGAGGTTGTCCATTGAGATCTGCCCACGAGACGTGCCGCGACACCTTTTTCTTCTTCTCCGAACTCAGCAAACAGGGCTTGCTGCTAGGAACCTTGGTCGAGGGGGACCTGGGCTCCCTCCCTCCCTTGTGAAACTTCGCCTGGGGACCTACAACACGAGGCTTGGTGACCCCGGCGACAGGCGACTCCGTGACAGATTCCCTGGGCGACGAGACTCCTCCTTGACGAGACCGAAGAGACCCCTCCTCCCCAACCCTCCTTGGGCCACTGGCTTCCCCATCACAGGTTGCCGGACACTTCTCGTGCCGCCCTAACGCAGGCGGTTGGGACTGCGCCGGCAGCCTGGGCACTCGATCAGTCCTTTCCGCTCTCCCCCTCTCCCTCGCACTCTTCCTCCCACAGAAACTCTCTCTCTCACTTGCCCTCATTTTCCTCATTTCCAAACAAAATCTTGTTAATGACGCGAGAACAAGAGGGAGAGTAGATTAATAGTAGGTCAGTGGGAATAAAGAAGTACCAACTCGGATCAAGTTTTATTCATCACGAGTTGGTTGTCTAGATCGGAGAGGAAGAAGAGCATTCGACAGGATCTACAAAGTGGAGAAGAAAGAAGCTAAAAATTTTTAGTGAATCCGACCGTCGAAACTATGGACTCAATCCACTTCTTAAGCAACCAAAAACATGTGCTCAAACCCAGCTGAAGCCTGCATCCATCCCCAAAGTAGGCTCATATGAGTCCATATTTTACTAGTTATTTACAATTGTAACGTAATTTTTTATTCTTATGTATGCAATTTACACTTTAGTATGTGCAAGAGGGGGTAAAAGGAGTATTGTAATCAGAGAGTAAGTAATGGAATAGAATAAATGTTTCTTTCCCATTCTTCTCCTTCCTCTACTCTTCTCTCCTCTAACCCCAATTTTCCTCTCACTCTCACTTTCTCATTGAATTCCGCACACCATCATCCCCGTCACCATCCTTGGTTTAGATCATTCTCACCCTCCCCACGTTGCGACGAATTTGAATATTGCAAATAGTTAGGATATGTTTTGACGTCAAAATAAGTTGTTTAAAAATAATTTATTTGTATAATAAAATTTTTATGCCATTGGCAAGAGTTTGATTTTTACTCTAATTTTTTTTTTTTGATATTTATGGTATGATAGAATAGTATATAACTATATAACTATATATATATATATATATATATATATATATATATATATAATATATATTCCTAGTGATTAATCTTAATCCGAAAAAATAACATGAATACGAAATATAATATCCATTTTGGACATATAATTACATTATTTATTTACTAAATAATATATAATTCTTAAGTGAATCAAAAAATTATACCAAATAAAATATTGATCTTAATCTGCCAATTATCCAAGAAAGCCTGCGCTGAAAGTTCACTCAACTTACAGGTTTTCCACAGGTCTCTGGGCAAAAGCAAACAAAACCATCCATGTTTTCCAACAAAAGAAACAATCAAGACAACAATATTACTTCACCTATAAAATCACTTTATTCATGATGTCTATAATGTAAACAATGGCATGCTACAATTGGAAAACCAATAATCTTAACTCTACGCACCACTCTTATATCACTAGCATTCATTGACAAAACAAATTGGCAAAAAAAAAATTCAAGCAGAAGACTCGAGAAATGGGTAATCTGTGTACCCAACAACAGGATCAGAAGTGTAAAATGTCGCTCTATCATACTGATTCAATGGCGCATTAAGCTCGAATCTCTTCGGCAAATCGGGATTAGCCAAGAACAAGCGCCCATATGCCACAAGATCTGCGTAACCTTCGGCGATCACTTTGTTCCCTTCCTCTCTATCGTATCCTCCCACAGCAATAAAATTTCCATTAAAAGCTTTTCTCATAGGAAGAAGCCTCTGAGGGATTTGGCGCCGTCCTTCGATGATAGACATTCGGGGCTCGACCATATGGCAGTAGAGAATGTTATACTTGTTTAGCGATTTGACCATGTAGAGCCCTAAGGCCTCCGGATCAGAATCCCAACAATCTAATTGGTCGGAAAAGGGTTCCAGCTTCATTCCGATCCGATCAGCTCCGATCTCGTCGACGACTGCTTCAACGATCTCCAGCGCGAAGCGGCACCGGTTCTCGCGGCTGCCACCGTACTCGTCTGTTCGGTCGTTCGCGCTGTCCATCATGAATTGCTGCAGTAAGTATCCATGAATTTCGACCCCATCGAAGCCTATATATCAATCACGTAATTAATTAAGCTGCATTACAGGTTAATCAATCAAAAGCTTGTGTGATTATAAGCAGGAATTAATTACCTGCTTCAATGGCATTTTTTGCAGCAACTCTATAATCGTTGACGACGCGAGGAATCTCATCGGTTCCTAATCGCCGAGGTTTAGCGTAAGTCATAACATAACCACCGGGCATTGTTTGAGGTGTTACTGGCTTATCCGTGCTTGAGATTGGTGTTTGTCCATTAGGTTGTAAATCTACATATAGTAGACACCAAATTAGATATTATTCATCTAAATGAACTTTAATTAGTTCCACAAGAGCTGTTTTGGAGGAGCTGTTTAGGTTAAATTTTAATTTTAATTTGTAATTTTTTTTTTTTTTAGAGAATGAGCTGTCTCGGATTGTAGCTCAGTTTATATTTTAAATAAATGAAACAATAACATGCTATCTTGTTTTCAAAAAAAAGAAAAAAAGAATTGTATTGGCTATGAACTTGTTTTGTCTCAAATTCTTTTACTAGTTATAGCTCGCGATATCAATTTTGACATATGAAAGTACATGTATATTCTTTTTAATGCTTATTGACACAGTTAGCTGCCAATTATTAAGAAAGGCTAATAAAATTTGGGATCAGGTGAAAATTTGTAGAACTAATCTAAAGTAAGATGCAGAACTGTACCATAAGTGGAGGCCCTCCCAGCATGCCAAATCTGGCAAAAGAAGATACCACCCTTTTGGTGCACAGCATCCACAATGGGCTTCCAAGCCTCAATGTGTTCTTTTGTCCAAATACCAGGAGTATCAGGATATCCTTGAGCTGTTTCTGAGACCCCAGTGGCCTCAGCAATCAAAAGCCCCCCCTTTGTTGTCCTCTGAGAGTAATACAAAATGGCATGTGGTTGGGGAACATTTCCATAGGATCTTGTTCTAGTTAATGGAGCCAGAACAATCCTAAAATCAAAAATGAATTAAGTTCTCAATTTTGCAACTTAAATAGCCTCATGATATAAGTAAAAGATGATTGTAACATGTTCATGCCAAAAAAAACAAGAACAAACATGTTCAGGAACCCCAACGATCTTAGATATGTTATTATTGGACTAATTGAATTTTCTCTAAAACAACCAATTTCAAGCTAACAAATGGAAAAAGAAAAAAAGAAAAAAAAAAAAAGGTCAGTAGGCAAAGCTACGAACCATAAAAAAGAAAAAGAAAACATATAATTAACATAGATAAAAAAAAACAAAAAAGGAGAAAGAAAAGTGCATATATAGATAAGTTTAGTAACCTGTGGGAGAGATCAAATTTGCCCATCTTGTGTGGAGTAAGCAGAGGAAGTGTATCCATCCTTGATCTTTAAATCCAAATTATGTTGTTTACCTTCTTCTCCCTCTCTCAGTTTTTTTTTTTTTTTTTTTTTTCTTTTTTATTCACTCTCTTATGCTCTCTTATTTGTTTTGGCTCGAGAGATTATTTATAGAGATGTGCCAAAACACTCTCCGTAAATGAAACGCAACTGGAAGGATGAAAATGATAACCATCGCATTCAATGATGGGCTAATTGAGCTTCTATATTTTGCCAAACTGCAAAACACAACATTCAAATATCATAATATATTTTTAGGTGTAGAGGGCTGCCCAATCCGGATCAGCTGACCGTTCCTTTTACTATGGAAGAGGTCAAGAGCGCTACCTTTCAACTCGGTAGCGATAAAGCTTTGGAACCTGACGGGTTTACCTTACGTTTCTTTCAAACCTTATGGTAGGTGGTTAAAGTGGACATCTTGAACATCTTCCAGGATTTATACGACGACACCTTAGACTCTAGATCTTTGGATTTTTCTTTCATCTGCCTTGTGCCCAAAAAAGAGAGGACTCGTTCAGCTGGTGACTTCAAACCCATCAGCCTTATCAACGGCGTTCAAAAGATTTTGTCTAAGATACTTGCGAACAGACTTAAAGGGAACTTGGACGGGATGATATCCCACACCCAGGCTGCTTTTCTAAGAAAATGTGGGCATCTAGGCAGATTTCGAGAAGGCTTTCGACAAAGTAAATTGGGAGTTCCTGATGAAGATTATGAGGTGGTTTGGGGCTAGCTACAAGTGGTGCAGGTGGATTGAGCAGTGTATCTGCAATGCTAAAGTAGCGGATTAAAACCACTAGAGGATTAAGGCAAGGGGATCCCCTTTCCCCTTATTTATTCCTTCTAGCAGAAGGGTTAGCCAGGATGACTGAGAGAGCAGTAAGCAATGGCTTCTTGAAGGGTGTTGGACCCAACGATCTCGCCAACGTCTTGCTGATCCAATTTGCAGATGATACTTTCTTCTTTTGCAAGGTCGATAGGACGCTGGTTAAAAATCTTCTTTTCGTTTGGCAACTCTTTGAGTGGGCTTCGGGTCTCAAAATCAACATGAACAAGACCGAGCTTTTCTACACGGGAAGGAGGCTCCAACATGGAAAGAGATTGGTCGATGTTTTGGGCTGTAAGCTGGGGTGTCTCCCTATTCGGTATTTGGGACTACCGCTTAAAGTAGGGCGTCTGCGAAATGAGGACTGGGGACCGGTGATCGGCAAAGTTGAGAAGAGATTGGAAGGGTGGCAAGCCAAACTCCTTTCCCAGGGTGGTCGGCTCACCCTCGTTAACTCAGTGCTCGCGAATTTACCTTTGTTCTTTTTCTCGATCTTCAAAGCACACAAGTGGGTAATCAATCGTATTGAGAGTCTCAGGAGAGCTTTCTTTTGGAAGGGTCAGGATAAGGTGCTGGGTGGATAGTGTCTTGTCGGGTGGAAGACTGTTTGCAGGAGCAAGAAGAACGGGGGGCTGGGTGTGTTGAATCTCGAGGACATGAACTTAGCCTTGCTTAAAAAATGGTGGTGGCGGCTTTTTTCAGACAAGGAAACGCTGTGGGGCCCCCTAATTTACAGCCTTTATTATACCCGGAGGAGACCCCTTAGGGAAGGTGCGGCTTTCAAGCTGTACTCTACCTAGTGGCGCAGTGTGTTGTGGACAAGGGATTTCTTTAAGTGTGGAGTGATGTATTGCGTCGGGGACGGAAAAAGAGTCAATTGGTGGACTGACATCTGGATCAGACAAGTGCCCTTTTACACCTTATTCCCGATTATCTTCGACAATGCTCGGTGCAAAGATCGCAGGATTAAGGATTGTTGGGGTGCTAACGGATGGAGGTAGGTGAAAATTCTGGACGAAATGGAGCGTCGATCGCTCTCCTGTAAGGGCTTGTTACGTCAGCTAAAGGACGAGGTTCAAGCTGTTTCTCTCAACGACGCAACCGATAGTATCAAATGGAGGTGGTCTAAGACGAATTTTTTTTCCGGCAAGTCGGCTTATAAGTTTCTACAAGACGGCGGTTTAAGGGATAGTAGGTTCGTTCGTCTTTTGTCTATCAGAGCCCCCTTGAAAGTTAAGGTCTTTATTTGGCTGGTCCTCAGGGGTAGGGTATATACCGTGGATAACCTTCGCAAGAGAGGGTGGATGGGCGATGAACGCTGCACCTTCTGCTTAGAAGAATGTGAGTCGGTAGACCACCTCTTTATGGGCTGTGCCAGCACCAAGGCCATCCTGCTTAGTTCCTTCCCAAACAAACGTCTCATTACGCTTTGTTCTTCCGCCTACAAGCTTTGGGAAACTTCCTCCTCAAAATGTGGTGCAGCTCGGGGGGCTGACCTCGGGGTGATTGCGACCATCTGGTGGGCTTTGTGGTTGGAGCGGAATAAGAGGGTTTTCGACCAAGAAAAGCGTCCTCTGAACTCAGTTTTGGCGAATGCGAGTTCTTTTAGAGATCTTTGGGATCGCTTCTGTGTTTAGAGCCCCCTGCCCTCGTTTTTTTTTTTTTTTTTTTTTTTTTTTTTTTTCCCTTGGGGTGAAACCTCGCTGTCTCTTGTTGTTGCTTAGTTCATCTCTCTTTGAATGAAGCGATAGCATGCTACCTTCCTCTCAAAAAAAAAAAATTATAATATATATATTGTTCTTAATATATTGTTGATAGATTGACGCGATGGACAAAGCATGGATGCTCATTTAGCTTTTTTTAAGTTTTAAATACAGTAATTGATCATATCGGATGTAATTGGCTTGATGATCAGTAATCAAGGTTGAAATCTAATTTCTTTTTGTTTGTAGTTTAATTTATATTTTTTAAAAAATAAATAAAACAGATAGCATATTTCTCGGAAGGACCACAAAGTAATAATGCTACATGCCAAAATCCATATTATACACGTTATAAATTTTTTCTGCGCAAACAAATATTATTTAATTAAACTTCTACGGAGTTTTATTCTGAAAAGATAATCATGAGTGACGCCAATTCCTTACCTTTAGCACCTTTTAAATTTTGTATATTTTTCTCTGTGTACAAGGTAAAATGACATGTGTAACGAGTGGCAAATGAATAGCCCTTTACTTCTCTCACGTGAGAGACAATTTATTGTGACAAGCAGATCAGCTAGAGAAGCTCAAATTGAAGATTAAAGAAATGGGTAGTCCGTGTACCCAACAACAGGATCAGAAGTGTAGAAGGTGAGCCTATCATACTTATTAAGCGGCGCATCAAGCTCAAATCGCTTTACCAAATCAGGATTAGCCAAGAACGACCGGCCATAAGCCACAAGATCCACAAGATCCGCATAACCTTCGGCGACCGCTTTGTTCCCTTCCTCTCTATCGTATCCTCCCACGGCAATAAAAGTTCCATTAAAAACTTTTCTCATAGGAAGCAACCTATGAGGGATTTGGTATCTTCCTTCCACCATGCACATTCTAGGCTCTACCATGTTGCAATAGAGAATGTTGTACTTGTTTAGTGACTGAACCATGTAGAGTCCAAGTGTTTCTGGGTTCGAGTCCCAGCACTCATTGTAGTCGGAAAAGGGTGAGAGATTGATTCCTAATCGATCAGCTCCGATCTCGTCCGCCACCGCCTCGACGACCTCTAGCGCAAAGCGGCAGCGGTTCTCGAGGCTGCCCCCGTACTCGTCGGTTCGGTCATTGACGCTGTCCTTCATGAATTGTTCAATCAGGTAGCTCTGCGCGGCGTGAATTTCAACCCATCAAATCCTGTGAATCATGGGAAGGAAAATACTAAGTCCTACTGCATTTTAAGCACCGTGTGGTTGGACATATATAGTTGTAAATCAGCAAGATAAAAGTATATATGATTGGATGTGTGAGATTGTACATGTACATTAGTTATTCCGTTGGGCTGTATAGATAACAGTGCTGCACTTGTTCATGAAAATTTATTTATTCTGTCATTCTATACGCAACATAGTGAGATTATCACAAACATGCATGGATAAATTATTTCCTCATATATAGTGCAAGAGATGAATGGATAGTTAAGATTATCTTTAGTATGTAATTCCTACCTCAAGTTACTGCATATCCATTTATCTTTAGATGAAGATGTGACAATTGAGCCTTTATCTGTAAATTCATTTATAATTTCTCTAATATTTAAACTCGTCTCCTCTGCTTTTTTTTTAATGTAGCTTACAATTCAGATAAGTAGATAGTCCCTTATATATAGTAAAAATTGTATAAGAGAATAGAAATTACCTGCTTCAATTGCATTCCTTGCAGCCAGTCTAAAATCATTAACAACTCCAGGGATCTCATCACTTCTTAACCGTCGAGGACTGGAGCTTGTTATAGCATTGCCATCGTGCATATCCTGTGGTGCTAGTGGCTTGTCTGTGCTTGAGATTGGTGCTTGTCCATTAGGCAGGTTTTCTGAAGAAGACATTTAAACTTTTAGAAAATTGATTTAATTTGAGCAGTCACAAGATGCGAAGAATAACGCTAGCTCCTGATATCTTTTATGGATGCTGATATCCATATCTACTAATTCACTAATACATATTGTACAAGTCAATTTGCGTGTGACAGATAAGCATATATCAATAGCTATTTATAGAATCCTGGCATTAGGGCCGGGTACTCTTCGGTGCTCATAGAGCCAGAAGTATACAGATGTTGCGAGTGCTAATGTGCCAACTCTAAAGCAAGCGCACAAAGCATTAGCTTGTGGAGAGATTGACTAAATGAACATGCAGTGAATCTTGTGAAGTTAAAGAGAACAAATACCACATGAGGATGTCCTTCCAGCATGCCAGATTTGGCAAAAGAAAATACCACCCTTCTGATGCACAGCATCTACAATAGGTTTCCAAGCCTCCACTTGCTCCTTAGTCCATATACCTGGAGTGTCATTGTATCCATGCGCAGTGTTTGAGATCCCAGTGGCTTCGGAGATTAGAAACCCCCCCTTGGTTGTCCTTTGAGAGTAATACAATATAGCATGTGGTTGGGGAATGTTTCCGTAGGATCTTGACCTTGTTAATGGGGCCAAAACAATCCTGGACACAAGGAGCAACTTAAGTAACAGAACTAGCAGGTCCTAAAATGTATAAAAAATAAAAGATTAAAATGCTGTGATTTGCGCTTATGATTCACAAGGGTATTGCACTCATTTATTCTCCAAAAGCCCAGAGAATGATGATTTAATATGTTTATATTTAACACACACATGCAACCTTTAATTAACAACAAATATATTACTATC
The DNA here is from genome assembly GCA_029168755.2 of Tillandsia fasciculata. Lineage (NCBI taxonomy): Eukaryota > Viridiplantae > Streptophyta > Magnoliopsida > Poales > Bromeliaceae > Tillandsia > Tillandsia fasciculata. Next base: position 19,001,712 of record CM054946.1, on the reverse strand, counting down.
ACTACAACAAAATTATGCTATAACGACACTTTTAAGTGTTTCTAAAATCTAAAAAAAATATCGCTGATAAAAATACCGACACTTATTATAAGTGTTGCTATATGTGCCGTCGCTAGGGTGTATAGCGACATATTTTTGTAATGTGTCCCAAAAATATGTCCATATAACCTAATTTTGGATATAGATGGAATATAAATAGGACACTTATACAAAAGTTTTACAAACATGTGTCCCTATAACCTAATTTTATTGTAGTGTACCAGTTTGATTACACTATAATTTTGCCATCAAGTGTGAACGAATTATTCTAGTAAATGAACGTCAGTGGCTCAAGTCATGAAATAATAAATCAACAAAAACAATCTTTTCATTAACAAAAATGAAAAAGAAAAAGAGTTTTTTTTCAAAAAGAAAACAACATGAACTAGTTTTTCTTTGAAGCTTAATTTCTAGTGAATTAATATTCATTGAAGATAGAACCAAATATGAAGTAAATTTCGGATTAACATTAATCCTACAATTATCAACTGACTAAACCATAGTAACAAATAATATAGGAGCGAGCCTTAATCAAAAAAAAAAAAAAAACACTAGCTGAAATTAATCAAATTTAATAAATATGATCTATTTCTATTAAAAATAACTGTGTTGGTATCATTTTCGTATAAAAACGCTTGGGAATTTATTTTTTTTTTTAAACTCAATATTAAGGGACCAAAGTGGTAATAAAAGGAAGAGAGGGAGAAATGGTACCTGTGGGAGAGATCGAAGTTGCCCATCTCGTATGGAGTTAGAAGAGGAGTAGATTCCATTTTTTTTTGTTTTTTAAATTTGAAACTTTGATTGATCGATTGATTGTTACGCTAAATCAACGGTGCAGTGATGAACATGACCTCTCCTTTTTTTGATCTCTCCCTAATTGCTTCGTGAGTGTCTGTGTGCGCAAATTAACACAACGCACGGAGTATTTGTAGATAGAGGTAGAGAGGAGAAACGGATCTTACCCGCTAGCCCGTAGCCTTCAAAGTTAAAAGTCTTCTTCGCAACAGTTCTGCCTTAGAAGATGTTTCCCAAATTAATTATAATATATATATAATTAATTTATCTGTTGTTATGTTGTTGTACGTTATAATTTAAAAATAATCAAATTTGAGTAATTTAAAAATAATTAAATTTGAGTCATTGAAAATACATGAATGGAGAAAACAATATATATATATATATACAGAGAGAGAGAGAGCAGAGTTTATATACTTTTAAAAGTATAAGTCCATCCATACTTGTAAATTTTTTATCATTGAATTTTTATTGAAATTTATATTTTTTTTATTTTTTTTTCTCCCTCTTTAGTTGATTTTATAATAGCACAAATCTCACTACAAATATAATAATAAAAAATTTATAAATATAAATTAATTTGTACTTTTTAAAAATATATAAACTCTACTCTCTTTCTCCCTCCCTCCCCCTCTCTCTCTCTCTCTCTCTCTCTCTCTCCTCTATATATATATATATATATATATATATATATATGAAATTGCGGTACTTCTGTGTACTTCTGTGCAGTTGTAGTTTGTTGACCTGTGACTGAATATTGTAATTATATATATATATATATATATATATATATATATATATATATATATATATATATATCATTGCGCATCCTTTCATTCAACTATAGAAAAATTATGAGTACAAAAAAGACTATACTCATAAGAGTACAGTAGCCCTATACTATATATATTAACTTTTATAAAAATGTATAATTTTTTCCACCAAATCCCGATCCAATTGACAATAGCGTTATGGTTATTGTTTGTGACCGAACAAAATCCGACACAGTCAAAATAAAAATTTTCCAAAAGTGCATACGGTAAGTGAGTGCCTGGCTCATGTTGATTCGACATACAAATATAAATTTATTCACATACCAATAATCTATACGGAACTATTTTTGGTGGGACTCAATTTGTTTGAAACTAATTATTTGGTATGTCCAGATTCACAATGTTACATTAAGGGTTTTTTTTTTTTTTTTTTTTTTTCTTTGAAGAGAGAAAGATAATATACTATCGTTTTATTTATATTTTTATAAAAAATAAATTTAGTTAAAAATATAGAGTAATTAAGTTTCGAACTCAAAACTTTAACCAGTAAATTTCTTTGTCATTTGCAATAAGAACCATGGGTAATTACAGTAGGTTATTAAAGTTAAGATTTTTCGATATTGTTTACCCCCAACCTCTAGAACCTTCGCATTTTATTTATTTATTTTTGGTGGGACTCAAATTGTTTGAAACTAATTATAGGAAACTATTTTTGGTGGGACTCAAATTGTTTGAAACTAATTATTTGGTATGTCCAGATTCACAATGTTACATTAAAGGTTTTTTTTTTTTTTTTTTTTTTTTTTTTTTTTTTGAAGAGAGAAAGATAATATGCTATCGTCTTATTTATTTTTTTTAAAAAAATAAATTTAGTTAAAAATATAAAGTAATTAAGTTTCAAACTCAAAACTTTAAATACCAATCAGTAAATTTCTTTGTCATTTGCAATAAGAACCATAGATAATTGCAGTAGGTTATTAAAGTTGAGATTTTTCGATATTATTTACCCCCAACCTCTAGAACCTTCGCATTTTATTTTATTTTATTTTATTAGTAGAGAGGTGATTTACTATTTACTTTATGTATTATTATTATTTTTTTAAAAAATAAATTTAGTTAAAAATATAAAATATCTGAATATTAAATTTGAAATTTGAGGTACCAAATATTAATCATTTTTTTTTGTTATTTGCATTAGAGGTGCTATATTTTAAAATCTCCTATATCACTACTGAGTTCGGCTGTTATACTATGGATAGCATCAAATATTTAGTAGTATAAAATTTATCGCTGTTAGCTCTATTTTTTTTTATTTACTATTTTTATTCCTTAAATCATACTATTTCTCCAACCCACCTACTAAAACGTAAAAATATTTTTTTAACCGCACATCTTTTCATCCAAGAATCGAAAATCTAATATCATCAATACTGGATGCTATTAGTATAGTAGCATAGTTCTATTATTATTATTATTAAAAAAAATAGTATAATTACTCCTTCATTCACCAAATAAAATGAATTAAAAAACAAAAATAAAGTAGTAAAGTTTTGAAAAAAAAGAAAAAAGAAAAAAGAAAAAAAAAAAAAGACTACTCTATTGTTATTCTCAACTATTCTATTTATCATATCTAGGCCCATAGTTTATTAGATCCGGATAGTATAGCTGGGCTATGTTTTCACGTCAAAGTAAGTTATTTAAGAATAATTTATTTATATAAAAAAAAAATAATTATGCTGAATGAAAAAATGAGTTTAATTTTTATTTAATAAAAATTTTAAATATTTATAATTTGATAGAATAATATATATATATATATATATATATATATATATATATATATATATATATATATATATAGAATTAGGCTAGAATACTATCGATAGCATCAAGCCATTGGTGCTATCAAGTTTTTAGCCGTTGGATGAAAAAATATGCGGTTGAAATTATAGTGGTCCCTTAGGTAGCGTTTGGTTCGGGGATAAGAAAAATTTTGTTATACCGGGGATAGGTATAGATTCTGGTATTAGCAGGAATTAGTGTAAATTTGCGTTTGGTTGGTTTTATGAGTTATACCGGGATTAAAGGAAATTGTGTTTGGTAAATTATATAGGAATAAGGAGAATAAGATGAATAGGAAAAAAATTGTGTTTGGTTGAGTATAGAGGAATAAGAAGAATTGATAAGTGATAAATTTGTGTATTGACTATTTTGCCCTTTATGATATAATTTATAAATAAAATAATTTATTATATTAATCAACCTAACAATAAATTTAAAATATTATTTAAATTTGTAAAAAATATTTAAAAATATATAATAAATAAATAAAAGTACTTAAAAATTATAGAAAATTATATATTAAAATATTTTTTAATATTTTAATAATAAAAAATATTAAAATATTTTTTAATATTTTAAAAAATTATTTATTTATTATAATTTTTATAATAAATAAAAATTATTATTATAATTTTTAATCGGAGAGGAGGATGCGGAAGCGGAGGGCGCGGACGCCCTCCCTCTCCTCCTTGACTCCTACCTCTCCTCTCCGCCCTCCCCCCCGGTCTCCCTCTCCCTCCCCGCCTTCCGCATCCTCCTCTCCCTCTGCCGCCACGCCGCCCTCCCTGACCCCGCCCTCGCCCTCCTCCGCCGCATGCCCGCCCACTTCGCCTGCCCCCCCGACACCGCCGCCTTCAACGCCGTCCTCTGCCTCCTCGCCGACGCTCGCCGCGGCCTCGCCGCCGCCGCCCTCCTCGACGACATGGCCCCCTCGGCGCCAGCCCCAACCTTGCCTCCTTCGTCGCCGCCGCCCGCGCTCTCTGTGCCGCCGGCGACCTCCCCGCCGCCCTCGACCTCCTCCCCCGCTTGCGCGCCCACGGCTGCGCCCCCACCGTCGTCCTCTGCACCGCCATGCTCGACGGCCTCTGCGCCTCTTTGCGACCTCGACGGGGCTGCGAAGCTCCTCTCCCAAATGGAGCAGCAGGACGAGGGCTTGGCCCCCTCTATGTGCGCGCAAGAAGAGAGGTGAAGCTCGGTGGAGAAGAGGCAAGAATGCCTCGATGCTCGTGCCATTCGGTTATTCCAGTGAATTCCAGCAGGGGGTGGGAATCCGAATTCCCACCCCCATCCCCCTAAAACCGGAAAAGCAGGAATTACTATTCCTGCTTTTTCGGTTCCCGTTTGGGAACAGATACGGGAATAAGGGGGATATTCCCCCTTATTCCCGTTACCAAACGACGCCTTAGGTACCGTTTGGTTCGGGGATAAGAAAAATTTTGTTATACCGGGGATAGGTATAGATTCTGGTATTAGCAGGAATTAGTGTAAATTTGCGTTTGGTTGAATTTATGAGTTATACCGGGATTAAAGGAAATTGTGTTTGGTAAATTATATAGGAATAAGGAGAATAAGATGAATAGGCAAAAATTGTGTTTGGTTAAGTATAGAGGAATAAGAAGAATTGATAAGTGATAAATTATGTGTTTTGACTATTTTGCCCTTTAAAATAAAGTTTAAATGGAAGTAAAAATTTTAATTGTATAAATTTTATAAATTTTAAATTAATAATTTTATTTTTTCAAAAATGAAATAAAATAAAATTTTTAGATTTATTAAAAAATAAGTTAAAAAAATAATATTTATTAAATAAAAAATTTTAAATTTTAAAATTTATAAATTTAAATATCTTTTAAAAAATTCTAAGTTAAAAAAATAAAAAAAAAAATTTTTATTATTATAGTGTATGGAAAATAAAGGAAAAAAAAAAGAAAAAAGAAAAAAAAAAATGCCGTGGAGAGAGAGAGAGAGAGAAGAGGTGCAGAGAGAGAGAAAAATTTAAAATTTTTAAAATTTAAAAATTTAAAATTTTTAAATTTTAAATTTTAAAATTAAATTTTAAATTTTAAATTTTAAATTTTAAATTTTAAATTTTAGATTTTAAAATTTTAAATTTTAAATTTTAAATTTTAGATTTTAGATTTTAAAATTTTAAATTTTAAATTTTAAATTTTAGATTTTAAAATTTAAAATTTTAAAATTTTAAATTTTTAAAATTTAAAAATTCTAATTTAAAAAAATAAAAAAATTAATTTTTATTATTTAAAGTGTATGGAAAATAAATAAAAAAAAAAAAAGAAAAGCCTGCAGAAAGGCTCTCTCGAACCCCGTGCCTAAAATGGGTTCCGCCCAATTCCAGCTGGGGGTGGGAATTCCAATTCCCACCCCGATACCCACTATTCCAGACGCATTGGAATCCGGATTCCATCTATTCTTATCCCCGTTTGGGTATGGAAACGGGGATAAGGGGGTTATTCCCCCCTTATCCCCGTTACCAAACGGGGCCTTAGAGTTTACTAGGTGGTTGATTGAATAGTAAAAATATTAAGGGACCACTATAATCCCAACCGTATATTTTTTCATCCAACGGCTGAAAATTTGATAGCACTAATTGTTTGACGCTATCGATAGTATTCTAGCTGGACTATATATATATATATATATATATATATATATATATATATATATATATATATATTCTAGAAGTGATTAATTTTAGTCTGAAAAAAAAAAGACTTTATCCATGATGTCTATAATGTAAACAATGGCATGCTACGATTGGAAAACCAATAATCTTAACTCTACGCACCACTCTTATATCACTAGCATTCATTGACAAAACAAATTGGCAAAAAAAATTCAAACAGAAGACTCGAGAAATGGGTAATCTGTGTACCCAACAACAGGATCAGAAGTGTAAAATGTCGCTCTATCATACTGATTCAATGGCGCATTAAGCTCGAATCTCTTCGGCAAATCGGGATTAGCCAAGAACAAGCGCCCATATGCCACAAGATCTGCGTAACCTTCGGCGATCACTTTGTTCCCTTCCTCTCTATCGTATCCCCCCACGGCAATAAAAGTTCCATTAAAAGTTTTTCTCATAGGAAGAAGCCTATGAGGGATTTGGCGCCGTCCTTCCATGATAGACATTCGGGGCTCGACCATATGACAGTAGAGAATGTTATACTTGTTTAGCGATTCGATCATGTAGAGCCCAAGAGCTTCTGGGTTTGAGTCCCAACAATCCATGTAGTCCTCAAAAGGTGAGAGCTTTATTCCGACTCTTTCAGCTCCGATCTCATTGACGACCGCTTCGACGATCTCCAGTGCAAAGCGGCACCGATTCTCAAGGCTCCCACCGTACTCGTCGGTTCGGTCGTTGGCAGTGTCCTTCATGAATTGCTCGATTAAGTAGCCGTGCGAACCGTGGATTTCGACCCCATCAAAGCCTGCATGTATGTAACAGTAGTGTGAGCATATGTCGAATTGATCTACAAAATTGATTTGAAGTTTTGTCGTAGACGTTTTATGTTACTAGAGCTATAACCTGCTTCTATGGCATTCCTTGCTGCGAGTCTGAAATCGTTGACGATTTGGGGGATCTCGTCGGTTGTTAACCGTCGAGGGGGAGAGTAGGCCTCTACAGTGCCATCTGGGTGAGTTTGAGGTCCTATTTGCTTGTCCGTGCTTGAAATTGGTGCTTGCCCATTTGGTTGGTAATCTATAAATCACATCAAAATTAGGTATTTTTGGATCATCACCAATCAACCTTAATCGCCTTAAATGCTGTGCTCTAAATTAGACTCTGCTCTAACTATCCATAACAGCTTAATTTTGACAATGCTTATGTTTAGTTGTCTACTCTACAATCCAAGAGCAACGGCCTACATGCATGCAACAATGAATAAACTTATTTATTTGTGTTGTAAAACAAATGTGAATAATATTGATGCCAATTTCACAACCCAGATCGTATAAACATTCAACGGAGAATCAAATTTAAGAGTAATAACAAAATAAAAAAGTCATAAAAATATAAGAATTTACATGGTTTGCTTATGTCTACATTAATAAAAAAATAATACAAAATTTTTTTTACTATAAATGTCACATCCCAACAGTTTCGACGAAATTGAGATTGTGATTGGATAATTGGATATATAAGGGACCATGGACATTAGTAATAATAATTGGACTTAAACATTTTGGATTGTGATTTAGACCTAACGAGTTATTATTGCTAGTGGGCCGGATCGTCACAAATGGTATCAGAAACGAATAACATCAGAAAGTGTGAGAGCTAAGTGTTATGTGAGGTAAACTGCTACACCACAGGTTTGGTCGAAGCTACCTCTCGAACCCTCGCATCGCCTGATAATTTTGATATATGATCTAATTTGGACCCGACGAGGACGTCAGGATCTAAACGGAAGAGCTCCCTAATAATCACATATCGAATGGAAAAGCGGATTATGATTGGATATATAAGACCACACACGCTAATAATTATAACTGAGCTTAAGCATTTTGAACCAGTGATTTGAGTCCAATGAGTTATTATTGCTAATGGATTGGGTCGTTACATTTGATATCAAAGCCAATCACCAGTCGAAAGTGTGTGACGAGTCTTAATTGAGCTTAAGGTCTAAATAACAAGACTAGCGAGACAAGTCTCACATCGTCTGGTGATCTTGGACTGACGAGAACGTCAGGCCTAAACAGATATTATAGACACTAATAATAATAACTAGGTTTAAACATTTTGGATTGTGGTTTGAGCCCAACGTAGAGTTTGACAAGATATCCTATAACCTTTATCTAAATCTTTATCTAATTAGAACTCATGATAAAAAAATTATATCACACATTAACTGCACCTAAAAATATCATCTTTTTTTTTCTTTATAGAACAAAGAGTTTTTCCCACTTCTTTTTACTCTCTACTTCTCTATTTTTTTTTTTTAATATTCTAATTATTCTTACTTTTAAGTAAAAAAATTATTAAATATAAATATTTAGATAAAAAAATTTATGACCTAAAATATTACAACCAAAGCCCAAATGCATAGTTAGAAAATATAAAAATAAAAAAATTACGTATTTTCTTAAAAATAATAAAATCTAAATAAAAAGAATAGACCTAATGTGATTAGCTCAACAATTTGCAACTCTGTCTTTACTGTGAAATACCTATTTCTCTAAAAGTTAAGTTGCTGAAGATCTAGTTAGTCAGTAATGGCTCTCCGGTTTGGGTAAAAATTTTGTGGACATCATCCCCATCAAGTTTGGGGACGATGCGGATGCGCCCATTCATCCATCCAATTTTTCTGAGTTTAAAGAGAGAGAGAGAGAGAGAGAGAGAGAGAGAGTAGTGGGTAGAGACATGGATGGGCGCCGCTTCACCATCTCCATCATCCCCAAATTTATTAGTTTGGGGATGATGCTCATAAAATTTTTGTCCCTCGAGATTTGGGGGATGGGTTTAATTAATTAATGAGAAGTGAATTTAGTACGGACTTTTTACAAAAAGAAATTAAGCAATTAGAAAACAATACAGAGGAAAATCAAAATTCACACATTGAAACTACCAAATTGAGCATGCACCAGCACCACTACTTAAAAAAAAAAAGGGGGAGTTCGAGGAGAAACACATACGATATGCAGAAACCCTCCCAACATGCCAAATTTGGCAAAAGAAGACACCACCCCTTTTGTGAACAGCATCCACAATGGGTTTCCATGCCTCCACCTGCTCCTTGGTCCATATGCCTGGTGTGTTTGGGTACCCTTGGGCAGTGTCTGAGACCCCTGCAGCCTCAGAAATCAAAAGCCCCCCCTTTGTCGTCCTCTGAGAGTAGTACAAAATGGCATGTGGCTGGGGAACATTTCCATAGGATCTTGTTCTTGTTAATGGAGCCAAAACAATTCTGAGGCAAATACAAAACACCAACAAGTTTCAATTTTCCGCTCAAAAAAAATAGAAAGAAAGAAAGAGAGAGAGAGAGAGAGAGAGAGAGAGAGAGAGTACCACCTGTGGGAGAGATCAAATTTCCCCATCCTGTATGGAGTGAGAAGAGGAATCGGTGCCATCTTCGTTTATTGATCTCTATGTATCAACAACAGTATGAGCCAAAATTTCTTCTCCTTTTCTCCTTCTCCTCTGTACCTCTCGTCTTCGCTAGCTCTGTTTAATGGAATAAAACAAAGAGAGAGAAATGATATTTATATTTAGGGGGATGCTAGGTGTACACTCATAAGGGGTGTACATTCTACACCCTATCTATCCAGGAGTGGGACTTCTTTCACTGATCACATTATGTGACTAGTAAAATTCACCCCACCCCAGAATGAGGTGGGGTGTAAGATGTACACCCCTCATAGGGTGTACACTTATTTTTACCCTTATATTTATATTGGCTAATGTCTGAAAAGTAAAGATCCTGCTTGTTCAAGTCGAGTTGCGGAATCTAATTGGCTTCCACCCTTCTCAGGAATTAAGTAAGAATCGGGTGCACCAGGTCCACCATGCCGGACCCTGCACCGTCACTGAGTATTCCATAGAGGTATATAAATTAGTCTTTGCTATTAACACTCACACCAGATAGAACACATCCCAGATCAATTTCATTGTGCATCCTGTAGTTTTCACACTGGCTCATATTGAGTCGTCCACAGATAATACCTATTTCGTTTGGTCTCACGAAATTACCTCGTTTTCAGAATATACCAATATTGTTTGTAAAATCATCACGTAAATCACAAGTGCTTTTTCGGAAAAGTGATAAAATTATTCAAGATTCTCAATTTGTAACCAACAGAAATAACACTATAAAATAGGTTAAATTACAGAAAACCTCTCTGTTATATCCCGCTTTTTCACTTTACCCCTCTGTCATTAAAAAGTCGACAATCTGCTCCCTCGTAATTAGCGAATTGTGCAATAACCCCCGCCATCAGTTGACCGTCAATTTTTTTTGAAAATATAATTTCATATACCCAAAGTACCCTTGGAAAATATCCCTAAAAAAAAAAAAAAATTCAGAATAAAAAAAAAAAGACTTCGGAAAAAAAAAAAAAAAAAAACTTCGGAAAAGAAAAGAAAAACAAAAGGAGGGTATTTTCGTCAATTTACCATTTCCGTTAAAGTCGTTGCCCCCTAAAGACAATTCGGTAATTACGAGGGGGCAGATTGTCGACTTTTTAATAACAGAGGGTAAAGTGAAAAAGCAGAATATGACAGGAAGGTTTTCTGTAATTTAGCCTATAAAATATTATAAAGCATTGTTGCGGTGTGAAAATTATTTATGATTGGATATCTAAAGAATTATACATCCGAGCAATAGTGTGACAATCCAATAATCCAATATTGAATGAGAACATGATTTTGATTGGATATATAAAGAAAGGGTTCTGCTATCTATACATTTAATTTTGGGTGTAAATTTTACACCCCATCCATCCAAAGGTGGGATTTTCTCCATCCATCACTTCGAAGTGATGGGTGAAATTCACCCCACTCTAAAATGATGGCGTGTAAGATGTACACCCAAAATTGAATGTACACTTATATATAGCCATAAAGAAGGGCTAATATAAATAGATTTAAAAATTTTGGACTAAGAATTAAAATTTATTAATTTATTATTATTAATAATTTAAATTATTATATTTGATATTAGAGTTGGTTTATTACGACAGTCGTGGATTTTACAATATCTGATAATTTTGGATCAATGTTGCCCGTGGCAGTTATTTCTCTAACGAATGATTATTTATGATACAAATTAAATTTGTTTAAATTTTAATTTGGAATCAAATTTATGGATTAATGCATTAATTTACAAGATAAATATATTGAATCATATTATTATACATGAGCTGAAATTAAATCAAATTTAATAAATATAATTTGTTTGTATTAGAAATAATAATGTTAGTATTATTTTCGAATAAAATTGCTTAGGAAAATAAAATTAAAAAGTCAATATTAAAGTGACCAAAGAGGTAATAAAAGGAAGAGAGTAGTAGTTCTACCGGTGCGATAGATCGAAACTTGCCCATCTTGTATGGAGTTAAAAGGAGAGTAAATACTTTTTTTTTTTTTTTTTTTTTTTTTTTTTTTTGAAACTTTTATTGACTGATTATTACTGTAAGGAAAAATCTACATACTAATCAACGGTGCAATGATAACGTGGCCTCTTCTTATTCTTTATTTATTTATGTAATTTTTGCTCCCTCTTCCTCTTCCTGGCTCCTGATCTGCAGAAGCAAATTAACACAGCATAAGCTTCTTAAAAATAATTTTGGGTCTAAAATATTTTTCGGCTCAAAAGAGTATTTGATAATATTAATTTTAAATTTTAATTTTGATTTTTAGAATTTATTTGCTGATTTTTAAGACACAAAATTAGAAACGGCTAAAATCTATTTCTTAAAATTTAATTATAAATTTGGATTCAAAATTTTATTTTTAAATTTAAAATATAAAATTTTAAAAATATAAAATTTAAATTTTAAATTTTAAATTTGAATTTTTAATTAAAATTTAGATTTTAAAATATAAAATTTAAATTAAAATTTAAATATCAAATTTTAATTTTTTATACAAATTTAAATTTAAATTTTAAATTAAAATTTAAAATTTTAATTATTTTAAAATAAAATTTAGTAAAAAATTATTATTTACAGATAATTTTTTTTTTTTTACAAAATAATTTTTTAAAATATTTTTTAAAAAATCACTTCTCCAAACGCTCTATAACTTCTCTAAATTTAGGCCAAAGTGCCCGTAGTTATAGATAATGGTAGCGGGGAGACACGAATCTTTCCTTCCGAATTTTAAAAAAAATTTATTCGTAACAGTTCTATTATAAGAGACATGTTCCAAAATTTTACTCGCAACCGTTCTATTATAAGAGACATGGCATTCCTTAGTCGCACGGGAGGCGCCGCTCATGATCAACCCATATCCATCACCGTCACTACAATCACGACCGTCATCGTCGATCAGAATACTCCACTAACTTCTCCGCCTACTCCTCCTACTCCGACACCGTTGTCGCTGTCGCCGTAGCTCATAGAACATAAGCTCTCTCTTCCTCTCTTTATAAACTTCATTATATTTTCATATATATTTTAGATTTTAATCTCTAGTGGATTAATCTTCTACTCCGATTGCTGCTGATAGGTTCTTATGTTAGGACTGAGAATGATCGTTTTTTTTTTTTTTTCTGATATATTGGAACGGAAATTTAAAATATAGTTTTTTAAATTTTTCTATATAATCTTTTGCTTCCGTATTTATATTATGATAAAAAAATATATAAAAAAAATATTTTGATAATATTTATCCACCGCATCACACTGATAACTATACTAGTTTTTATTTATTAAACAAAATAGTATAATTACGGTTTCATTCACCAAATAAAATGAATTAAACAACAAAAATAAAGTAGTAAAGTTGAGAAAAAGAAGTCATTAGAAGATGCCCTACTCTATTGTTATTATATCAGCGCCCATAGATATTAGATCCGGATAATATAGTGTAATGACGGGCGAACAAGAGAGTAGATTAATAGTAGGCCAGTGAGAATAAAGGAGTACCAACTCCGAATAAGTTTTATTCATGACGAGTTGGTAATCTAGATCGGAGAGGAAGGAGAGCATTCGACAGGACCTACAAAGTGGAGAAGAAAGAATCCAGAAATTTTTAGTGGATTGGACCGTCGGAACTAAAGACTCCCTCCACATCTTAAGCAACCAAAAACATGTGCTCGTACCCAGCTGAAGCTTTGGATCCATCCCCAAAGTATGAGTCCATATTTTACTAGTTATTTACAATTGTAATGTAATTTTTTATTCTCATGTATGCAATTTACACTTTAGTATGTGTAAGAGGGGGTAAAAGGAGTATTGTAATCGAAGCAGAGAGTAAGTAATGGAATAGAATAAATGTTTCTTTCCCATTCTTCTCCTTCCTCTACTCTTCTCTCCTCTAACCCCAATTTTCCTCTCACTCTCACTTTCTCATTGAATTCCGCACACCATCATCCCCGTCACCATCCTTGGTTTAGATCATTCTCACCCTTCCCACGTTGCGACGAATTTGAATATTACAAATAGTTAGGATATGTTTTGACGTCAAAATAAGTTGTTTAAAAATAATTTATTTGTATAAAAAAAATTTTATGCCATTGGCAAGAGTTTGATTTTTACTCTAATTTTTTTTTTTTTTGATATTTATGGTATGATAGAATAGTATATATATATATATATATATATATATTCGAAGTGATTAATCTTAATCCGAAAAAATAACATGAATACGAAATATAATATCCATTTTGGACATATAATTACATTATTTATTTACTAAATAATATATGATTCTTAAGTGAATCAAAAAATTATACCAAATAAAATATTGATCTTAATCTGCCCATTATCCAAGAAAGCCTTTGCTAAAGTTTACTCAATTTCTGGTATTCCACAGGTCTCTAGGCAAAAGAAAACAAAACCATCCATGTTTTCCAACAAAAGAAACAATCAAGACAACAATATTACTTCACCAATAAAATCACTTTATTCATGATGTCTATAATGTAAACAATGGCATGTTACAAGTGGAAAACCAATAATCTTAACATTACGCACCACTCTTATATCACTAGCATTGATTGACAAAACAAATTCAAGCAGAAGACTCGAGAAATGGGTAATCTGTGTACCCAACAACAGGATCAGAAGTGTAAAATGTCGCTCTATCATACTGATTCAATGGCGCATTAAGCTCGAATCTCTTCGGCAAATCGGGATTAGCCAAGAACAAGCGCCCATATGCCACAAGATCTGTGTAACCTTCGGCGATCACTTTGTTCCCTTCCTCTCTATCGTATCCTCCCACGGCAATAAAAGTTCCATTAAAAGCTTTTCTCATAGGAAGAAGCCTATGAGGGATTTGGCGCCGTCCTTCGATGATAGACATTCGGGGCTCGACCATATGGCAGTAGAGAATGTTATGCTTGTTTAGCAAATCGACCATGTACAGCCCGAGAGCTTCTGCGTTCGAGTCCCAGCAATCCTTGTAGTCCGCAAAAGGTGAGAGCCTTATTCCAACTCTGTCAGCTCCGATCTCATTGGCGATTGCTTCGACGATCTCCAGCGCAAAGCGGCACCGGTTCTCCATGCTCCCCCCGTACTCATCGGTTCGGTCGTTGGCACTGTCCTTCATGAATTGCTCGATTAAGTAGCCGTGGGCACCGTGGATTTCGACCCCATCAAAGCCTGCAAGTATGTAACAGTAGTGTGAACATTCGGCGAATTGATCTACATAAACTGATTTGAAGTTTTGTGGTAGAAGTTTTATGTTACCTGCTTCGATGGCATTCCTTGCGGCGAGTCTGAAATCGTTGACAATTTGGGGGATCTCGTCGGTTGTTAACCGTCGAGGGGGAGAGTAGGCCTTTACAGTGCCATCCTGTTGAGTTTGAGGTCCTATTTGCTTGTCCGTGCTTGAAATTGGTGCTTGCCCATTTGGTTGGTAATCTATAAATCACATCAAAATTAGGTATTAGAGGATCATCACCAATCAGTCTTAATCGCCATCAATTTAATGCTCTAATTAAACTCTGCACTAACTATCTATGACAGCTTAATTTTGGCAATGCTTATAACGTGGCCTATTTGCAACCATGAATAAACTGCAACTCAATCTTTACTATGTATCTTTTCTCTCTCTCTCTCTCTCTCTCAAAAAAAAAAAAAAAAAAAAAAAAAAAAAAAAAAAAAAAACTTTACTATGTAATTACTATTTTCTCTAAAATTTAAGTTGCTGAAGATCGAGCGGAGTTCCAAATAGTTTTGGATGATGGTTTTTATTAATTAATAAAGTTCATATAAGAAATTAAGCAATTAGAAAACAATACAGTGGATGCTAAAATTTCACATATTGAAACTACCAGATTGAGCATACGCTGCTGGTAAAAAGAAAAAAGAGGAGTGAGAGAAGAAACACATACGATATGCAGAAACCCTCCCAACATGCCAAATTTGGCAAAAGAAGACACCACCCTTTTTATGCACAGCATCCACAATGGGTTTCCATGCCTCCACCTGCTCCTTAGTCCATATGCCTGGTGTTTCTGGGTATCCCTGGGCAGTGTCTGAGACCCCAGTGGCCTCAGCAATCAGAAGCCCCCCCTTTGTTGTCCTCTGAGAGTAATACAAAACGGCATGTGGCTGGGGAACATTTCCATAGGATCTTGTTCTTGTTAATGGAGCCAGAACAATTCTGAGGCAAATACAAAACACCAAGTTTCAATTTTCCACTCAAAAAAAAAAAAAAAGAAAAAAAAAAAGAAAGAGAGAGATAAAGAGTGCCACCTGTGGGAGAGATCAAATTTCCCCATCTTGTATGGAGTGAGAAGAGGAATTGGTGCCATCTTCTATTATTGATCTCTATGTATCAACAACAGTATGAGCCAAGATTTCTTCTCCTTTTCTCTTTCTCCTCTGTACCTCTCTTCTTCGCTACCTCTGTTTAATGGAATAAAACAAAGAGGGAGAAATGATATTTATATTTATACAGAGAATGGCTAATCTCTGAAAAATAAAAATCCTGCTTTTTAAGTTGTGCTGTAGAATCAAATTGGCTTCCAGTCTTCAGGAATTAAAAATCGGGTCTACCAGGTCCACCATGCCGGACTGTGCACCGACAGTAAGTATTCCATAGAGGTAACACTAACACCAGATAGAACACACCCCAGACCAATTTCATTGTGCATGCTGTAGTTTCTACACTGGCTCATGTTAAGTCGTCCCCAGATAATACCTATGTTGTTTGGTCTCACCAAATTACCTCATTTTCGGAATATGCCAATATTGTTTATAAAGTCATCACGTAAATCACAAGTGCTTCTTCGAAAAAAGTGATAAAATTATTCAAGATTCTCAATTTGTAACCAACAGAAATGACACAATAAAATATTATTAACTATTATTGCGATGTGAAAATTATTTATATTTTATATAATAATAAAACGAGAATTCGCAAAAAAAAAAATTATATATATATATATATATATATATATATATATATATATATATATATATATACTATATATATATATATATATATATATATATATATATACTGCATCAGAGCAACCCTCTTTAACAAGTTATAATTTTTTTTTTTCTATGATAAAATATTAAATAATTTCTCTTTTTAATATTTGATGGGCTCACCGGGGGAGAACAATCTCTGTCAGAGTTTGCTTCGAGTAATTTTTTTTTTTTTTTTTGAGAAAAAAGTAGCACGCTATCTGCTTCATTCATAACGAAAGTGAATTAAGCTAACAAGAGTGAGACAGCAATATCTCAAAAAAAAAAAAAAACCGTAAACAAAAAGAAACAAATAATAACAAAAGCGAAAGAAAAAGAGATCGACTAAAGAGGGCGAGAAAAAAGCAATTCTGACCGCACGCCCACCTCTTACTTCAAACCATCCTACAAAAGTAGGTCTCTTCTGACCCAACTAACGGCGCTGCGGGGATCCGTGTTGACCTGCTGAAAGATAATTCTATTTCTGATTTTCTAGATCACCTACCAGTTCCCAACCAGGTAGGTAAGAGATCTGTCCATGTCTGAACCTCTCTCCCCACTTTTCCGACTCTCCCACACCCGTCGGACGTTGTTCCCTAATGCCTGGATATCAACCGCCCCATCGCCCATCCCAAACAGGAACCGAGCGTACACGCACCAACCTCTTCTTAGAAGATTATCTACCGTTGGAAGTCGATTCTTAAGAGCGATCCAGATAAAAACTTTATCCTTAGCTGGCAAGCGCAGCCTCCATATAGAGAAGGCAGTAAGATCCCGAGTCCCCCCGTCAATGAGGAAGTTGTAGGTAGACTTGACAGTAAAGATACACTTGCTGTTCCACCTCCACACCAACTTGTCATTCCTATTCCCCGACGAGGCGACTCCCACCAACTCCTTCAGACGTTTCACAAGTTCCCTACCCAAAGGCCCCTCGTAGAGACTCCTCTAAGGATCTTCCGTCATCTCCATCTATCCTGATCTAAACATGCGCAGACTTTGATCGACTTCCTAGCAACCTCCCTAAACAGCTCAAATCAAAGAGATTGCAAGGTCACCTCGCCGCACCACATGTCCGTCCAAAAACTCACGAGTCTCCCATCACCAAGCCTGTCACGTCCCGGCGTCGAAACTGCGACCCGAGCTCGCCGACAAATCCGCCGCCTATACGGGAAGCCCCGTATAGACGAAGCGACTAACCTGGAAAAGATCAACTACACTATATAAATATCAGAGCTGAAAGATAAACTGCTGAAATAAATATATACAACTCCTCAAATAGTACATGCCAGGACCTCACAATACAAAAGTCACTCCAAAAGTAAAAAGTACATAATACATTCCAAAATCACTGACAGTACTAGTACATCACCAAAAGGGTTCATCTACTCTCACTAGAAGAAGACTGGTAGGGATCTAGCTCGCGACTCCCTTACCTCGATCAGTAGGATCAGCAACTAGAGCAGCAGGAACTGGAGTAGAGGTCCCTGAGAAAAAATCACCACGACGGGTGTGAGAACTACATCCCACAATAGTTCTCAGTGGGTACCGCCAACAAGCCCGACGGTCTGCCCACTAAGTCTACTAGAGGCATAAAGTAACAAATGCAGTACTGAAAGTAAAGGCTGAAAAATAACTCTACAGCTACTATGCCTCTATCTAAATGCTCAAGGAGTGGAACAGATGGAAAATGATGTATCTACTATCTCTCAATATATAATCTCCCAATCTACACTGACTGTCACATAGGGTCCAGTCAAACTTGGGCCTACCTACTGCTGTTACATCCAAGGAGGACCAGACTTACGTAGGGCGTCCGTGACTGCCAAAATTGGCCCAGCCAGAGGGACTGCGTCGGCAAGTCGCGATAGCAAGTAACAGGCTCAACTCCGGAGTGGCACTCGAGGGGCGCGACCCCACCGAGGAAAGTATCCGCGCATATCTGTCGAGCTCAAATGTGGCTCATGCAGGCTATAGTCCAAATCCACGATCAACAAGATCGACAGTAACCAACAATACCAACTCTCACTCACAGGCTGGAAAACCACACAGTCGGGACCCACCGTCGACTCAGACGGCTCCCAAAATAAAACACTAATCTAAACACTGCTACCAGACTCCACTCGGCCCCCAGGCGTGAGTGTAACATGCATCCCACAACAACCCGACCACTCGGTCCACTACCCGGGCGAGGAAACTCTAAGTCCAGATAAAATAATAGATAACAGTGTGAGAATGTCTAAAGCATAAATAACCTAGCCCAAGTTGGAGTTTTCTACTAGTCTGGTTAAACATGTAGCATATGACGGGGTGCTAAGTCAAGTTCCAATGATAACATTAATTTAACATATTTAGGAAGCAAAAAAATAACCCTGATCATCATAGCAACACAAGGAGTATCAATTTTCTCTTTCTAGTATGCTTCCTAGTACATCTCAAAATCATGCATGTTTCCTACTCAATAGAGTTAATGAACTGTCCATTAGTTTTGAAGACGAAGCAACCCATCTGGAAAGCAAATTGATCCAAAGTCTAAAAAGGCTGAAACTGCACAGGGACAATCCTCGGATTTCCACAATTCCAACGGGTCCAAAAATGACCCAAAAACACCTCTTGGGTACAAAGATATAGTCCAACATTACAATCAACACAAAATTTTCAAGTGTACAATCTGCTGAAAATTCAGTCCCAAAAAAGCTTAATTATCACCTGTGAGATAAATTTTAAAAATTCCAATAAAAATACGACGGCAATCCTCGCGAAGCGTAGATGTCAATTAAATCCTCACACGTTGAAATCCGATACTCGAGTGCAGAGATAAAAATCCAACAATGCGCTGTTGTCCAGAAAAACCACCAGCAAAATAGGGGCTTAAAGATGTACCAGAAACCCAAAAAAAACTCAAATCTGGGAGAAGTAGAAAATATGAAAATCGTAGATTTACCTCTCGTGAATCCGACGCCATGAAAATCGTCCAAAAATTCCGTCGGAGTAGCTCTGTGGACCTCGTGGACCGAAACGCGACGGAAATGGACCACCGAAGAAAGATCGTCGCACTGCGCTAACTCGCCGAAGATGTCGATGCAGCGGCCTCCAAAAAATCCGAGCCACTTTCACAAGGTGCGGCACAAGATGATCAACAAAGTTGCTTAGGGCTCAAGGGGGTTTGGGCTCGGGAAAAAGGTCCAAGAGCCCAAAGAAGAGGGCTATTTATAGGCCTCCACCAAAGAAACCCAAAAAATCTCCTTTATTGGGCTTTTGGGCTCAATTTTCGGGCGCCCGGGGGTTTCGGGCTGCTACAGTAGCCCAAAAAAGCCCCCGACCCGGCCCACGAAACGGCGCCCGAAACACCTACGGGCCGCCACGGGTCACTGCGCCCGCCAATGAGCGAGCGACACGTGGCCCGGCGGGGTCCACCGTGCGCCGCGCCCGGCACAGTCCACGCGCTGTCGAGCATGCGTTGACTCGCCAATCGGCGCGCGCCACGTGGCAGCGCCCTCCGTTGGCTGCTCCCGGTGCACGCCAAGTGGGCCGTGGACCGGCCCACCCGAGAAATCGGCCCGTTTGGCCCGTTTAGCCCGAAAATAGCCGATTTTCAACGTTTTCGCGCGCTGAGTCCGGCATCCGTTTGATGCACAACGGGCTCAATACACCAATAATAGGTGTTTTCTCACCGCCGACCACCCAAACAGGTCGTACGGAAAAACTGGGACACCACATCCTCCCCCACTAAAAGAAAGTTTCGTCCCCGAAACTAAGAAAACAAAACAGACGTACCTCAGCCAGAAGCCTCGAACACGAAAGGATAGATATCTTTCATCACCGTCTCTAGCTCCCAAGTGGCCTCATGCTCCTCATGATTGCTCCAGAGAATCTTCACATACGGAATAGCCCGATTGCGCAATTCCCTCACCTCACGAGCCAGAATCTGCAACGGGCGCTCATCGTATCCAAGGTCCTCACTGAGCTCCAGTGGGGTGAAGTCAATCACGTGCGAAGGACCGAAGACATATCTCCTCAGAACAGAGACGTGGAAAACGTCATGAACTCCTGCCAGGCGTGGAGGAAGGGCAACACGGTATGCAACAGGGCCTACTCTCTCAAGTACCTCAAAGGGTCCAATAAAACGGGGACTGAGCTTCCCACAAGCTCCAAATCTCCGGACCCCTTTCGAAGGCGAGACCTTCAAAAAGACATGATCACAAACCTGAAACTCTAGGTCTCGCCGCCGAGTATCAGCGTAGTTCCTCTGTCGACTCTGGGCTGTCTCAAGATATCGGCGAACCAATCTGACCTTTTCCTCTGCCTCCAGCAATAAAGCAGGTCCCAAAGTCCTCCTCTCACCCACGTCACTCCAATATAAGGGCGACCAACACTTGTGTCCATACAACGCTTCAAACGGAGCCATCTGAATGCTCGCTTGATAGCTGTTGTTGTACGCAAACTCAACCAATGCTAAGTGCCGGTACCACCCACCTCCAAAATCCAGGACGCACGCTCTCAACATATCCTCGAAGGTTTGTATGGTACGCTTAGACTGTCCATCGGTCTGTGGGTGGAATGCTGTGCTAAACCCGAGCTGTGTCCTCAAGGCTGTCTATAGACTCCCCCAGAAATATGATACAGACCTCGGGTCCCTATCAGATACAATCAAGGCAGGTACACCATGAAGCCTCACCACCTCATCCAAATACAACTGCGCAAGTTGCTCCAATGGCCAAGTCACCTGTACGGGTAGAAAGTGAGCGGACTTGGTGAGTCTATCCACGATAACCCAGATCGCATCAGCTCCACTCTGCGCCCTCGGTAGTCCCGTGACGAAATCCATGGTGATGTGATCCCACTTCCACTCGGGAATTGGAAGACTCTACAACTTGCCAGCAGGAACTCGGTGCTCTGCCTTCACTTGCTGACAAGTTAAACAGTGAGCCACAAATCTCCCAATGTCCTGCTTCATTCCAGTTCACCAAATGTGTGCCTTGAGGTCCTTATACATCTTAGTCCCACCAGGATGAATGGTATAAGGTGTATAATGGGCCTCTCTCAAAATTTGCTCCCTGATTTCCACAATTCCAACGAAACGGTGCCCGAAACACCCACGAAACGACTCCCGAAACACCCACGGGCCGCCACGTGTCCCTTCCGCGCCCCGCGCGCCCGGTGCACGCGCTCCCGCCAATCGCGGCGCGCCACATGGCCGCGCGATCCACGGCGGGAACCGTGGGCCGCGGTTCACGGCGGGCCGCCCGGGTCACTGCGCCCGCCAATGAGCGGGCGACACGTGGCCCAACGGGGTCTACCGTGTCGCGCATGCATTAACCCGCCAATCGGCGCACGCCACGTGGCAGCGCCCTCCGTTGGCTGCTCCCGGTGCATGCCAAGTGGGCCGTGGACCGGCCCACCCGAAAAATCGGCCTGTTTGGCCCGTTAAGCCCGAAAATAGCCGATTTTCAGTGTTTTCGCGCGCTGAGTCCGTTTTGGGCATCTGTTTGACGCACAACGGGCTCGATACACCAATAATAAGTGTTTTCTCACCGCCGAGCGCCCAGACAGGTCGTACGGAAAAATCGGGACACCACAGAGCCGGTAGGAAACCCCCCCCTTTAAAATACTCTCTAGTGCTAAGGACATCCCTCCACCACTGTGAGCTTGGTCTAAAAGAGCTCCCCTCTCCCAGAGGTTTTCTTATCAAATAGTAAAGGCCTTGGATGAGCTTACACCACTGTAGGTCTGTTGTCGCGAAGAACCTCCACCACCATTTACACAGGAGAGCTACATTCATAACACTCAGGTCCAGAATACCCAGGCCTCCTTCAATCTTAGTCCTATACACGTTTCTCCAGGCGACTAACCGTCCCTACCCATGTACCTTGGCAGAGCCGAACCAAAAGAAATCCCTTCTAAGGCCTTCGACGCGCTTAATGACCCATTTAGGCGCTTTAAAAATAGAAAAATGGTAGATGGGTATGTTGGTCAACACCGCGTTAACTAGAGTAAGCCTACCACCCCTAGCAAGTAACTTTGCCTGCCACCCCTCTATTCTTCGCTGTATCTTATCAATCACACCTCTCCAATCCTCCCTCCTGAGGCACTTGTAGAACAGTAGCAGGCCCACGTATTTCGACGGGAGGGCTCCAACTTTACAATCCAGAAGCACTGCGAGTCTAGCCCCTTTGTTTTCGAATCTGCCAGTATAAAACAATTCTGTTTTCTCCTTGTTAACTTTGAGTCTGGAGGCCCACTCAAAAAGGTGCCAGATAAATCTCAGGTTCCTAAGCTGTTTCTTACGAGCCTCACAAAAAAACAGGGTGTCATCCACGTATTGTATAAGGAAAATCCGACCTTCCTCCGACGGTCCGATCACTCTCAATAAATCGTTACTGACCGCCTCGCCCGTCATCCGTGATAACCCCTCGGCTACCATAAGGAACAGGTAGGGCGATAAGGGGTCCCCTTGCCTCACCCTTCTCTTAGTTTTGATCCAATTAGTTGCCTCTCCATTTATAAGCACCGCCACCTTTGCGTTCCCGATGCATTATTGAATCCAGTCGCACCAACAAACGTCGAAACCTTACCACTCCATTATTTTATATAGAAAAAGCCAATTGAGTTGGTCGTACGCTTTTTCGAAGTCCACCTTCACTCTGACCCCCTCTACGTTAGTCCTCTTGCTCCACCCAAACAGTTCGCTAGCCGAAACGAAGGCGTCCGAAATATTTCTCCCCTTGAGAAACGCCGATTGGGACTGAGATACCAAGTTTTGCAGGACTGGAGCTATTCTGTTCGCCAAAACCTTAGAAATGATCTTTTGTATTCCGTTAAGTAGACTAATCGGTCGAAAATCGCTCGCCTTCCGGGCTCATTCTTTTTTAGGTTTCGGACATACAAAAGAGTAGTCGATCGGGCTCGTGCTAATTCTACCCGCATGCAAGTCGCGAAATTTTTTTTCAATATCTTCCTTCAGGACATCCCAAAAGACTTGGTAGAAGCTTAAGGGAAAGCCGTCCGGTCCCGGAGCCTTATCCCTTCCTGGTTGGAATACCGCCACCTTAATTTCGTCCAACGTGAAAGGAACGATCAGTTTTTTCCTATCAGAAATACTAATCCGCCACTGCCGGAACAAACGGCTCCAGTCCCCAACCGACTTCGCGCCGGAGTCCGATGTTGCAAACAGCTCTTTGAACTTCCGAACGAAGTACGACTTCTTCTCCTCCTCCCTACAGAAAACACGGTCATCCTCCTCAATCATGTCAATCCGGTTAGCCCGTTTCCTTCCGTTTGCGTACGCGTGAAAGAACTTGGTGTTCCCTTCCGTTTACTCAATTTCTTGTTTTCCACAGGTCTCTGGGCAAAGAAAAAAAAAGGAAAACAAAACAAAACAAAATCATCCATGTTTTCCACCATCTATTGGCCCAACAAAAGAAACAATCAAGACAACAATATTACTTCACCAATAAAATCACTTTATTCATGATGTCTATAATGTAAACAATGGCATGTTACAAGTGGAAAACCAATAATCTTAACATTACGCACCACTCTTATATCACTAGCATTGATTGACAAAACAAATTCAAGCAGAAGACTCGAGAAATGGGTAATCTGTGTACCCAACAACAGGATCAGAAGTGTAAAATGTCGCTCTATCATACTGATTCAATGGCGCATTAAGCTCGAATCTCTTCGGCAAATCGGGATTAGCCAAGAACAAGCGCCCATATGCCACAAGATCTGCGTAACCTTCGGCGATCACTTTGTTCCCTTCCTCTCTATCGTATCCTCCCACGGCAATAAAAGTTCCATTAAAGGCTTTTCTCATAGGAAGAAGCCTATGAGGGATTTGGCGCCGTCCTTCGATGATAGACATTCGGGGCTCGACCATATGGCAGTAGAGAATGTTATACTTGTTTAGCGATTCGACCATGTAGAGCCCGAGAGCTTCTGCGTTTGAGTCCCAGCAATCCATGTAGTCCGCGAAAGGTGAGAGCCTTATTCCAACTCTGTCAGCTCCGATCTCATTGACGATAGCTTCGACGATCTCCAGTGCAAAGCGGCACCGGTTCTCCATGCTCCCCCCGTACTCGTCGGTTCGGTCGTTGGCACTGTCCTTCATGAATTGCTCGATTAAGTAGCCGTGCGCACCGTGGATTTCGATCCCATCAAAGCCTGCAAGTATGTAACGGTAGTGTGAACATTCGGCAAATTGATCTACATAAACTGATTTGAATTTTTGTGGTAGAAGTTTCATATTACCTGCTTCGATGGCATTCCTTGCGGCGAGTCTGAAATCGTTGACGATTTGGGGGATCTCGTCGGTTGTTAACCGTCGAGGGGGAGAGTAGGCCTCTACAGTGCCATCCGGGTTAGTTTGAGGTCCTATTTGTTTGTCCGTGCTTGAAATTGGTGCTTGCCCATTTGGTTGGTAATCTATAAATCACATCAAAATTAGGTATTAGAGGATCATCACCAATCAGTCTTAATCGCCATCAATTTAATGCTCTAATTAGACTCTGCACTTACTATCTATGACAGCTTAATTTTGGCAATGCTTATAACGTGGCCTATTTGCAATCATGAATAAACTTATTTATTTGCATCTCAATCTTTACTATGTATCTTCTCAAAAGAAAAAAAAAAAAAAAAAAAAAAAATTACTATGTAATTACTATTTTCTCTAAAATTTAAGTTGCTGAAGATCGAGCGGAGTTTCAATTAATTTTGGATGATGGTTTTTATTAATTAATAATGTTCATATAAGAAATTAAGCAATTAGAAAACAATACAGTGGATGCTAAAATTTCACATATTGAAACTACCAGATTGAGCATATACGCTGCTGCTAAAAAAAAAAAAAAGAGGAGTGAGAGAAGAAACACATACGATATGCAGAAACCCTCCCAACATGCCAAATTTGGCAAAAGAAGACACCACCCTTTTTATGCACAGCATCCACAATGGGTTTCCATGCCTCCACCTGCTCCTTAGTCCATATGCCTGGTGTTTCTGGGTATCCCTGGGCAGTGTCTGAGACCCCAGTGGCCTCAGCGATCAGAAGCCCCCCCTTTGTTGTCCTCTGAGAGTAATACAAAACGGCATGTGGCTGGGGAACATTTCCATAGGATCTTGTTCTTGTTAATGGAGCCAGAACAATTCTGAGGCAAATACAAAACACCAAGTTTCAATTTTCCACTCAAAAAGAAAAAAAGAAAAAAAAAAAAGAAAGAGAGAGATAAAGAGTGCCACCTGTGGGAGAGATCAAATTTCCCCATCTTGTATGGAGTGAGAAGAGGAATTGGTGCCATTTTCGATTATTGATCTCTATGTATCAACAACAGTATGAGCCAAGATTTCTTCTCCTTTTCTCTTTCTCCTCTCTACCTCTGCACCTGTGTTCTCTCTTTCTCTCCTTGCTATTTGTTAGCTCTGTTTGGTGGAAGAAAACAAAGAGGGAGAAATGGAATTTATAGAGGATGGCTTGTGTCTGAAAATTAATGAGCAGGTCAAATTTTTTGGCTTCAACTCTCCAGAAATTAAGAATCGAGTGCACCACGTCTACCACGCCAGACCATGCACCGTCGTAGAGTATACCAAAAAAGGCAGCTATACCATATAAAACGCATCCTAAATCATTTTTATTGTGCCAGATAAAAACAATTTTAATTAATGATAATATAATAATTTGTACGATAATAATATTTTAAAATAACTATAACAGCGAACTTTTTTTTTTTTTTTTTTTTTTACTACTACATTAAGGTGCGAGGGTGTGGTGCATGGAACATGTGGTGCAGTTGGTGCATGCTATAGTTTCTCCACCGGCTCATCTTAAGTCGTCCTCTGATAATTCATACGTCAGCGAATACGTTGGTATCATAAAATTACATCATTTTACGAATATATCAATATTAATTACACCAACTGCACCACATGGAACATGTGGTGCAGTTGGTGCATGCTATAGTTTCTCCACCGGCTCATCTTAAGTCGTCCTCTGATAATTCATACGTCAGCGAATACGTTGGTCTCATAAAATTACATCATTTTACGAATATATCAATATTAATTACAAAATTATTACGTAAATTACACGTGTGCCTTTGAAAAAGTGGTGAAATTACTTAAGAAAAATGCTAAGTGTCCATCGTTTTCGAATGTAGATATAGTATTGCTCATTAATTAATGCTTCTTAATTCTTAACTAATAAAAATATTTTTTTAAAATTTTAAGTACTATTTTATTGTGAAAAATATATTAATTGAAAAGGATAAGTATTGTCATTAACCGCAAAAAATCAAGTTAAATCAAATTCTAATATAAAACTGAATTATTTTGAATTTTAAATAAATTTATTATATATTTTTAATTATTAAAATTTTTAAAATTAATAATTATCGTTAATAATCCAACAACAATCGTGTAAATGATCTACATACATATCAGCAGCGCCAGCGTAACTCTCTTACTAAATTATAAATTTTATTTTTTATGATTAAATATTAAATAATTTAATTTAAAAAAAAAATTAAAATATAGGATAGCAAGTTCGCCGGACGTATGCACAGAAACTTTTGGAAAAAGGTTCACCACGTGCGTCTTCCGTGAGAAAAGCGCATACACCGACCTTCAGCACGCACGCCGCCCACGCGCGCCGTACCGGTCACGAAAAATGCAACTAAAACTTTTAAAAGCAAATTTAAATTTCCTTAAATTTCATCTATTAATATTTTTTATATGGAAAGCGCTTAATTGGTTAATATATGCCGTTCAAAATAGCAAATGAATATGCAAATATATTACCAAATATTCAAATATTTTACTAGGACAATGCATTGGGAAACTCCAAAATAATATCTCCATAAATTAAGTATCTAACATTTTTCAATTTATGAAGGGATGCATATTTGCTATAATCTTGTGTGTTAAAATTTAAAAATGATTAATTTATCATCTAAAATAGTAAATAATTTTATGAATCTAAATATTGAAATATTAAAAATATTATTTTTTAATAATTTAAATTTTTAAAATATAATAATTATTTTATATAATTTATATATAATATTAAAACAAAATGTACTGTCCGACTTTCGTCGGGCTTCTAATATAATTAATTTTGCGTATAGCGGATACGTAGGGTAGCAAATGTATATATATTTTTTTTAATTATATTTCTTTCTGTCTTTATATTGATTATAGTTTGTGATTCCGTGATAGGAACGCGTTGCCCCTGTAAAATATTCCAAGTGCTGATACATTGAACTTGGCCATGTTATGAGTCTTGTGACCACTCCAATGACGTCTCACATGTTTGAATTGGAGAAAGAGTTGGAGAGGCATTTCTAGATGATGCGTTTTATAAGGAAATTACAAAATATGAAAAAAAAAAAAAAAAAAAAAAAAAAGTCAATGTTTTCCTCCTATATTTTTTTTTAAAAAAAAATATTAAATTTTATGCATTATTAAATATATGAACAATAACTAAGGCTGCGTTTGGAAATAGAATTGTGTTTACAAGAATTAATTTTTTTATACTTAGAACAAAGATATATTCTAGAATAATTAAGAATAAATATAAATTTTTGTTTGGTATGTAAATGTGTTATTCCATTGAATAACTCATTTTTTGTTTGGTTGTATTACGAGAATAATTGGGAATTGAAGAAAAAAGTAGATACATATTTTCTAAAATACCAACATTGCCCTTCTACTGTTTTCTTATTTTATATTTTGATTTTAAATTCTATAATTTAAATTTAAATATTAAAATAAAATATATAATTTAAAAATGAAATTTTAATTTTAAATTATATTTTTAAATTTCATACTTTAATTTTAATTTTTAATTTAAATTTTTAATTGTAAATATTAAATTTTAAATTTTAATTTTAATTTTAATTTTGAATTTTAATTTTAAATTTCGTACTATATTTTTAAATTTTAATTTTAAACTGTTATTTTAAATTTTAAATATATAATTTAAAATAACAATTTAATATTATAATTTAAAATTATAGTATGAAATTTAAAATTAAACTTCAAAATTAAAATTAAAATTAAAATTTAAAATTTAATATTTACAATTGAAATTTTAAATTAAAATTTAAAATTAAAGTATGAAATTTTAAAATAAAATATAAAATTAAAATTTCATTTTAAAATTTTAAATTTTATTTTGAAATTTAAATTTGAGATATTAATTTAAAAATTAAAATTTAGAATTTAATTTTAATATTTACATTTTCATGTAAATTCATTAAATTAAGTAAATAAAATATTTATTTAATATTTTATATTATAAGTATGATTTCATAAAAATACAAAAGTTAGTACATAAAATTTTTAATTCGTACTATATTTTATTTACATAAAATAGTTTATTATTAATTTGCCCTATATATTATCCTGTGTTAATTTAATACTAAAATAGAGGTTTTAATTATTTATCAAATTTACTAACAAATTCTACACATACACAGATTTGCATTTCAGTGTTGTAAAATTTTGAAAAATGCCAATTCACAATTTGGTCTTTTATATAAAAGAAACATGTACCCAATAATAAATTGTAAGCAAACACTTATGAAGTTAAACATAAAGCAATATCCAAGTTAAATTTGGATTGATAAGGCAACATCGCAACAGTCATTGAAGAAACTAGGCAACATCGCCACAGTCAGAGAAGCAAAGTAGGGGAAAAATAAAAATGCTAGGCAACATCGCCACAGTCAAGGAAGCAAAGTAGCGAGAAAATATAAATACTAGGCAACATCGCCACAGTCAGAGAAGCAACCGAACCAAAAAAAAAAAACTAGGCAACAGCGCCACAGTCAGATAATTAAAATAGTACATACAACTATCTATTATTCCAGAGTTGTTCCGTTATCATTGTCCGAAGGGTGTCACCCCGTCGCGATTCATCTGCCCCAATCAAAGGTGTAGGGTCATCGTCTTCATCATCTTGAGAAAATGGTTCTAATGTCATGTTGAAATACATATCGGTCCCTTGGTGCCTCTTGATGAAGTTATGGATCACACAACAAGCAAGTGCGATGCGACACTGCACTTTGTAAGGGAAAGGTGTCGCTTGCCGAAGTACCTTGAAACGCCTCTTGATAATGCCGAACGTCTTCTCGACAACATTCCTCAATTGAGCATGCCTATGATTGTATAAATCTCTTGGTCCTCGATGTGTCCGCGCTCGTGCATTGCCATCAAATTGGCTCAAGTGGTAACGCTCTCCTCTATAAGGCGCAAGAAATAGCTCAGTATTTGCATATCCAGAATCAACCAAAAAGAATTTCCCTACACAATAAAATACAAACCAAAGATAAGTAATAAATTAAGCAAGCATATATAACTCATCAATTTGTAAATAATTTTTAATAATTTAACCTTCAGGAACTTTGAAGCCTCCACTTTCACAGCACCAACGCAAAACCCGCATATCTGCCGCAGAACCCTCCCACCCAGTACAAACAAATAAGATTTGGTGGTCAAACGAGCATGCGACCATCATATTCTGGGATGTAAATCCTTTTCGACAACGATAACGCGGTTGCTTACTTTTTCTTACAACAACCGGTATATGCGTTCCATCAATGGCGCCAATGGCATTCTGCAATATAAATAGAGAAGAAAAAGTTAATTCAATATTCTATAAAATACCGACTTACGAACAAATAGCAAGTTTTAATATCACCTTAAAGGGGTGGAATAATGGGTTGCCTCTAATTTTTTCATGTATCCCTACATTACCTGCAGGCATTTTGATGTAATCATGCCTAAGTTCTATTACACCTCGCAACACACTATTAAAATATCTGCTTATTGTCTCCCCCGAGTGCTGAAAGGTTTCGGCTAAAACTCTATTTGTTACTCCATGGCCTATAGCAAATAGAAAAATGCCTAGCTGTTCGTCGGTAGTCAAATTTCGACTACCCTGTATCAATCCTTTCTCGACCAATTCATCTCGAAGTCTGATAAATATGGTGTTGGACATACGGAAATGTTGGTACCCTCTATCTGGATGCCCTCGTAGAATATCCATAATTACTTGATGACCAGTGAATGGTCTTGTGCGACAAGGTCGCTTGTACAGTGTGTTGTGAAATTGAATCACAGCTTCATTGATCACAATAGTAACCACTTCATCCCAATAATCATCTTCCTCATCTAGAAATGTCATAAGTTGGGCTGCAGTTGGTGAGGAAAACAATTGCCGATTGATCAAAGCTGCCATCACTGCAACATGTCAAGAGAACAATATTAAGTCAAAGGAAGAAATTAAGGCTGGAAAGAAATAGGTCAAAGAATAGAAAAGCTGCCTTAAACATATGTCATAAAGATAACAGTATAAGGACCATCATGTATGAAAGAGCAACATTGCAACAAAGGGCACATTATTAGTACTCACTGGAACATTCAACTTGAGAACAACATTACCTCACATCTGAGAAGGCACATTAGTAATATGTATCTTTTATGATACAAGATTGGCTCAGGTTAAAAAGGGTCGTGGAACAAATGATGGCTGCAGTGGAGAGTGTCACTGCCACCCTACCATTTACACCTATAACCCCTTTGTGCATCATCGCCTCAATCCAATTTCATTTATGCATCATCGCCTCAATCCAATTTCATTTATGCATCATCGCCACAATCAGAGATGAAAGTAGGCGAAACACCCCACATTACCTCACATCTGAGAAGCCACAATAGAAATATGTATCTTTTATGATACAAGATTGGCTCAGGTTAAAAAGGGTCGAGGAACAAATGATGGCTGCAGTGGAGAGTGTCACTGCCACCCTACCATTTACACCTATAACCTCTTTTGTGCATCATCGCCTCAATTCAATTTCATTTATGCATCATCGCCACAATTCTGTCTTAAATTGCCTCGTCGTCAATGGTGCTTGCATAGTTGTAAAGTTGCGAAACTGCGAAACTGCAAAACTGGTTGATGGAAACATGCAAAACTGGTGCAAAAATGCAAAAATCCAAAACATAACAGAACAGCACCAAGTACAATAGAAAAGAATCAATACAAAAAAGATTGATATTAGGGTGGAGTGACAGTGAGAATAAAGTAGGCGAAACACCACCAACAGCAAACCCAATTCAACTTGGTACAAATTAAGTGATTGAAAACTGCATAAGTGATTGAAAATATGTATCTACTGCATAAGTGATTGAAAACTGCAGCTCACCAAGTAAAGAGAAAACTGCAAAACTGAAAACTTCAGCTCACCAAGTAAAGAGAAAACTGCATAAGTGATTTAAAGCTGCAGCACAGGGCAAAATTGAACAACTGAAAACTGCATAAGGACATTGAGAACTGCAGCTCATCAAGTAAAGAGAAAAGTGCAAAACTGAAAACTGCAGCTCACCAAGTTAAGAGAAAACTGCATAAGTGATTTCAAAGTAAGAAAACTGCATAAGTGATTGAAAACTGCAGCTCACCAATTGAACAACTGAAAACTGCAAAACTGAAAACTTCAGCTCACCAAGTAAAGAGAAAATTGCATAAGTGAAAAGCTGCAGCTCACCAAATTAAGAGAAAACTGCAAAACTTAAACTGCAGCTCATCAAGTAAAGAGAAAAGTGCAAAACTGAAAACTGCAGCACACAAAATTGAACAACTGAAAACTGCATAAGGATTTAAAATAGTATGTAAAGAGAAAAGTGATTGAAAACTGCAGCTCACCAAGTAAAGAGAAAAGTGCAAAACTGAAAACTTCAGCTCACCAAGTAAAGAGAAAACTGCATAAGTGATTTATAGCTGCAGCACAGGGCAAAATTGAACAACTGAAAACTGCATAAGGACATTGAGAAGTGCAGCTCATCAAGTAAAGAGAAAACTGCAAAACTGAAAATTAAGAATCACCAAGTTAAGAGAAAACTGCATAAGTGATTTAAATATGCAGCACAGGGCAAAATTGACTGAAAACTGCATAAGGACATTGAGAACTGCAGCTCACCAAAGAGATAACTGGAAAACTGAAACTGCAGCTCACCAAGTAAAGAGAAAATTGCATAAGTGATTTAAAGCTGCAACACAGGGCAAAATTGAACAACTGAAAACTGCATAAGTGATTGAAAACTGCAGCTCACCAAGTAAAGAGAAAACTGCAAAACTGAAAACTGCATAAGTGATTTAAAGCAGCAGCACAGGGCAAAATATTACTACTCACTGCACCATGTAAAGAGAACAACATAAGCTCACCAAGAACTTCATCACAATAGCAATATGTATCTTTTATGATACAAGATTGGCTCAGGTTTAAAAGGGTCGAGGAACAAATGATGGCTGCAGTGGAGAGTGTCACTGCCACCCTACCATTTACACCTATAACCCCTCTGTGCATCATCGCCTCAATCCAATTTCATTTATGCATCATCGCCTCAATCCAATTTCATTTATGCATCATCGCCACAATCAGAGCTGAAACTAGGCGAAACACCCCACATTACCTCACATCTGAGAAGCCACAATAAAATATGTATCTTTTATGATACAAGATTGGCTCAGGTTAAAAGGGTCGAGGAACAAATGATGGCTGCAGTGGAGAGTGTCACTGCCACCCTACCATTTACACCTATAACCCCTTTGTGCATCATCGCCTCAATCCAATTTCATTTATGCATCATCGCCTCAATCCAATTTCATTTATGCATCATCGCCACAATCAGAGCTGAAACTAGGCGAAACACCCCACATTACCTCACATCTGAGAAGCCACAATAGGAATATGTATCTTTTATGATACAAGATTGGCTCAGGTTAAAAAGGGTCGAGGAACAAATGATGGCTGCAGTGGAGAGTGTCACTGCCACCCTACCATTTACACCTATAAACCCTTTGTGCATCATCGCCTCAATTCAATTTATTTATGCATCATCGCCACAGTCAGAGAAGAAATTAGGCGTATCACCACCAACAGCAAACCAACATTCAAATTGGTATTAATTAAGGCCTGAAAGAAATAAGTAAAAGATTAGAAAAAGCAATGGTACATAGTTCAACTTGAGAAGGCAAAATAGTAAGATGTATCATTTA
This sequence comes from Tillandsia fasciculata, assembly GCA_029168755.2. NCBI lineage: Eukaryota > Viridiplantae > Streptophyta > Magnoliopsida > Poales > Bromeliaceae > Tillandsia > Tillandsia fasciculata. The sequence goes on along the minus strand of CM054946.1, from coordinate 18,968,100 downwards.
TGATGCAAGATTGGCTCGGGTGCAAAAGGGTCGAGGAACAAATGATGGCTGCAGTGGAGAGTATCACTGCCACCCTACCATTTACACCTATAACCCCTTTGTGCATCATCGCATATGGTGCTTGCATAGTTCAATAGTTGCAAAACTGCAAAACTGAAAAACTGCAAACCTGCTTGTAACACTAGAAAACTGGTACAAAGTTGCCAAACTGCAAAACATAACAGAACAGAACCAAGTAGAATAGAATAGAATCAGTATAAAGTAGCTTAATGTTATGGTCAAGTCTCAAATGTTGATGTTAGAATGGTGGCTGCAGAGTTGTGAAGTTTTCAATGCCTCCATACCATTCACACAGCACATACAATTTCCGCAAAAATACTTGACAGGTAAACAAAGTGGTAAACAATCCATATGAACACTGTTGAAAAACTGCATAGAAGGAGGCACACAAACTAGCATGCCAGCAGTATGAAAACCAATCAATGAAGAAGGCTTGAGTAAAAACCAACAAATTATGTGTAGTAGAAAAGTGAAAAGATTCATAAGCAATTACATGAGAGCAAGCATAGTAGTAGCAACAAAGGCACAAATACTGCATTAAACCAGAAAGACAGCAGATAATTCACATTAAAACCATCGGGAAGGCGGGATAAAAGTAGTAGAATAGTAGGCCATAACTTCTACATAGGTACAACATACGTCATGGCAATACATTACATGATAGGAAAATACAACATAAGCGATAGCATTATAGAAACATTTATAGAAGTTCAGATAGATGCATAAGAAATATAACATAAACGCAAACAGCATTTGGTCTTGCTAATTGTTCGCAAAACCCAAAAAACAGCAAGTTTGTTAGCAAGACCACAAAAACTGCAGGTTGAGGTGAGAAGGTGTTATCTAGAAAGGAGGGAAGGGAGGTGCATCAGGCTTTTGTCCAGTGGCCATCCGTTGCATGCTCATTTGACGCTCAATCCACATATGTAGGATGTCACCACTTAAGGACATGAATATGGATCTGTTGCGCTCATCTTTGAGTGCTTCACATGCAGCGAGAATGGCTTCAATAGAAAGTCCAGGAAAATCATTTAATCTTGCCATACAATCCTCGATAGAATGAACCTTTGGACGAGCATCAAGCTCACGTTGCAGCATACACTCGGCTATGTTCAATCTCTTCTTACCGAGTTCAACAAGCTCCTGGATACTATCAGAGGTGACGTCAAGTTTTCCTTTGCGGCTTGATGTTGGTGTTGCCTTGCGTGAGGGAGGGGAGGAGCGACGCCTCTTGCCAGAAGATGTATGACCTGAGGCACTGCTATTATATGGATTTCCCCTCTTGACAGGAGTAGGAGTAGGGGAGCATGAAGTAGTGTCATTGACATCTACATGTTGTGCTGACGGTGGCATAGGTTGTGATTGAGCATTAGAAGTTTGGCCACCAGCACAAACACCCATCATTGATTTTCGTATATCTTCTAACAGTGCAGTTGTGGCCGGGGAAGACGAGGAGCTGCTTTGAACTTCGTCAATATGCATCCCCGTTGTAAAACCATGCCTACCCTTGGCAGTAGTATTCCCAGATAAGAACTCTATGTCCTGATATGCTGGAAAGGGTTTATCCCTGCATCTTGCATAAGATGGATTTTCCTACACAATATAGATTTAGGAACAAGTTAACAAATGGTTATTATAGTATGTCAAAATTGAAAGAAAAAAATAATAGTGACTTACAGATATTATAGTGTCCCAATCACTTGGATCGCCCGCGGTAGGAATGTTGCGATCATAGTCCCACCCCCACCCGCTCTTATTCGCCAATGTTTGGTACATGACAAATTGGCGCTTCAAAACTTTGAGTCGATTTTGTAAGTGGTTTTTCACGAAGTTGAGTTTTGTTCGTGCATTAAAATCATGGATAATTCTAGTCCAAGCCAGTGTAGTAAAACTTCCATTAATGAAATTACCAAGAACATGTTCCTCGGTCATCAAGTTCAACATTGCCGAATCCATGACCTCCGTCCAATTACCAGAGCGAACTCTGCTTTTTGAGGATTCCTGGCCCGAACTTTCTATACTGAGGATGTCAGTTGAGACCAGGTCGATGGAGTTAGGATTTTTTTTTACTACACGTTGTGCGCTCTTGTTTGGAGGGGCCATCGAAACTAATTAAATATGAAAATCAAGATGGAAACCACTTTATATGTTAGGATGAAGTATAGATTATTCTTGCATTTCTTATATCTGTTCCAAAGAAGTACAAGATGATTCTATGGTGGCTGCATGTATTTAAACTTACCACCCAACCATAGAAATCAAACTTCAGTCTTGTGCTTCATCAAGAAATTAGATTCAAATTTTACAAAGACAATCAACACTTTTACATCTCAAACAAATCCATGGCAAAAAAAAAGTTTACCACAGGTAGAAACAGAAAAAAAGAGCCATGGCACAAGAATATAATAAATCATTTTTATTAAAGCATAAAACTGGAATATCCAAATTTAACAAGATAGGGGTCACATAAGAAACAAATACAAACAAGTGTAGCACACATTCCCTCGAAGGAAAACAAGCTCAACATTGCATATATGATTTCAAGAAGAAGTTTAGCACAGATAGAAATAGGAAAAAAGAGTCATGGCACAACAGTTAAAGCAATGATATGAAGTTTAAAACTGGAATATCATAATTTAACAAGATAGGGGTCACATAAGAAACAATTCCAATAATTTTAAGCATCAAACTGCTAATATCAAAAATATGTCATAATGTGAAGTAACTATGCAATGTAAATGGATCAAAACAGAGCCATGGCACAACTAGATTATGTACAAAGGAATCAGCATTAAATTGTCAAAAATCAATTTTAAAATAGGACTCTGTCGTAGAGGAAAAAAGTTTAGCACAGATAGAAAGAGAAAAATGGGAAACATAAGAAAACTACAATGGATTCTCATAAAGAAGGCGCTTGGCTCAGCATATTGGTGTCGTCATGTGTATCTCTATGGCAGCTGCATAGAACTGATTCCATGCCTCCAGGCCATTAATACATCTGACTTGCAACATGCATCACAGCTTAAAAAAAACCAAATCCTCGAAATACCAGCAATGTAGAGTACATCGTACATAAGAAAACCTCACCTGAAAGATAAAAAGGAGATGTACTGATTTTCTTCTTAGTCTGAGTACACAACCACTACTTTCCCTCGAATCCCCTCTTTTGGTGAAGGGATTGCATTGGCCCTTACTGTGCCGTATATAAATAGAAGAAAACAATGAAATTACTTCAGCCGATTGGAGTAGATAATCGGAGTTAATGGATGCGACTACACATTAGAGGCGATAGGAGATTGAACAAGATGGGGGGAAGAAAAAATTAGTAATGCCGCTCTCCAGCCAAAAGATCTCACCTCGGGTAACGACAGATCTACAGCAGGATCTGTTCTTTGGCAAATGTACTTGAGATAGAAACGTAAAAAAATCACCAAATAGCACACCTCAATTAATGGAGGTTTTGATTACCAGGGCGACGAGGCAACCAAAGTAGATAAGATACGGAGGTAATGGAGACTCACCAAAAATCTCCAAGTAGCACACCTCCTCAATTAATTGAGGTTTTCTTGCACAAAGGGCGACGAGGCAACTGCAGTAGGTTAGATACGGAGTTAAAGGGAAGATGATGATGATGCGTCCTGGGGAAGAGTCGAAGACTTCGCAGAGCGACCGAGTAAAGAAGCGAGAGAAACCACCACCTTCCTGCCTACAGAGGTAGTAGGGTTTGAAGAGTGCTCGGAGTAAAGAGGAGCGAGTGGAGGGAGTGAGAGAGAGGAAGCTTTGAAGATAGGGTTAGGTCAGAAATGGAAGTAAAGAGGAGCGAGTGGAGGAGAGCTGATGAAGATGGGGTAGGTCGGCGCGTCTAACGAGGCCTTAATTTTCTCCTGCCCCTGGAATAATTTGCAACCAAAACTCAATTCCTACGGTTTAGAGGAATAGGTTTTAACGGGTAATTCGTGAATAAGAGAGAATTACCCGTTTTGACCAGAATAATTAATTCTGCCATAATTTTATCTTGTTTGGAACTTTATTCAGGATAAAATGCTTTATTCCATGTTTATTCTGTTTCCAAACGCTACCTAAATGTATAGCGAATATTTTGAAAAACATATTACTATTTACTAGTCCTCTACCCCTGTTAGATGTATACCTAGCATTTTTTTCAACTCAAAAGTCTCACGTCACTGCTCATGTCATGAAAACGTTACAAAGTGAGTTCCGCAAGGTATGAGGCAAAATCATTATTCCTTAAAAAAAAAATAAGAACCTAGTTGTGGCTTAATACCTGATGTCCATAGTCTCAAACAAAAACAGATCTAAACTAAGATTCGAGCTAATCCAAGCCTAGTTCCGGAGGCGCGATCTTATCGAGAAAAGTATCTGCGCAGCTCTGTCGAGCTCAAATATGACTCATGCAGGCTATAATCCAAATCCACGATCAACAAGATCGACAGTACCCAAATCACATCTTTAACTCATTGACTGGAAACACCCGTCAGCCGGGATCGATCGACAACTCAGGGGCAACAATACTGGTCGGACAACACTCAACGACCCGGAACCACCGTCAACCCAAACGGTTCCCAACAACACTGACCAGAAGATACTCACGGTCCGGGACCACCGTCTACCCAAACGGCTTCCAAGACTAGCACTGGTCTAACCACAGCTACTAGACTCCACTCGACCCCCAGGCGCGAGTGTAACATGCATCCCACAATATCCCGACTGCTCGGCTCACTATCCGGACGAGGAACACTCTAAGTCCAGAAAATGCGAATAAAAGTGTGGGAGTGTCTATAGCATAAAAAAACTAGCCCAAGTTTGGATTTTCTACTAGTCTGGTTGAACATGCAACGTATGACGGGGTGCTAGGTCGAAGTTCCAATAATAGCATTTAATTAAACTGAATAATAAAAAAAAATAGGAAACACTATCAGACATGATCCCAATATCAACCAATATAAACATCATCTCCCTCAACATGCTCTCAACTAGCATAGGTGACCACAACCGCCAGATAGCCCATAACCTCCTCTAATAATCAAATAATCATGCAAGTTCTCAAATTCACTAACTGCCCATAATTTCAATAAGCATTAATTTTTTCAAAGCTTAGAACAATTCTCATGCTTATACCTCAAACATATACGTGGTACATTAACATGCATGCTTGCAATCATATAGAATTAGAGAATCGTCCACCGATTTTGGAGACGAAAGCCACACACCTGGATGCGCGCGTCGATCCGAAGTCCAAATAAGCCAACACTGAACGAGGATACTCCTCAGATTCCCACAATCCCAACGAGCCCAAAAACACCAGAAAACTCCTACCGGCTACTGAGATACATACCAAACACCGCGGTAAGTAAAAATCCCCAAAATTCCAACTCTGCGAAAAATCAGTTCAGAAGAAGTCAAAATATCACCTTCGAGATGATCACCAAAAATTCTAATAAAAATATGGCTGCGATTCTCGTGAAGCGTAGATGTCGATCGAGTCCTCACGGGCTGAAATCCGATAACCTAGAACCGAGATAAAAATCAAACAAGCTCCGTTGTCCAGAAAAACCAGCAGCACGAAAGGGGTTCAAAGGTGCTCCAAAAACCCCAATAAAAATCCTAAAGTGAGAGGAGCGATAAATACGGAAATCGAAGATCTACCTCTCATGGAAACAATGCCGTAAAAATCGGCCAAAAACTCTCCTCGGATCAGCCCAGGGGAGCCAACGGACGAAACGTCGACGGAAAAGCTCGGTATCGAAGGTGCGTCGAAGCTCGCGATGTCGAGGAGGAAGCTGATGAAATGTCTTCCAAAAAAAAAACTCCGGGTCCCAAAAATCGAAGAAGAGTCGCCGAGGAAGCTTCCTGTCGAAGGAAGGCTAAAGAGAGGCTCGGAAAGAACCCCAAAAGAAGGCATAAATGGGCTATTTATAGCCCAAATCCACAAAAAGGGGGTTGCGGATTCGGGCGCAAGAATCGGGAGCCCGAAACCCGCCCCTCGGCCCCACACGGTGCGCCCCCGGATTCACCCGGGCGCGACACTTGTACACGCGGGGTTCATGGCGCGGTGAACAGACCGCGGTCCGCGCCGGGCCGCCGGGTCCATGCGCCCGCCAACGAGCGCGTGCCACGCGCCCTGGCGAGGTCCACGGTGTGCCACGCTCGA
>CM054946.1:18744368-18956868 GCA_029168755.2 Tillandsia fasciculata | reverse complement strand
GTATTTGTAAAATTATTTTTATAAAAAAAAAAAATTAAGAGGACTATTTTTAAAATAATAATATTTTATATGATTATTTATAAAAAAAATTAATTTATAGAGGATGGCTTGTGTCTGAAAATTAATGAGCAGGTCAAATTTTTTGGCTTCAACTCTCCAGAAATTAAGAATCGAGTGCACCACGTCTACCACGCCAGACCATGCACCGTCGTAGAGTATACCAAAAAAGGCAGCTATACCATATAAAACGCATCCTAAATCATTTTTATTGTGCCAGATAAAAACAATTTTAATTAATGATAATATAATAATTTGTACGATATAACAGCGAACTTTTTTTTTTTTTTTTTTTTTTTTACTACTACATTAAGGTGCGAGGTTGTGGTGCATGGAACATGTGGTGCAGTTGGTGCATGCTGTAGTTTCTCCACCGGCTCCTCTTAAGTCGTCCTCTGATAATTCATACGTCAGCGAATACGTTGGTCTCATAAAATTACATCATTTTACGAATATATCAATATTAATTACACCAACTGCACCACATGAAACATGTGGTGCAGTTGGTGCATGCTTATAGTTTCTGCACCGGCTCATCTTAAGTCGTCCTCTGATAATTCATACGTCAGCGAATACGATGGTCTCATAAAATTACATCATTTTACGAATATATCAATATTAATTACAAAATTATTACGTAAATTACACGTGTGCCTTTGGAAAAGTGGTGAAATTAGTTAAGAAATACGCTAAGTGTACAATTTTTTTTTGGACGTGTACACGTAGCATTGCTCATTAGTTAATAATTCTTAATTCTTAACTAATAGAAATATTTTTTAAAATATTAAGTACTGTTGTGTTGTGAAAAATATGTTAGTTCAAAAGAATAAGTATTATCCATAGTTAGTTAATTCGCGAATAATTCGCGAATTATTCACGAATTATTGAGAATCCGAATTAAACACGCCGTTTGCGAATTTTTCCAAAGATTCGGAATAATTCGTGAATTTTTGAACTAAAAGATATTATTCACGAATTATTCGCGAATCCCGAATTTTTGGGGGATAAATTCGGCAGCCCTCCTTTTCTTTCTCCTTCTCCTTGCTTTAAAAAATATTTTTTTTTTATCCAAAAAAAAAAAAAAAAAACTCTCCTCATTTTCTCACAGCACCACACCCCAACCCCACCTTCTTTTCTCTGTTCTCACGCCCTCTCACGCCCGCCTTCTTCTACCTCGCCACCATCACAGCACCACACCCCAACTCCACCTTCTTTTCTCTGTTCTCACGCCCTCTCACGCCCGCCTTCTTCTACCTCGCCACCATCGGATCGGAAGTCGGAAGTCGGAATTCTGATGTGTCGTGCCGTGTTCGCTCGCCATCGGAACCCCTCCTATGCCGCGCGCCACTCGCCATCGGAACCCTCCTGGCCGTGCCGCTCGTCATCTTCCTCGCGACCATCAGTTGGTGTTTAATTTTGTAAATTTATAATTTTATAAATTTGTGTATTAATTCATGATTTGGGTGAGTGTGAAATTAATATTTACTCTCAATTTTTTTTTTCTATTCTTTCGATCGTGATTTTTTTTTATTATTTATAAAAAAAATTAATATTGTGCTTTTATTATTATTTTTTATTTTTAAAAATTATAATTATTTATGCTAATAGCATAAATTTTTTAAAAAAATTTAATTTAGTATCCGAATTTTTGACTCCGAATTTTTAATTGATGAACGTATAATTTCCGTATAAATCGCGTATCCGAATAATTGACGAACCCGTTTTTTAGCCGAATTTTTCAACGAATTTAAAAATTATGATACGAATTTTATCCGTATTATATCCGTACCGAATTTTTGCCGAATCCGAATTAACTAACTATGGTATTATCATCAACCGCGAAAAATCAAGTTGAATCAAATTCTAACATAAAACTGAATTATTTTGAATTTTAAATAAATTTATTATATATTTTTAATTATTAAAATTTTTAAAATTAATAATTATCATTAATAATCCGACAACATTCGTGTAAATGATCTACATATATATCAGCAGCGCCAGCGTAACTCTCTTACTAAATTATAAATTTTGTTTTTTATGAATAAATATTAAATAATTTAATTTAAAAAAAATAAAATATAGAATAGCAGTTCGCCGGACGTATGCACAGAAACTTCTGGAAAAAGATTCACCACGTGCGTCTTCCGTGAGGAAAGCGCATACACCGACCCTCGGCACGCACGCCGCCCACGCGCGCCGTACCAGTCACGAAAAATGCAACTAAAACTTTTAAAAACAAATTTAAATTTCCTTAAATTTCATCTATTAATATTTTTTATATGGAAAGCGCTTAATTGGTTAATATTTGCTGTTCAAAATAGCATATGAATCTGCAAACATATTACCAAATATTCAAATATTTTACTAGGACAATGCATTGGGAAACTCCAAAATAATATCTCCATAAATTAAGTATCTAATATTTTTCAATTTATGAACGGATGCATATTTGCTATAATCTTGTGAGTTAAAATTTAAAAATGATTAATTTATCATCTAAAATAGTAAATAATTTTATGAATCTTGTTGGAAAAATTCAGTACTCGTCCCGGTACCAGATTTTCTGAATTCGCAACCCGCTTTGATACCGCAATCCGCTCTGGTACCGCCTAGAGTTGGAATTCCGCAGCAGAAACGTCAAATCAGATTTTTACCATAAATCCGTTCTCTCAACAAAATTGGAACCAATACAACCACAAAGAGAAGAAAACCAAAACAGAAAACATGCGGGTGAAATAAGATTCATTAACCAAGAGAAGAATTACACCGATTACACCGACTCCTCTTCTGCAATAGAGTAGCTTCAACCCGAGCCCTCCTCCTGAATCTCTCTCACCCTTCTCTTGTCTTCTATAAACCTAGAAGACTCCCTTCTCTCGTCTTCTATAAACCTAGAAGACTCTCTCGTCTTCTATAAACCTAGAAGACTATGGGTGTGGCTAAATCCTAACCCCCACCCCCACCACCTCCATGGGTGTTACCACCACTGTGGGTGTGAATACCACTATATGACTGGCTAAATCCTAGCCCCCACCACCTCCATGGGTATTACCACCACCGTCTCCATGGGTGTGACCACGTTAACACCTGCTTAAAATATTACCACCACCATCTCCATGGGTGTGACCACGTTAACACCGGCTTAAAATAATAACACATATGCTATATTTATAGCTTACATCAAAAGCTATCCAAATCCTAATCTAAATAGATTTTTATTCTAATTAATATTTAAATCTTAACAAATTTTTTTTAAAATATAATAATTATTTTATATAATTTTTATATGATATTAAAACAGAATATATTGTTCAAATTTCGTGCTTCTAATATAATTAATTTTGCATATAGCAGATACGTAAGCAAATGTTAATTATATTTTTTTCCCTTAATTATATTTCTTTCTGTCTTTGTATTGATTATAGTTTGTGATTCCGTGGATGTGATAGGAACGCGTTGCCCCTGTAAAATATTCCAAGTGATGATAGATTGAACTTATGAGTCTTATGACTACTCCAATGACGTCTCACATGATTGAATTAGAGAAAGAGTTGGAGAGGCATTTCTAGATGATGCGTTTTATAAGGAAAATACAAAATATGAAAAAAAAAAAAAAAAAAGTCAATGTTTTCCTCCTACATTTTTTTTAAAAAAAAAATATTGAATTTTATTCATTATTAAATATATGAACAATAACTAAATGTATAGCGAATATTTTGAAAAACATATTACTATTTACTAGTACTCTACCCCTGTTAGATGTATACCTAGCATTTTTTCAACTCAAAAGTCTCACGTTACTGCTCATGTCATGAAAACGTTACAAAGTGAGTTCCGCAAGGTATGAGGCAAAATCATTATTCCTTAAAAAAGAATAAAAACCCAGTTGTGGCTTAATACCTGATGTCCATAGTCTCAAACAAAAACAGATCTAAATTAAGATTCGAGCTAACCCAGGTCTAGTTCCGAAGCGGCACTCGAAAGGTGCGATCTTATCGAGGAAAGTATTCGCGTATCTCTGTCGAGCTCAAATATGACTCATGCAGATTATAATCCAAATCTACGATCAACAAGATCGACAGTACCCAAATCACATCTTTAACTCATTGACTGGAAACACCCGTCAGCCGGGATCGGCCGACAACTCAGGGGCAACAATATCTGGTCGGACAACACTCAACGACCCGGAACCACCGTCAACCTAAACGGTTCCCAACAACACTGATCAGAAAATACTCACGGCCCGGGACCACCGTCTACCCAAACGGCTTCCAAGACTAGCACTGGTCTAACCACAGCTACCAGGCTCCACTCGACCCCCAGGCGCGAGTGTAACATGCATCCCACAACATCCCGACTGCTCGGCTCACTATCCGGACGAGGAACACTCTAAGTCCAAAAAAAGCGAATAAAAGTGTGGGAGTGTCTATAGCATAAATAAACTAGCCCAAGTTTGGATTTTCTACTAGTCTAGTTGAATATGCAACGCATGACGGGATGCTAGATCAAAGTTCCAATAATAGCATTTAATTAAACTGAATAAAAAAAATAAAAAATAGGGAACACTATCAGACATGATCCCAATATCAACCAATATAAACATCATCTCCCTCTACATGCTCTCAACTAGCATAGGTGACCACAACCGCCAGATAGCCCATAACCTTCTCTAATAATCAAATAATCATGCAAGTTATCAAATTCACTAACTGCCCATAATTCCAATAAGCATTAATTTTTCCAAAGCTTAGAACAATTCTCATGCTTATACCTCAAACATATACGTGGTACATTAACATGCATGCTTGCAATCATATAAATTAGAGAACCGTCCATCGGTTTTGAAGACGAAAGCAACACACCTGGATGCGCGCGTCGATCCGAAGTCCAAATAAGCCAACACTGAACAGGGATACTCCTCAGGTTCCCACAATCCCAACGAGCCCAAAAACACCAGAAAACTCCTCCCGGCTGCTGAGATACAGACCAAACACCGCGGTAAGCAAAAATCCCCAAAATTCTAACTCTGCGAAAAATCAGTTCAGAAGAAGTCAAAATATCACCTTTGAGATGATCTTCAAAAATTCCAATAAAAATATGACTGCGATTCTCGTGAAGCGTAAATGTCGATCGAGTCCTCACGGGCTGAAATCCGATAATCGAGCACCGAGATAAAAATCAAACAAGCTCCGCTGTCGAGAAAAACCAACAGCACGAAAGGGGTTCAAAGGTGCTCCAAAAACCCCAATAAAAATCCAAAACTAAGAGGAACGATAAATACGAAAATCGAAGATCTACCTCTCATGGAAACGATGTCGTAAAAATCGGCCAAAAACTCCCCTCGGATCAGCCCAGGGGAGCCCACGGACGAAACGTCGACGGAAAAGCTCGGTATCGAAGGCGCGTCGAATCTCGCGATGTCAAGGAGGAAGCTGATGAAATGTCTTCCAAAAAAAAACTCTGGATCCCAAAAATTGAAGAAGAGTCACCGAGGAAGGTTCCTGTCGAAGGAGGGCTCAAGAGAGGCTCGGAAAGAACTCCAAAAGAAGGTATAAATGGGCTATTTATAGCCCAAATCCACAAAAAGGGGGTTGCGGATTCGGGCGCAAGAATCGGGAGCCCGCCAAGCAGCCAAGTTACTTCTACCGCACCTCTTACAGGTAGAGACGGGTAGCCGTTGGCAGGGCTGGAAAGAATATTGAACAGTCGCACCACCCACCGGAGGCGAGGAGGGGTGAAGGAAGTGCTGGTGAAGTGGATCAATCTTCCCGAAGAGGCCGCTACGTGGGTGGACTACCAAGTCCTGCATGCCCAGTACCCTGAGTTCACTCCCTGAGGTCAGGTCGTAGCTCAAGAAGGGTGGATTGTAAGACCTACGAGGAAAAGGTTGGTAGAAGATTAGTATTGGAGGAGCAAGGAGCTTAAGAAGAGAAAGCAAATTGAGAAAGGAAGGTGGTACTTAGCTTCATCGTGAGGTGGAACCCCAGTGTCATCGTGTTGATTCCGGGCGTGAGGATGGAGTCTCTGGCTTCGTGGGGTGTTCTTGAGCAGGAAGTATTACGCAGAGGAAGGACCAGGAGGGGTTAACTGGAGCTAGCAACTATGGTGAATCAGGAAGAATATGGGTTAGGATTCGGTAGCGTGAGGAAGGGAGAGGACTCAGATGGGGATGGAGTGCAGAGCCAGCTGTAAAGGAGAAGGTGTTGGAAGAGTGTAGAAGAGGCGATAGCGGTTCGGGTTGGGGAGCTCATCTGAACCATTACGCACACCGAGTGGAAGCCCAGGCCCAGGCGGGTAGCTTAGCAGGCCAAGCCGGAAGCATTACCAGGGTAGCAGGAGGAATAGGGCCAGTAAACCAATAGTATAGGATTACACATTAGCACATAATAGTATACCTAATTGCATTCGAGTCATTAGAGTAGAGCTATAAATAGATGAGTGTAACCGAAAACAGTTATGAAATTAGTTGATCATTTCTCTTAAACCTCTTCTTCATTCCCGAGCTCTTCTCTTCTCTTTCTCCTCTCTTTCCTCGTTCTCCTCTCAATCCCCCCACCATTGCTGCTGAAACTGGAGCTTGGATTGGATCGATAATCTGGATGTGGCACCGGATCATCATCGCCAAGATCTTCTCAGAAGACCTTCATCATCGATGATCCTGACTCCGATTCGGGTCGATTGCCTGTAGATCTTCACCGTCGCCGTCCAAACCCAAGAAGAACCCCCACTGAGTGGTTGCGACTCGGATCAAGCTTTACACGGCCCATCCGAAAATCCGGCTCGTTAGGCCCATTTTGCCCGAAAATAGTCGATTTTCAACGTTTTCGCGCGCTGAGTCCGTTTTTGGCGTCCGTTTGACGCACAACAGGCTCAATACACCAAAAATATGTGTTTTCTCACCGCCAACCACCCAGACAAGTCGCACGAAAAAATCGGGACACCACACTATATGTGTGGGTGTCATGACTGAAGATCAACCGGAATAAATCTGAGCTCTTCTATCTGGGCAGAAGAGAACTTCTGGGTGAGAGGCTTGCTGAGATTTTGGGTTGTAAGTTGGGAACTTTCCCCACACGATACCTTGGACTCCCCCTCTCGAATAGCCAATTACGTAATGAGGATTGGTGGACGGTTATCGGCAAAGTGGAGAAGCGAATCGACGGCTAGCAAGCTAAACTCTTCTCCCAGGGAGGAAGATTAGTACTTGTGAACTCAGTGCTCTCAAATATACCGCTTTACTTTCTCTCAATTTTCAAGGCGTCGAAATGGGTTTTAAGACGTTTAGAAGCCTTACAACAAGCTTTTTTCTGGAGAGGAGTAAATGTTGCTGGAGGTCACTGCCTCATAAGATGAAAGGCGATTTGTAAGAGTAGAACTGAGGGAGGCTTAGGGGTAAAGGACCTCGGGAACATGAACTTAGCCCTACTATGCAAATGGTGGTGGAGGTACTTAACTAACACGAATCTCCAGTGGGGTCCCCTAATTGACGGTATTTACTACAGTAGAAGAAAACCACTTAACGAAGGAGCGTCGTTTAGACCACACTCCCAATGGTGGAGGAGCATCTTATCAACCAAGAATATCTTTAAATGCGGAGTGTCGTACTCAATCGAAGACGGGCAAAATGTAAGTTTCTGGAATGACATTTGGACGGATCAAGCCTCACTTCGAACCTCTTACCACCGTATCTATGCTAACGTGGCACTAAAAAACTACAGGGTAAAGGAGTTTTGGGGAAGAAATGGGTAGATTTGGAGCAAAATATTATCGGGTTTCGCACCCTGCTCCCGGTCTGACTGCGATATGATACAAAAACTAAAAGACTCACTCTCTTGGGTCTCCCTGTGCAACAAAAAAGATGAGGCTAGGTGGCGATGGGCTCGATTAGAGAAGTTCTCCGTCAAATCAACATATGAAAGGATAGCAGAGTAATCGACAGGAGATTCACCCAACTTTGGAAGATCAAAACTCCTTTGAAAGTCAAGATCTTCGTTTGGCTTGTGTTGAAGTGAAAAGTCTCACGGTGGACAACCTATTGAAAAAGGGTTGGAGCAGCGAGGAAAGTTGTGTCTTCTGTTCCGACGCGTCGGAAACGGTGAACCACCTTTTTTTGAATTGCGTATCTATCGAAGCCTTGCTGGAGGGACTTTTAACAAACAAATGCTTAACAAGGTGTTGTTCAACAGCCGGGTAGCTTTGGAATGTGAGTAGACTCAAAAGTGGTGCGTTTGGGAGAAAAGAGCTAATAACAATCGTCGCCACTTTGTCGGTTATTTGGCTTGAGCGGAACAGAAGAATTTTTTAGAGTTCCAAGTGCTCGCCGAGTTATCTAACGACCGAGATTCGGTCCCTCAAGAATATCTGGATGTTGTTTTGCTGCAACTAACAATGTTCTTTTTTTTTCTTTTTTCTTTTTTTCTTTTTTTCTTTTGAGGCCTAGCTGCCTTATCCTATAGCCAAATTCACCTCCACATTGAATGAAGCGGTAGTATGGTACCTTTATCTCAAAAAAAAAAAAAAAAAAAAAAAAAAAACAATACTTCACCTATAAAATCACTTTATTCATGATGTGTATGATGTAAACAATGCCATGTTACAAGTGGAAAACAAACAATCTTAACTCTACGGACCACTCTTAATTATATCACCAGCATTGATTAACAAAACAAATTGGCAAAAAAAAAAAAAAAAAATCAAGCAGAAGACTCAAGAAATGGGTAATCTGTGTACCCAACAACAGGATCAGAAGTGTAAAATGTCGCTCTTTCATACTGATTCAATGGTGCATTAAACTCGAATCTCTTCCGCAAATCGGGATTAGCCAAGAACAAGCGTCCATAAGCCACAAGATCTGCATAACCTTCGGCGATCACTTTGTTCCCTTCCTCTCTATCATATCCTCCCACGGCAACAAAAGTTCCATTAAAAACTTTTCTCATAGGAAGAAGCCTATGAGGGATTTGGCGCCGTCCTTCGATGATAGACATTCGGGGCTCGACCATATGGCAGTAGAGAATGTTATACTTGTTTAGCGATTCGACCATGTAGAGCCCGAGAGCTTCTGCGTTCGAGTCCCAGCAATCCATGTCGTCCGCAAAAGGTGAGAGCCTTATTCCGACTCTGTCAGCTCCGATCTCATTGACGATCGCTTCGACGATCTCCAGTGCAAAGCGGCACCGGTTCTCCATGCTCCCCCCGTACTCGTCGGTTCGGTCGTTGGCACTGTCCTTCATGAATTGCTCGATTAAGTGGCCGTACGCGCCGTGGATTTCGACCCCATCAAAGCCTGCAAGTATGTAACAGTAGTGTGAACATTTGGCAAATTGATCTACATAAACTGATTTGAAGTAGTATTGTGGTAGAAGTTTTATATTACCTGTTTCGATGGCATTCCTTGCGGCGAGTCTGAAATCGTTGACGATTTTGGGGATCTCGTCGGTAGCTAACCGTCGAGGGGGAGAGTAGGCCTCTACAGTGCCATCAGGGTGAGTTTGAGGTTCTATTTGCTTGTCCGTGCTTGAAATTGGTGCTTGCCCATTTGGTTGGTAATCTATAAATCACATCAAAATTAGATATTAGAGGATCATCACCAATCAGTCTTAATCGCCATCAATTTACTGCTCTAATTAGACTCTGCATTAA
Organism: Tillandsia fasciculata; assembly: GCA_029168755.2. Classification (NCBI taxonomy): domain Eukaryota; kingdom Viridiplantae; phylum Streptophyta; class Magnoliopsida; order Poales; family Bromeliaceae; genus Tillandsia; species Tillandsia fasciculata. The sequence continues at coordinate 18,947,166 of CM054946.1, read as the reverse complement.
CTATCCATAACAGCTTAATTTTGGCAATGCTTATATCTACTCTGCAATCCAAGAGCAACAGCCTATTTGCAACCATGAATAAACTTATTTATTTGCAACTCAATCTTTACTATGTAATTACTATTTTCTCTAAAATTTAAGTTGCTGACGATCGAGCTGATCATTTACTATAAGAAATTAAGCAATTAGAAAATAATACAGTGGAAGCTAAAATATCATATAATGAAACTACCAGATTGAGCATGTGCCGCTACTTTAAAAAAAAGGGGAGTTAGAGAAGAAACACATACGAAATGCAGAAACCCTTCCAGGATGCCCAATTTGGCAAAAGAAGACACCACCCTTTTTGTGCACAGCATCCACAATGGGTTTCCACGCCTCCACCTGCTCCTTGGTCCATATGCCTGGTATGTCTGGGTACCCCCGGGCAGTGTCTGAGACCACAGTGCCCTCAGAAATCAAAAACCCCCCCTTTGTTGTCCTCTGAGAGTAATACAGAATGGCATGTGGCTGGGGAACATTTCCATAGGATCTTGTTCTTGTTAATGGAGCCAGAACAATTCTGAGGCAAATACAAAACACCAAGTTTCAATTTTCCACTCAAAAAAAAAGAAGAAAGAAAGAAAGAAAGAGAGATAAAGAGTGCCACCTGTGGGAGAGATCAAATTTCCCCATCTTGTATGGAGTGAGAAGAGGAATTGGTGCCATCTTCGATTATTGATCTCTATGTATCAACAACAGTATGAGCAAAATTTTCTTCTGGCTTTCTCTTTCTCCTCTGCACCTCTGTATCCGTGCTCTCTCTTTCTCTGCTTGCTATTTGTTAGCTCTGTTTGGTGGAAGAAAACAAAGAGGGAGAAATGGAATTTATAGAGGATGGCTTTTGTCTGAAAAGTAATGAGCAGGTCCAATTTTCTCGCTTCCACGAATTTACATCATACGTTCAAATTTACATCATTATTTAATGAGCACAAGCTAATTCCTACGTCAGCGAATACGTTGGTCCCACAAAATTACATCATTTTACGAATATATCAATTTTAATTACAAATTTTTCACGTAAAAAGGTGGTAAAATTAGTTAAAGATTGCCACTATAAAATATGATTAATACTTTTTTACATTACATTTAGGATGTAAATCTTATGTTTTATTTATTTTAAAATAGAATAAATTTTATTCATCATTTCGAAATGACAAATAAAAAACTTCTTATTTTAGAATGAATAAAATATGTATCATATACTTTAAATGAGATATATAGATAGTATTATTTTTAAAATATTAAATATTGTTGTTTTATAAAAAAATATGTTAATTTAAGGGATTAATATTCTCATCAATGGTGAAAAGTTGAATCAAGTCACCATCAAATTGGCGTGAAACTAAATTAGGCCAATCATATTTGAATTGATATGAATAGTGACAAATAAATAAAATATTTCTAAATTTTAAATAAATTTATTATATATTTCTAACCGTTAGAATTATTGATTATCACAAATAATTAGACATTATTCATGTGTGTATATATATAAGTTTGGTTATTATACTATTAATATTACTAAGTTAATGATACTATCAAATTTTTTATTCTTAGATCAATTCTTTTGATCATTTTCATCCGTTAGATTTTACTATTTTTCCAACCACCTATTAAACTTAAAGGGCCCACTATTATCTCAACCACACATTTTTTAATCTAAGGGTTAAAAATTTAATATCACCAATAACTTGATACTATATATATATATATATATATATATATATATATATATATATATATATATATATATATATATATATATAGTCTGACTACTATGCACCAAGCATTTGGTGCTATCAGGTTTTCTATTCTTAAATCAATTCTTTTGATCATTTTCAATCGTTAAATTTTACTATTTTTTCAACCACTCATTAAACCCAAAAAGTTCACTATTATCTCAACCATGCATTTTTTAATCTAAGTATTAAAAACTTAATAGCACTAATAACTTAATGCTATTAATAGCAATCCAGCATATATATATATATATATATATATATATATAGAGAGAGAGAGAGAGAGAGAGAGAGAGAGAGAGAGAGTAGAATTTATATGTTTTTAAAAGCACAAGACTATCAATACTTGTAAATTTTTTATCATTAGATTTATATTGAAATTTATGTTTTGTAAAGCCAACTAAAAATAAAAAAAGATAAAATAAAAAATACAAATCTCAATATAAATTCAATGATGAAAAATTTATAATTATAGATGAATTTATATTTTTAAAAATATATAATACTTTATATATATATATATATATATATATATATATATATATAGAGAGAGAGAGAGAGAGAGAGAGAGAGAGAGAGAGAGAGAGAGAGAGAGAGAGAGAGAGAGAGAGAGAGAGTCCGGCTAGAATACTATCGATAGCACCAAGCAATTGGTGCTATCAAGTTTTCTGCCGTTGGATGAAAAGATATGCGGTTGGGATTATAGTGGTCTCCTAAAATTTTTACTATTCAACCAACCACCTAGTAAACCCTAGGGGACCACTATCATCTTAACCACACATTTTTTAATCCAAAGACTAAAAACTTGATAGCACCAATGACTTGGTGCTATCGATAGTATTCTAGCCTAATTATATATATATATATTTATATATATATAATCTACATCTATATAAGCTAGCTCTCTTACTAAATTATAAATTTTGTTTTCTATGATTAAATATTAAAAAATTTAATTTAAAAAAAAATTAAAATATAGGACAGTAGTGCGCCCGACGTATGCAGAGAAACTTCTGGAAAAAGGTTCACCGGTGACGTCTTCCCCGACCGTCGGTACGCACGACGCCCACGCGCACCGAACCACTCACAGAAAAATGCAACTAAGAATTTTAGAAACAAATTTAAATCTCCTAAAATTTCATCTATTAATATTTTTTATATAGAAAGCGTTAATTGATTAATATATGCCGTTCAAAATAGCCTATGAGTCTTATGACCATTCCAATGAGATCATTGGAGTGGTCATACGACTCATAAATGTTAACTAAATATATTTCTTTCCCTCCTACAACTATTTTTTTAAAAAAAAATATTGAATTTTATGCATTATTAAATGTATGAACAATAACTAAATGTAAAGCGAAAATTTTGAAAAACATATTACTATTTACTGATATTTTTTGAAAATACATCGCTTACTAAATGAATGAAGTGTTAAATATACGCACCCTTTTAGATGTATAACTAGTATTTTTTCAGCTCAAAGGTCTCAGCTCAAAATATGCTTATGAGAGTATGAGACTAAATCATCATTCCTAAAAAAAATTAAGAACCCAGTTGTGGCTTAATACCTAATGTCCATAGTCTCAAACAAAAACAGAGATGTAAACTAAGTTTCGAGCTATGATACTTGTTGCCCGAAATTCAAAACTAAAATATTTAGACAAACAGTTGTAGAATTCATTCATACACACCAGTCTAGTAAATACTAGTGTTTTCTTATTACATCAATGTATTATATATATATATATATATATATATATATATATATATATATATTGTCACATAAAATCAATCACATGGCTTAAGAATTTCTCCATTTTTTCCTGCTCCAATGCAATCCACACATTTATGCCACCCTTCACTCCCATGCCATTTCCCCCTGGGAGGAGCAGCACAAACTCAACCATCCCACCAACCACAGGCCCACCATAAACTGGCTTTCCACACCCAAAATCCAACTCATGGAATGGAAGCTTCCACCAGGCAGATACAAAGAAGTTTCCATTCAAAGTAGAGGGCACTCCTTTGTGCACCTCCAACCAGTCTATCACTGACCTCACATACTCATCTGTCACCCTGTCTATGGCTTCTTGAACAAGCTCAACACAGAAAGAGAAGGGCTTCTCAATTAAGCTCTTCGCAGAAGCACTTGCTGAGGCTGTGATCACTGCATTGCCAATGTACCCATCTGGTAAGGGTGGTGAGATCTTGGTTCTTATGTCCACAGCAAACAAAACAGAGGAAGTTTGATTTGGGTCTTTAAACACTGCTCTTGTTCTTGATCTCCAAAGGTGAGCAACAATGGCTTCAAAGGTAGAGCACTTTTTCACGGCCTTCTCTTTGAGGCATTCGATCATATCAGAGGTCAAAGATAGCATCTCGAATACATTGTTCTTCGATGGTTTAGAGAGGGAAATAGGTGGAGAGGATTGAAGTGGAGAGGTGAAGGCTGAGGAGGATTTAGAGAAAGAAGTGTAATCTGCTAGCTTGGTGTACTCTGGATGATCAAACATGATCCGAGGCGGATCTCTAGCTTTAATGCATGATCTATCATTGTTGAGATTTTTGTACTTCATGCCTTGTCCTCTACATATGGCAGCAAGGTTCTCGAACATCTCGGCTGCCGACCTCCCATCCATTATGCTGTGGTTCATCACGAAACCGATTGAGAAGCCTCCGCATTTGAACCTCGTAACCTTGAGAGAAATAATATCACACAAATGTCAGCATCATCAACATATCGTTTCAAGATTGTTTGGACCAAATGGAGATTCTATGAAAGTGCTGTTAAACATAGCTGCTCAAAAAATTACTAACAGCTTTTCATCAACACCCATTGAAAAAAAAGGGCTTCTCCCTTCAACAGAAGTATAGCTTCCCACCAAAATAAAATCTCAAAAACTGCTTTTCGAAGTAGAGAAGCTTTTCAGAAACAAGGCCAACCAAGTACTTGATCTTATTCGAGCATAACTAACCTGAATTGTGAATACTGGAGTTTCATGGAGGCTCTTGAACCCATCGGTCTGAAGAATGAGATGGCGGAAGGATGGATTTGGAAAAAAGAGATTCCCCAGCTCTTCTAGCTTGAAGCGCGAGGTTGCACCAGCAAACAAGATCCCAGCGTTGTTGCAGAGAAGCTCCAATCTCTTCGTTTCAACATTGAAATCGAGCCTCCCGGCCATGAAATAATAAGGGATCAAAAGGACATCAGACACTGATCTCTTCAATATCTCAACAATGTCGAGTGTTTTAGCTGTTGGGGCATCATAGAAGAAGATGGTCTCAACAAGAAATGCAACTGTCTGATCAATGTTTGAAAGATAGAGTGTTTTTATTGGAATTGGATTCTTGGGAGATAAAAGGGTAATAGGTGCTTCTCTTTTTACATCAAGATCAACTATCGGACTAGAGATCTCCATTGGATTAAAAGTACAGTAAGATATAAATCATGCATCGAGGTTAACTATTTAAAAGATTCTGTATCCACTACCACTAGTAGATATTCCCCAGAAAGAAGTAAGAAAAGCATGATGCCCATTTTGTTATTCTATATAGGCCACGGAAAGAATAAATTATATTTGCAAAAGAAACTCCATTCCTCATTCATTTTCCCCAAGAAGTCGGCATGACAATGTCATTTCTTTCAAAGGAGCGCCGAATTCTGTGGAGTATCCAAGAGCATGACATGAAAAGATTACTCTTTAATGAAGTTTTAACATAAAGTTACCGTTCATGAGAAAATGAATGTCGCCACACCATGCAAAAGCATCAAATCTTCATTGTTGTCAAGTAAATTTCTCCTAGTTATGCCTAAATTACACCAGATCAATGCCCACCAGATATGTGCAAGACCAGTACTCGTTTCAAGTGAAAAATTAAATTGGGCATCAAGGATCTGTTCCTCCCCCCCCCCCCCCAAAGCGGATGATCAGTAATGTATACAATTGCTGAACAGTATAAGAGAGGCAAGTCAATAACAAAGGGTAAAAAGAAGAAGAAAATGCCACAAACATATTAATTGCAGCATGAAAAGCTTAAAATTGTAGCAGCCACAATTTCAAAAACAAAACTAAATATAATGTATCGGCAACAGTCAGTTCTAAAACCATTGAAAATTTCACTGGTTTGACAACATTCAATGCATTAAATCAGTTTTTTTTTTTGGTCTTACAAAAGGAACTTGTACATCTCCTTTTCATTTGCAAAAACTCAGTAATGTAAGCATGCATTTATTACATTGCCAGATTTAAGGAACGATATAAGAATTTAAATGCAGAAATCTTCAAATGAAACAGCTTGCACATTTGAGAGACGAATGTAACATTAATAACCACAATTGAACATTAGACTACAAAGTACACTTACAAAAGAGTCCACGGAAATAAAGGGAAACCAGTAGCATCCAAAGTTCATAGAAAAATTTCAGTTAGAATTTTTGGAAAATGAAGTAGATCAAAGTTAAAAGAAAAAAAGTACATAGCATCTATAACTCTGCTGGTTTCAAAATTTGTTTTTCTCTACAGAATAAACCCAAAAACAAAACAAAAAAAAAAATCTCTGAATTGCTATGAATTGCAAATTCATAAAATCAAGGGCAAAGAAAAATTATTTCAAACATAATCTTAATTGTTCGTACATAGATTCCTTCATACAAGCTCTTGTACAGTTTTACCAGGTTTTGCATTGTCACTCATTTTCCTTCTCTGCCATCTCCTTTCTGTAAGCTTGCAATCTTTCTTTGAACTTTTTGCTCTCTTCAAAGTTCGCCTTTCGCTTCGAGGCTTTCTGAGAGAGAAAAATCATTAGAACAACAATTTCGAATACAATTTACATATTACTTTTCTAATTTAAAACAAAAAAGAACAACATATACAAAGCACACCTCCTGCCGGAAGCAGCGATCAAGCTTAATCTTAAGCTCAGTGCATTCTCCAAAAAATTTAGCAATTGGATGGTCTGTGTGGCACTTCTGGAATGCTTCAATAATCTACGTCGAATAAATTGCAGAACGTTAGGACCAGTTTATGAATTACTAAACATGCATGAATCATATAATCATTACTAATTATTAACCAAATCAAATTTTGGAACAGGGTTTAACATAATCACAAAAACATTAATCATTTAGTTCTCGCGGTAGAGAGAAGTTGTCTTTTGGCATTACAGTAAGCAAACAATTGTGAAGCAATTCCAAATCTGGAAAACAAGAATAAAACTCCTCGCATAAATTCCTTTTTAATAACATAAAATTTAAAGGAAAAATCCAAACTGAGAAACCTAAAAAAAGAGAGTGTTTGAAATCTAAGCAAGGAGATGAAATTACCTCAGCACACATAGGATGCCTGTGTAAAGTTAAGGGAGGATGCATTTCCTGAAAAATGCCAAACTAATCAATAACCTGCAAGTAAAATTACAAATTATGAAATTACAGTTTCTTTCAAACATCTAACTGGAAGAAGAGTACAATAAATAGAAAAGAGTAAACCCAGGATTTCATTCGCAAGATCAAATTCTCCATTTGCTTCTACTCAACAACCCTAGGCTACGGGGTGCGTATAACAGCATTAAACAAACAAGTAAGAAATATATACAACCACTGATCAAAAAAAAAAAAAAAAAAAAGTCCGAAACTTAATGCTGCTTCAGAAATTCAGAACCTATCATCTTACTGCAACTCCCCAGCTTTTACTGGGTCGTAGTTTCTCAGCATAGATTGTGTATCAATTGTAGACTCATCTAAGGAAACAAAGGGAGATCTTTGTTTCTGCAAAGAAGATTAGAAACTTATAAGAGTAAATGCGTTAAATCGTGTGAATATATTGGGATTTTTCCAAACCAATATGAGAGAAAAGAAACCAAGCAATAGAAGAAACCGAAAATTACCTATGATTATGGGAAGGAGAAGAAAGTAGTAGTTGGTTCTCGAAGGGCGATTGGATTTTCCTTTCTTTTTTTTTTTTTTTTTTTTTTTTTTTTTTGGGTGAGTGGGAATTTCGGAAGAAGAGGATCGCCGTAGATCGGAGACAGAGAGAATGGCCGAGCTACGTGTTATTTTTCTTCTTTTTTTTTTTTTTTTTTTTTTTTTTTTTTTTTTTTTTGTGGTGATCATTTAGCCAGGCCTTATTTGGGCTGAGAGTTTGGATATCCGAATCTAACTCTGGGCTGAATCTGGGATAAAAGTTTAAGGCCGAAATTATTTTGGGCCTAGTTGGGCCTACCGAAACTCTGCTCAAGCTTGGTGCAATGCCTGATACTCCGTACATATATCTTCATGCATTAATATATACTAATACTAATAACTGATTAATAAAAAGTTTAATATAATTTTTCTCTCAAAAAACAAAAAAAAAAAAAACAACATTAATATAACTCTTTATATATATAATAGAACGTTTTGATTGACGTGTTTGTACTCAGGTAGAAGTTGCTTTTAAAAGTAGGCCTAAGCAAGCAAGACTCGATGTCAGCGTTTGGTTTAGAAATAAGACATAGAATAAGATTTTGTTTCAATCTTATTCTCCAAACACATTTGGTTTAAATGAGAGCAGTAGTTCTCGTCTTTTTAAAATAAGCTGCAATAAGGTTGAAACAGTAGTTTTAGTTTTTTTATTTTTTTTTTTGGAACAAACATATTCTCACTTGAGAATAAACTTAATTAAAATAAGTATAATTTTAATTATTGTATTAACTCTTTAATTAATTTAATAATTTGACTAATTTAATTATTTTATTAACTAATTATTTAATTATTAGATAATAAATTAATTAATTTATTAAATTATTTGTAGTTAATTAAATTATTTATAAACAATACTTATTATTGGTAATTATTTCATCAATTAATATTTAGGATTATCTAGCAATAATTAATTAAATAAATAAAATTATTATTTAATTAATAATTTTATATTAATTAATTAGATAAAATATTATTATTTTAAAATTATAATTATTCTTATTCTCACTATTCCAATCTAATTATCCAAACACATTTTTTTTTTATTCACAGGAACAACCCAATTGATCTTATTCATGCTTATTCCTGAACTTACACCTATTTTTGGAATAAACGGTTATAGCTTATATCTGAACCAAACGCAGCCACTGGGTATAAGGCTTTGGATTTGGTCTTGGCCTCTTAGCCCGTATTTTATTTTGTTTAATTTTTTGGGTCAAGGCCCTGCTCGAAGTCAACTAAATTATTTTGGGCCGGGCCGGGCCTCGTTCTGCCTCGATCTACGTTTTTTTTTAGGGCCGGCAAGTGAGGTGCATACAATAATTTCAATCTTCGTTATCCTTTAAAAAATAATAATAATAGAAATCTGGATGCTTTTGAATAACTCAAAAGTACTTGATTTCTGTTTATAAAGCATTTCATTTTTTTTTCATAAGTAATAAATAATATGCTATGCAAACTGACTCGTTTAACATTTAATTCTTGAGCCTGATGTATTTTGACTCAATCAACGCCAGGCAAATCCTCAATACTAAACTGCCCGATCGAGTAGATCGACATTTTCGGTTGGACTCAGTGCTGCGTTGCTAGAAGATAGTATTGAAAACTATATACTTCACCTTAATATATATACCAATATTTATTCATACAATGCCATAAATAGATGATGAACTACAATTATTCCATTTGGCTTATTCACCTTACAGCACTAAGCATTTCATATGATCAAGCGTATTTCTGCATTTTGGAATCTTGATTATTTATCTAGAGTTTGCCACAATTGTAGTCACTGTGGCAAAGAGGGCTTTCCTTGAAGAACAAAATCAAGATTATTATGCACAGCAGTTTCTTCAGCCTTGACGACGTCGCTATGATCGAACCGATGAGATACGAATGAGTCGACAAACTGAACACCCTTAACTTCCTCTCCTTCACGTAGTCGGCTAATGCAACTTCGATCCTCTCATGCAGCTCTTTATCACTGATCACTGCGCACTCCGAATCCTCAGGCACCTTCTGACTTATGCATCTTGCGAGCACGACTCCGTCCTCAATGCTTGCACAGCCTCCCTGGCCTAGGAATGGGCCCATCACATGCATGGCGTCCCCCGCGAGCACCATCGTCCCTCTCTGTAGACCGCTGAGCATCAGCTGCCATGGCGGTCGGTATGAGACGTAACGTAAGCTTATGCTGGAAAGATCAGATGCCTTCACCATTTCAATTGCCTCGGAAGGGAATTCTCGCAGTATCTCCGCGGCAAAATCTCTGACACGCGTAGGATCATCCTGATCAGGCAAATCTGATAAAATACCATAACGCAGTTAGCTATATTAGAATATGTGGACTAGCTTATTTATATGAAGGTTAAGATTACCTTTGAAGGGATTCATCGGAGCTATAAACCAGTGGACAAGCCTGTCATCAACTGGAACTCTTCCTAAGAACAGATGTTTATTCCTGATCCGGTAAAAGTGGGTGCCAAAACTGTGGCCATCTGGGTAGGATGTGAACCCTCGCAAAACCCAGGTAGGAAATGACTTAGGCATCACAAGCCCGAGTGATTTGGCTACAACGGAGTTTAAACCGTCGCAGCCTATGACAATCTGCAGTAGAGAAAACCACTTAGTTGTCGCTTGAAGAGTGAAAATGAAGATATTTCGAACGTAAAACCAATCGACAAGCTTTTAGTATTCAGTTCCTGCTCGATTTGTGGGAAGTGAAAGAGAAAAGTAATCGATCACAGTTATGGAATGATTGTTTTCGCCTTAAAATAAATTTCAGAACTGTTCGAGAGAAAAAGTGACTAAAGTGCGACATGCATCACCTTGGCTTTGATAACCATGCCGTCGCTAGTATGAAGAACAGGGAAGGAAGTGGCAGGATCTGTTGAAATATCTGTAATTTGGCACTCGAAACGGAGAGTGTTTGCAGGTAGATTTTTAGCTAAGACTTCAATGAGATCTTTCCTTCTCACGCAGCGAACCTCCGCATTACTGGAAGTAAAAGAACAGTTAGTGCTGAGGATTGGTATAGCAAATGAACAGCGGGTGCACATGACACCCAAATTGCAGGGCTCGGAGAGGATCCCTTTCATAAACCTTCTTACATCATTCTTTGTCATCACATAAATTCGTTGTAGGGGAACATTGTAAACCTTATCATAAACGGTTGTATGTTCCTTTCAAACTTTTCTCTCTCTGATTGACTATGTGTTCTTAAACATCAATTTGTTCTCATGTAAGTTCGTGTTCAATTTTGTTGAGTTCATTTGATACACTTGATATCATAGAGCTTATTATTTGCAAAGCGGATTTAAGTGTTCCAATCTCGCGCCTGTCCCACAGCAATGCACAATCACGTCGTAATTTCTTATAAGATTTAGTTTCACAAGTACCTGCAAGGAAATACTTGCATCCTGTTCTCTTCGAACCATTGTTCTCGTATCCTGGGCGCATTTTATAACAAAATATTAGTACAACTAATGACAAAAAATGTTCTGATTTACATTATAATTCTCTTAAAAAGAGGAAACAGAACTGTACGTAGTTTATTAGTCGTTATGCATGACAAAAGAGATTTGTACCAAAGTGATATTTTATCTATTTCCTTTTCCCTCTTGATCATCGATGTATCAATAGCTGCACAGTTTTACAAATGTAAATGGTACCGAACAAGGCTTAAGCTGTTTTTTGGCCCAATGATCTTAATGAGAAACACACTACTATACAGTCTGCTATTTATAGCATTCCGGAAATTCATGCTTTGTTTTGGTGAAGAGCAGAACTGTGACAGAGATACGTACGTGAACTCATGCTACAAGCTTAGTTTTCGAAAGAAAGGGAGAATTGTAGTGGAACATACTCAGTGACAGCAATCGACTTAGCGCGCAGCTCCATACCAACCCTAAGTTGGTCGAGTGCGCGCCATCCGTTGGTGAAGACATCAATTCCCGACCCTTCAATTCGCAAGCTGGCGGCTTTCTCCAAAACAAGGCATCTGATTCCTTTTCTGCAAACGTAAATCAAGCAAAACCAACAAAACGTATATTGAAAGATGTATAAAGTAAGTTTCGCCAGACTAGAGTTTCTGCAGAAGTTTTTTTTTTTTTTTTTGAAAGAAAGGTGGCATGCTACCCGCTTCGTTTATTTTTGAAATAAACTTAGCTGAAAATGTAAAGCAACTAGGCTTCGAACTCGAGTCACGGATATCAACAACCAAATCCTTTGCCAATTGCACTAGGGACGGTTGATTCAGAGTTGCATGCATGTGCTCTTACAAACTCTCTACAGCTTTTGGTTTAGATTATTGGGCAACCATAATGAAGTATTATTTATTATGGTTGCCCAATAATCTAAACCAAAAGCTGTAGAGAGTTTGTAAGAGCACATGCATGCAAGTTTTGATCCACAAGCTCATTTTTTCTACTTTCAAAGAGTCCAAGGTAAGCCCTCTTAAGTGATTAACAAGAACAAGATGTACTTCCTATCAATATTATTAATGTCTTTCACTGTAAGCGCACTGCATTATTTGCTCTGGCTGAAAGCAGTGGTAAATTTCAAAATTTTCAAACTCAATTACATTAGTTCTGTTAGATTGTTGAATATAAAATATAATAATTATTCCATATTATTTAACACAATATTAGAATTGGAGATTCTGAATTTGAATCATGGCAGCAGAAACACAACTCTCTGGTGATTTAAGCTTCCGGAGAAAACAGAACAAATTTTGTGATGTCCAGCATGAGACAACTAATGATGTTGATTGAGAAAGTAAGAAAAGCCAATTAATTGGGATTCCAGTGATGGCAGAAAGGCATGACAACATGTTCGAGACCCATTTAGAACTGTCCCTGAGTATGGAAATGCTGGCGGAGAAAGCCAAGCTCCCAAGTTTAAAAGGAAAAAAAGAAATTTAAAAAGAAAAAAAAGTAGAGTCACAATAAGCAAACCTATGAAGACCAAGAGCTGTGGCCAGTCCACATATGCCTGCGCCCACAATTACAACGCTTTGATACTCATCCTGTGAATCCATCTCTCTCTCTTTATCTCTCTCTCTCCTCTTCTCTTTGTGAGACTACATATCTGGATACATACTTTTATATATATATATATATAGAGAGAGAGAGAGAGAGAGAGAGAGAGAGGAATGCTATATGTACATCCCGAGTGTACATCATACATCCCACCCATCCAATGAGTGGAATAATTGTAAGGGTCACTTGAAGTGACTTCTTACCACACCCCCACTCATTGGATGGGTGGGGGTGTAGGATGTACACCCGGTGTAGGATGTACACCCCACAAGAAGTGTACACTTAGCATTTTGCATATATATATATATATTATATATATATATATATATATATATATATTATATATATATATATATATATATTAGGCTATTCCACCAACCACCTACTAAATCCAAGAACTTATTATTATTCTAACCATGCATATATACTTTCATCTAAGGGCTAAAAACCTACAAGCACCAATAGTTTATACTTTTAAAAGCATAGAAGCTCAATTCTATATATATATTAACCTACAAGCATTAATGACTTGATACTTTTAAAAATATAGAAGCTCAATTCTATATATATATAATTGAGCTCATATATTTTTAAAAATACTAAGTTATAGATGCTTATAGATTTTAGCCTTTGGATGAGAAGGTATATGGTTAGGATAATGGCGGGATCCTTGGGTTTAGTTGGTGGTTGGTAAAATAGTATGATCTAAAAAATAGTGGAATTGATTAAAGGGATAAATCTAACGGTGAAAAACTAACAAACGTTAAGTGATTGATACTTTTATAAGCACCATAGCCGTACTATATATATATATATATATATATATATATATAGTCGTTATTATTCTTGTATTAGTATCAAAAAACTTATAAACATCAATTGCTTGGTACTAATACAAGAATAATAACCAGACTCTCTCTCTCTATATATATATATAACTAGATTGATATATTATCAATAGCATCAAGTTATTTGTACTATTAGATTTTTAGTCTTTGGATTAAGAGATGTGTGGTTAGAATGATAGTGGGCCTTAAAATTTAGAGGGTGGTTGAAAAAATAATATGGTATAAGAGATGAAATAATTAAAAGGATAGAAGATCCAATGGTGAAAAACTTGATGATGCCAAATACTTCATATTTTATATATATATATATATATATATATATATATATATATAGAGTCCGGCTACTATACTCTTATGAGTAAAATTTTTTTGTACTTATAAGTTTTCACCCCTTGAATGAAGAAATGTGCAGTTAGGATTATAGTAGTCCCTAGAATTTATACTATTTTCCTAACAACCTAGTAAATTCTAGGGGTACCACTATCATCCTAACAGCACATTCCTTTATCTAAGAGTGAAAAAGTTATAAGTATACAGATTTATACTCATAAGAGTATAGTAACCCTACGCTATATATATATATATATATATATATATATAGAGAGAGAGAGAGAGAGAGAGAGAGAGAGAGAGAGAGAGCTAAGCTAGAATATTATTAATAGTACCAAGTCATTGATGCTATTAAGTTTTTAATCCTTAAATTAAAAAATGTGTGGTTGAGATGATAGTGAGTCTCTTGAGTTTAATAGGTGATTGGAAAAATAGTAAAATTTAACGGATGAAAATAATCAAAAGAATTGATTTAAGAATAGAAAACTTGATAGCACCAACAACTTAATACTATTAATAATATAGTAGCCGAACTCATATATATATATATATATATATATATATATATATATATATATATATATATATATATATATATTAAAAATTTTAATAATAATAATTAAATTTAATATTTTATCAGACCAATTTGTTAATAAAAACTGTGTATAAAAATTTTACAAAATTTATATTACTTTAAAATATTAAATTACCCACTGTCAGGTCAAATCGAGATAATAGAAGTGACGCGAGTAAAAGACTTTTTTAGTGGTTGGAAATAAAACAAACAGTTGTACATGTACTGCATTGTTTTACCATTTAATAAAAAGGAAAAGAGCATAGATGTATGTTTCCATAAGACTAATTAATGGCCCCAAATGAATCAAACTGCATCAATCCAAAATACTAATGCATATTTTCTTAATTCAATGGTCTAATCCAAAATACCTTTTTATTTCCCTTGGAATCTTAATTCAATGGTCTAATCCTAAATAGAAAAAAATATATATAATTTAATGAATAACTAGTATAGAACCGTATTTTATTGCGGTTAAATAAATTACGATTAATTTTATAATATAATTTAATAAAATTATAATTAATTGTAATAGTTTTATTATTAATAATTAAGTAAAAATTATATAAATATTAACAATAAAGTTATTGACAAAATATATTTTATAAATGTAAATTAGCTTTGAAATATTAAATGTGTTTCTATGAGAATTTTGATAAGAGAGAAAGAAAGAGAGATTTAGAGAGAGAGAGAGAGAGAGAGAGGGGGGGATTTAGAGATATGGGAGAAAGAGAGAGAGGAGAGAGACAATAAAAGGAAGCACCACGTGGAGAGGATGAAGAAGTAAGTGTCACATGAATTGAATGAACCATCAAATGTATAGTATTGAATAGATAAATATGCATAGGAACTAACTCATGTTGCAGCGTTGTCAAAGATGCAAGGGTAGATTTAATAGAGTAATGTTATTTGTATATCTGAAAACTCATTCAATTCCAACTATTGAATCGCTGTGATGTAAATTATACATATCAAAAAAAATGTACGAGTTATATTTCGATTTAATAACGATGGATGGCTATACGAAAACAATGGTATATTCTGAACCAATTTTTTGTAGTTCTCAAATATTTAAATTTGACTACAGTAATTTTAAATTTTTTAAAATAATTTCGCTATGAACATTTGTATTACAAGACAAATTATTGTGAGCACTGAATAAATCTGGACATCTATAGTCAGTTGCATTTATTGCTTTTTTTTTTTTCCCATTTCATGTTTCAAATCATTTAAATGTTAAATTTGAAAGTTCACAAATCAAAATTAAAACTAGACATAATAAAGTTGGCAGACTAGTCATAGAATACACCTGGGAACAAAGCTTCATAAGGTTGGAATGATCGACAAAAATTGGCGGATTAATTGATCGATCATTCAGCACTACACTGATTAAACCGAATGTTCCAATGAATCAAAATAGGTTTTAAACTAGTTCGATTTAATGGATTGAATTAAATCAACCTGTACAACAGGCACAGATCTGGTAGTCCAACTGACTGATTTGATCTGAATTTTAAAACATTAAAATTTATCAACGAAAGTATAGCCATCAAAATTTCAATAGAGAGATTAAAAAGTGAGTTCTGTGACTTCTCTTCCCGTGATTGAAGCCATCTGATCAATTTGTGGCAGGAAATGTTAGACGTTACAATAGCATTTATTGTCACCATAAACTGTTGCAGCAAATTTATACGGCCCTCAATCAAACAACAACAACAGGAAATAACAACAACAATGACGACGAAGATGATGAGGACGATGAAAAAAAAAAAGGAGAGGCAGATTACACGTATCAAATTCAATGATCAAAGCATTGATTTGCTGTGAGTAGTTGAGAGAGACCATGACATTCCAATGCTTTGAATAATATTGAGAAATGTAAAAATTTTATAATAATTTAAATTTAAGTATTTTAAGTCGATGGTCTGAGCCTAATAAATTAGTATTACTAGTAAATTGAATCATTATATTTAGTATTAGAATCAGATGAATAGCTAGAATTTTAAATAATTTATGTAATTCGGCATAACGGAAATGTTCAAATTCAAATCTAAGCGTAAAAAATTTTTAATAACTAACATCAAAGAGTGATGTTTTAAGCAAATAGCTTGAACTTTGTTTGCGGTGTTAATAGAGTGGGCCGTTATAGATGGATTACGACAAATAACGGATGTATATATACATCACAATAATTGTTCCATATTTATATTTGATGATAACAGCACCCCAAAAAAAATAAAAAAAAAAATTACTGGAAGTAGGTAGGAAATATTTGTTACTGTTTTGAATAATTCCTTTGATGATAACAGCACCCCAAAATAATAATAAAAAAAAAATTACAGGAAGTAGGTAGGAAATATTTGTTATTGTTTTGAATAATTTCGAAGTATCTGGAAGACTAGTTAGGTATGATCGTACATTGAAGTTGCTAACTACCACCTTGGAGTAGACTTTAATAAAGCTATCTTTAGTACCCGTGATCCGAGTTCGAAGCCTAATTGCTTCACATTTTCAGATAAATTTATTTAAAAAACAAACGAAGCGGGTAGCATGCTACCTTTCTCTCAAAAAAAAAAAAAATAATAAAGCTATCTGTTGGAAAAAATCCGGTACTCGCCTCGGTACCAGATTCTCTGAATCCGCAACCCGCTTCGATACCACAATCCGTGTTGGTACCGCCTAGAGTTAGAATTCCGCAGCGGAAACGTCAAATCGAATTTTTACCAAAAACCCGTCCTCTCAATATAACTGGAACTAGCACAATCACCAAGTAGAAGAAAAACAAAACAGAAAATATGCGGATGAAATAAGATTCATTAATTAAGAAAAGAATTACACCGACTCCTCTTTTCTTCTACCTCCTGAATCTCTCTCACCCTTCTCTCGTCTTCTATAAACCTAGAAGACTCACTTCTTTCGTCTTCTATAAACCTAGAAGACTATGGATGTGGCTAAATCCTAGCCCCCACCACCTCCTTGGGTGTTACCACCACCGTGGGTGTAGATACCGGTGTGGCTAAATCCTAGCCCCCACCACCTCCATGGGTATTACCACCACCGTCTCCATAACACCACATTAAAATAATAACACATGTGCTATATTTATAGCTTACATAAAAGCTATCCAAATCCTAGTCTAAATAGATTTTTATTCTAATCAATATTTAAATCTTAACAAACTTATCTCTTTAAGATTTAAATATTATCTTAATCCAACTAGGATTCAGTTACAAATCTAATCAAATCCTAACAAATCTCCACCTTGATTTGATTTGTAGTCTTCAATCGCTACATCAAGCTCTCCTTCCCTCCACCTTGAGCGACTGTATCTCCGATCTCGCTTTTGGACTCTCTAGCTCCACCTGAAGCCGAAAAATTACATACCTTCGAGTCCAACACGCCTAGCGATATCAAATTGTGATCGTCTCCCGTGATGATCGGTAATCCAGTACTCTGATGTCGATATCTCCTGAGGATCGCCAACCTTTAGCTCCGATACCAATTGTTGGAAAAAATCCGGTACTCGCCTCGGTACCAGATTCTCTGAATCCGCAACCCGCTTCGATACCACAATCCGCGTTGGTACCGCCTAGAGTTAGGATTCCGCAGCGGAAACGTCAAATCGAATTTTTACCAAAAACCCGTCCTCTCAATATAACTGGAACTAGCACAATCACCAAGTAGAAGAAAAACAAAACAGAAAATATGCGGATGAAATAAGATTCATTAATTAAGAAAAGAATTACACCGACTCCTCTTTTCTTCTACCTCCTGAATCTCTCTCACCCTTCTTCTGGTATTTTTTTAAAAATCATAATGAATTATTATTTTGAACCTATTTAAATATAGCATATCTTATATACATTATTTTATAAATTTGATGATATATAAAATAAAAAAATTTATTATATAAATTTTTGATTGTATTGTCAGAAAATTTAAAAAGTTAAAATTTTAAAAATTTAAAATTTTAAAAAGTGAATACAAATGTAAATAAATACACTTTATAAAAACTAATAAAAAATGCTTCATTATTTTTTTTAAAAAAAAAATTATTTTCTTGTTATTAGCAAAGATCGATGGCAACGAAGATCCCACACTGTAAAGATCTGCAGTCTCAAAGAAAGGCCGACGAAGAACCCACACACAGAGATCGACGGTTACGAATCAGCGCAGCGAAAAACCTAGCCCAAAGATCGCTAGTCGCAGAGTGAGGCGAAGGAAGATCCCATACCGCATAGATCAGCGGTCTCAAAGAGAGGCGGAGGAAGAACCCACACCCGCGGTCTTCGATGGTTGCGGATCCGCTAGCGAAGAACCCAAAACCCATAGATCTGCGATCGTAGAGATCGGCCGAGGAGAAATCCACACTCACACCCACACCGCACAGCTAAAAGGATGAAGATAAATGAGCATTGGAAAGCGTGGTAGGGAAAAGGCACGGAGAGAGAGAGAGGAAGTTTGGAGATGAAAAAGGAAACGGATAAAAAGAAAATATTTCGGTCTACGTGAAAGAGCATAGAAGAGAGAGAAAAGGATGGAACAACTGCTCCATCGAAAGATGGAAATAGTTTTCCATTCTTAACCATTTTTGTTTGGTACAAAAGAAGAAATGCTCTATTATTTTTTAATTTGTACTTGAAACATACATTACCTAAAATAACTGCTCGTTATACATTTTATATCTATTTTATAGATGAGGGCTAGAATGTATGTTCTAATAATTTTTTGGTTGTGTATGGATAGTACTTTTATGTTCAACTATTGATTTTCTCTAATGCTATCCTTATCACGTCATTGGAACGGCAGTTGTTTGTTTTTAAATTATTTTTTTTCTTAAATCACTACCAACTACTAAATTTTAATATTTTTTGACCTTTTGTGTTTTTTTTTATTGTGATGTGATGACGATGTATTATTAAAAAGTTTACGAATGAGCCGCTGACTGGACACGACATCGGGCCAGGCTGCAGACGGTCCGATTCGGCCCGAACTTTCGGGCCATACTGCGCCTATCTCTTTGGGCTCAATGGTCCGGCACGATCTGAAGCGGGCTTTGACTATGCCAGGCTGCGGAGAGGAGTGGTTTTGATCGAACCAAATAATTGTAATCCATTGGGCCAAAAATCTCTTTCAATTTACTTTTTTTTAATAACAATAATTTATATGTTTTCTAAAAAAATTAAATATATATTATTTTATAATTATTTTTATAAATTTTTTTTTTTTGTCCAAATATCAATTTAAATAGAAATGAATATAATCAGAAATATAAAACAATTAGACTCCAAACTTGATATTTGGTATACGGACTATCAAATTCTTAGCCAGCTACGCCAGATACGGTGGATAACTCAGTGGTTGTTATTGTTATATCATTAGTAAGAAAACAGCATCCACTAAGAGAAGCAACCAAAAAAGCCCTATTGGGAATTAATTGTTACCTATGTGGCCGAGCAAATCCTATTTAGACAAACTTGGTCAGATACGAATAACAATCAGAAACGATTTGAAAAGATGATTTTTTGCAAGAATTAATGAGCATCCTTGCAAAGTTTCCAAGACATTTTGCATAGCACACGAATTGCACACGAATTGTCGATCTCTTAAGTTTTATCATTTTTGTACATGTAGTACAAACTCAAATTTGAAATAGAGGGTGTTGAGTTTAGAGGGTTGGGGCTCTCTCAACTGAGCCTGAGATCACAGTGAGCAAATTGTTCCCAAATGGGTCACTCAAGTGCTTGGCGAGGTTCTCAACTGGGCCCTCTCCAGTGACATAGGCTTGTAAGAAGAATCCGAGCATCGCGAACATGGCGAGCCTCCCGTTCTTGATCTCCTTCACTTTGAGCAGCGCGGCTTGGTCAGGGTCGTTCGCGAGCCCGAGGGGATCGAATGGGCCTCCCGGATGGAGCTTGTCCTCCAAATTCTACCAACAAAGTTTTGTAGCATAATTAGTACAGTTGAATCAGTGTTACTAATTCAGTAATTCATGGACAGATTAAGTTCATGAATCCAATAAGTCATCTCTTATTGATGCATCCAAACGCTTTTGAACCATCACAAAGTGCGAATGGGAATGGTGCATGTAACAAAAGTATTAATTAGCTAGTCATCACTAGAATATATAATAGTGATCAAGCCATGCATGATAAAGAGATGCCTCTTATTACCAGTCCATTGATGATCCTGTAGTACTCAGCTCCTCCAACAAGCACAATCTCAGCAACTACAGCAACAATAAGGTTGATGGGGATGTTCTTTCCAAAGTAGTTGAGTGTGTTCCCATCTAGGAGAAGAGCCCCAGTCTAAAAATGTGCACCAATTCACACCATATATACTTTGTCAAATTCAGAGATGCAGGTACAAGTTTAAAATAAAACTAACTTATTAATTCAAGTCACACAATCGAAGTGTCCTCATCCTTTTTGTACCTTGAACCACACTGCCTCAGGGCCGCAGTTCGCACCGAATTTGTTGAAGGCCTCTGGAATGATGAAGCCTGCGGCGCCGAGCATTGCCCACCTCGCATGAATGAGCTCATAAGCCTGGTACCTGTTAGCGAATTCGGCGCGATAAGCATAAAGGGATAGAGAGGGGACCTAATTGGCTAGTTCTTATAGTTGAAAATAATCAGAAATAATTCAATCCCATAAATATTTAACTAGTAATCTAGACATTGGAACAATGGTACATACTAAAAATTAGATGTCCATAAATCAAAATTAACAAAAGAATTACACATTTCTCAACAATCAAGTAAAAGAGGGCTCCCTTTTTAAATTCCCTGTGATCTGTTCAAGATAGAACAAGATAGAATTGCCAAATGTGAGTTTGAAGCAATCACTTACTTCTCAAAATTTTCTGGCTTCTTGCTAAGCCCAAAAGGATCGTAGCCGTAACTGCAAGGTGGAAATAGCAAAAAAAAAAAAAAAAAAAAAAAAAAAAAAAAAAAAAAAAACCAATTAATATGTGCGTATGCATTTTACTGACCAAGTCTTCAGGATGCTAATAAAGAAATTTTTTCTATAAGATTACCTTTTTAACCCTGCTTCAAGGACATAAAAATACAAAAAAAAAAAAAAAAAAAAAAAAAAAAAAAAAAAAAAAAAAAAAAAAAATCATTTTATAGAAGGAATAAATTAACTAGTCCTTTCACAAGATATACTTGGAGTTTTCTTTGACGATCTGCATTTCAAAATCAAGTATAAAGACTAAATTGTTTAGTAAAAAGTTCAGAAATTACTTAGCAATATTCATGATATAAATCATCACCACACCAAATTGTCAGATCGTAGGAGTGAAGTATTAATTTCAAAAATTCGAGCGGTTACGGATTTTGATTGTGACCCGATCCAACCAGTTTTGCGTCATTTTTAAATATGATTCAATTTAATTCAGTCTCGAGTCTCACGTCATTTCGAATGGAGCTCAATTCAATCTAATCTTCTGCCACAGGTAGGTAGAATGCTAGTCACTTTAAGTCGACACAAACTATTGGCCCATGTGCTCGCCAATAGATGGAATTTAAACACTTTGTCAGCTTAAATTTGAAGTTCATGGTGCCTCTAGCTTTGAATCAGTATGAGTATATATACAGGGTTTATTGGGTTAAGAAGCCTAGAAATAACCATGGTGCAGTAAGGTGTTAGAGCGACTCACTCTCCGGGAACTTCTCCGGTGAGATACTCGGGCACATCCGATCGGTCCAGCAGGCCTTCCGGCAAGAAAATCCTTCTATCCGGACCTAAAACCATATTCCAAGCACATTACCTACCATACACTAGTTCACAATGTACAGTTTTTGTAGAATTTGTTCAAAACTTAAAAGAAAGTGCACAACTGCTGCGGACGTTGAGCACAATTCAATTCTTCAGCTATAAATTAATTAGTTCCATCGAGAGAGGCAGATAGAGGTGGCGCGCGGCTTACTCACCATACCACTTGGCGAGCTCCTCGCTAGCAGGCGACGCCGCGGCGGGCTTCGGCTTGCTAGGAGCGGCCTTCTTCTTGAAGAATAGCGCGACGATCTTGGCGGAGCCAGCGGCGGAAGCCGGCTGGGCCGAGTGTGCCCTGCCCGAGAACTTGAGCGGCGCGCCGAGCATCTCGGACTTGCCGAGGGAGGCCCGAGCGGTCGCGGCTGCGAGGGTGGCCATTGGTGTTCCGGCCGGGAGAGCGAGAGAGAGCTCCGGACCAAGAGGAGAATTGTAATTGTACTGTAGTAGTAGTAGTAGTAGTAGTAAGGAAGGGAGGTTACGTTGTGTGTTATGCCTGTGTGTGCGTGTGTGTGTGTCGTGTGTGGAGAGGAGTGGGGGACTACTAAATGGTTAGCGAGGTAGATGTGGTGGGGCCAACTTGGATTTGTGTTCGAAGGATCTGATTGGTTGGGAGCCCGGATGCGCAATATCTAGCTGTGATTTGATTGGTTGGGTTGGGATAGCGTGGCTTGTGCACAGTTGCTGATGTGGCGCCCTCTCTATCTCAGCCTTTGGATTCTTTACTGGCCGGATATAGTGGCCATCACAAATACGTGAGGCGCTCACGGTTTTTTCATGTCCAAGACATTAATATTAGATAGTTCAGATTCATTCATTACATCATAAAAATTGCCCGTTCATGGGACACGGCCGATCTGAGAAGGCATTCAACTAAAACATGCAGCTAAGTGACATAGTTGCACGTCCTGTAATCCTGCAACAAGTTAACCTGAAAAACAACTTCGTAAATCCACTTGCTCAGCATTAAATCAACCGCAACGAACAGCAGATGAAACTGAGAAGGACGTGAAGATTTATAGACAAATCATTCAAACATATAAAGCACTGAAAAATACCATCCATGTTCTTGCAAAGCAGAGCAAACTCGGACACTTAGAGTGAGTGTTCTAACCATTAGTCGGCTTCACAAATTTCTAGCTCTAAAAAGCATTTATGGAGAAAATTATCAGCTGATAGTTACCCAACAACCATAGATATGAATATATCAATAGATACATTGCAATATCTGAAAGGTATCATTAAATGCATCAACTGTGAAGCTTTTTAGGGAGCTAAAGTTGGCGACAATTTAGGCATTGAATATACAAATAGTTATGACAACATGTAATAATGCCTCATCGCCACTTCTCGATCTCTTTTGAAGTTGCTTTGACCAGCTTTTTGGTGTTTTCAACAAGCTCATCAACCAAAGCGCCGATGCGTTCTCTGAATACAGTAAAGGAGAAAAGGAACAAATAATGTTAACCGCAGCTTGAATGATTAGCTCAAAAAGACAAAGTGCATGAACAAATCATATGAAAACAGTTAATAAAACAAGATAAGCATTTTGGAAAAAAACTTGCTACAGTTGCAACTTGAGTGGGGCAGAGGTTCTTATTTCTCTTCCTTGTTCCTTTTTTAGTTAATATGTGACTATTTGACTTTACATTCTAGGGGGGATGCTCAGCGAGTTGCTCTAGTTATTATAAGTTTCAAGATAATTTAAAGAAGCTTTCCATTAGTACTATACCTATCTTTGGTATTTTTTATTAGTAATAGAATTGATTTGTGCAAATTTTTCAGCAAAAAAAAAAAGAGATTATCAAACTAGCATTCAAATGTTTACTTAATCAATATTTTGAATAACCTTTGTTCTCAAGATTTAAGTTTATTCAAATGTTTATAAGCTGGACAGTGTAGAGTACAGACAGCAGTGAAAAATAAGTCTTTTAACTTCTTTACAACAATAGAGACAGATAATTCTTAAGTACACTGAGGGGCTAGGATCATGTATGAGTATATCAATCAATAGTTATCCAAGTCACAGGAAACTCCTAATGAAATATGGCATTAAAAAAAATTTCGACTGAAAATTGCAAGCACATATGTGCACAAAAAAAAAAGTATCAAGTTATGGCCACGACTCAACTCAAGCCAAAGTCAAATCCTCTCAGGTCAAAAGTGTAAGATTGCTTACTGAGATCGCAGATTTTCCGCGTCTTGAAACAATTTGCCGACATTTGAATACTTCTTCTTATCATCATAGGCAACTCCTTTTCCCACGCCATAACCAAAACCCAAACCAATACCACAGCCAGCACCAATTCCAAGGCCGAATTGTAAGCCAGGAAATCCAGCCCCTAATCCTGCACCTGGATTAAAGACATGAAAAATTGAATGGTTTCATGTTCATCAGCAAACAATATTTCATGCACAAAAAAAAATCAAGCACTTAAAATGCCATATATGAAATTCCTTGTTGTCTACAAGTAGAATGATTCAATTGCAATCTGCATTTCTTTCTAGTCACATCATCAAGAAACTGTTTGGCCTTATATTTATTTGGGTATAAAGATCTAGTAGAGTGAAAACCATATATTGAGGCCACTTCTTCAGTAGAGGCACAAATATCAGCCATATTAAATTAAAAGAATATAAAGGGATGTTAGATTAGCTTAAAATGGATTTTCTTTGACACAATTCATCAAAACTTTCAAAGCCAATTAACAGGGGAGGAATAACTAACTGCCTGATAAAGCAAAGAGGAGTGTCTTCACAATTATATTGAAAAATTTTAGACATTTCATAAACAACATCCGACCTCGTAAGCTATTGAGAACCAAGAATTGCTTACCAAGTATGGTGAATTGAAGGAGAAACCTACTTCAATATAGTGATGCATCCTGCCATAAAGGCCCAATTTTTTTTTTATCTTAGTTATAAATTTCGAGAGAGAGAATATCAAGGAACAACCGGTTTACCTGGTTCAGCTAGAATTCTATACCCACAAATGGCTATACACCCAATATTTTACTAAATTGAAAAAGCAGGAGTATAAGACGTAATCTCTCAAAACTGCGAATTACATCCTCTTCTCTAACTATTAAATAAGGGGAGTACACAAAAGCAAATTGAAAAACTTATACAGTTCAAAAAGAAGATAATAATAATAATATAGGTTAGAAGAACTTATAAATAAAAAATCGTTCCATAAAGACCAAGACCTCCACTACCACCATGGACCTGCAAAATGTCCTGTTCAGGTTTCTCTCCAATTTGTCTAGCCAGACAATTTGTCTTCCCAATTTGACTGATGGGGGACAATCATGATGGAAAATAAAAAATTCGCCGTCACTATGCTGGATTTACAGAAGCGTGTTTTTGACTGGGTCGTATGAAAGAAATCATTAAAATGTTTTAGTAAGAAATTGTGGAATGGTTAGTTCGAAAAGTCAAGGACAAATGGCCAAAGAGGACTGTAAGCGAAAAAAAGGTTCTGTTCTAACCAGTTTTTATCATATTCGCATGGTTAATAATAGGTCTTTACAAAACTAAATTCCCACTCTGCCGAGTGCAGTAGCATAAGTATAAACAACATCTATGTAATGCAACAGCTTGGAATGGCTTCCATTACCATTGCAGCTTTATTCTGTAAACATCTATCTGATTTAATTAATCTTCCTAAATGTCTTCACCTAGACATTATCAATACATCTCTCAGCACAATGTTTATCCACACACACATACACCACTTTAAGAATAATCGCCATTTTCCAAGCAATATAAAATCGCCAGATTTTGTAGCACAGGCCAAGTAACTCATCCTATTTTTGCCTCCTCCATTTCTAGATAAATAGACCCACCACTTGATGCCAATTTCACAACAAGTTAGAATATACACCGCACTAAGAATAACCGTAAATTTTCTATTATTTCACCTTACACTTACAACTCTCTAAGTGGTCTATCCCTGTTTCTTCTTAGTAAACACAATTTTCTCAGCAAAAAAGCTTCCTTTTTTTCTTACCTTTATTACAACTAATCAGCATAATCCAACAACTTCCACTGCCGTAAACTAACACTGGAAATCCTATTTTATTTCGCCCAAATTAGTATAATGGTACCTCAACCTCTCAAAAATGGCAACTTCACAGCAAAATTCTCACAATTTAAGACAAAAAATTACGGCAAAATACTGGAAAAATAAAAGAGAGTTGTAAAAAGAAAAGGTAATAGTGGTAGGTAGTTAACAAGAGAACAAAAACGAAAAAGGTGTCATCTTTGGGGCCAAAAACGATCCGAGTCCCCTTCAAACAACTATACACTGGTAAACAACAAGAGAAGAGGAGAGGAGTAAATGAGCTTAAAAGGCTAAAATATGTCACCTCCGAAGAGGCCGATGCCTAATCCAACGCCACAACCCGCGCCGAAGCCGATTCCGGGGCCAAGTTTGCCGAGGTCCTTCAACTTCACCTCGGGGAGCTTCCACAGGAGACCCTTCTCTCCTCCTCCATCCACTGTTGACCTACTCATCGTCTCCCTCTTCGTCTTCGTCCTCTTCGTCTCTATCGCTCTCTCAGTGCTCGGAGCGGAGTCGTCTCCTTTCCCCCACGCTAACGTTTCGTGTCGTGCCCTAAAAACCAGATATTGTGGACGGAGAATTATCTATATATATATATAAAAAAAAACACTCGAACTCTACCGTGTAACGCTTCTACAGTGATACATACATGATTGAACCGTGATTTCGTGGATCGCCATACGTGGCACGTGATTTCAAAATGATTTTATTGACCCCTCAGTACACACAATTCTGAAAAAAACCCCACAACTATTAATTTTGTTTTACTTTTCTAATTCTATATTTTTAAATTAAATAATTTTAGTCAAAAAATTTAAAAATTTTATACAAATTTATTTATTATATTTAATAAATTTAATTATTTTTGGTCGATAAAATCAGATAATGAGCTGTTGATATTTTTCTTTTCAAATGTAGGAAGAAAGGCAAATAAAATTATTTCCTTTTATCATTTTCCTTTTTAATTTTATAAATCTATTAGAAATCATGGTTATATATATATATATATATATATATATATATAAGTACTAGAGAATTTTAATTGGCGTAATTTTTATTATCCATAATAATTTATTCGGATTAGTAATCGGAGGTGAACTCTCTCCCCTTTTCTATCCGATCCGCTTGCGCCCTCATCTATCCGATCCGCTTGAGCGATCGCTCACCGTTTCCCTCTCCGCGCGTTAACGACCATAGAGAGAGGAGTATGGGTGTGCTCTTGCTCCATCCTCGCCCTTTCGCCCCAAAGCTCTCCTCTTCTTCTCCCTCTCGCCGCAAAAACCTACGGAGCTCCCACCCCATCCTCGCTCGGAGGAGAAACCCTAGTGGTGCTCGCTGCTTCTCCGCCTCCGGAGCCACGGACGATGGGTTCGTCGTCGTCGAGGACGATCTCCACGCGCTTCTCCAGGTCGATATCACCCACCCGATCCTTTGCTTTGTTGTCCTCGATTCCTTTCTCGTGATCCTTGCGCTTGTTGCCTCGATTCCGCGGGAATCGACTAGTGATTGGAGTTGCTGTTGTTGTTCGTGTGTGCGAGTTGCCCTTGAGCCTTTTGAATAAAGAAGTCATTTTTATGATGCACGGAGAATTTTAGGGCATTCTTTGAACATTGTCGTGTTTGTATGGCGCTCAAAGAAGTTTTTTAACTCCAGAATCATTCATGCTATATCATGAAGGCATGTACTTATGCAACTATTGACCAAAATTGCAATCGCATAATCAGGATTGCAAGCTTGTTGTACTACGATGAGTATAATCTGAGTATTGATTCGTGTTTTGCAGATTTTGCCCGGAGATTTGAGAGAGAACCTGCGGAATGAACCTAGAAGGTCTCAACTCTTGGAGGTAAACTTAAATCCAAACATTGTCAATCCAAAGTTTGTTATTTGCATGTAATTTAAAATGATTATTCACATGAAATATTATGCCTTTGGGCTTCTACTGTTTTTATGAATATCTTGCAATGCAAAAAATATTTCAGATCTCTGTGCCCTCTTTAATGTTTATGATTATTTTCATCTATTATTTACTTAGGTAGTTCTGGATTTGGGTCGTCGACCTGAAGCCCGTTTCCTTGGTGAATCTGGCGGCCAGTATTTAAGGAATACAGAGGTGAAGTCAATTATGCAAGGCTTTTAGTTTTATTTTTTCTAATAATGGAGAATTCTCCTACTCTTGTTTATTGATTTCCTAAGAAATGATGATCTTCTACATCCGTAGTTTTATTGTACTTGTTTCTAGGTTTTTTTTCCAGGTGATTTGTTGTCTTATATTCGTCATTTTAGATTTCGGTTGAAGAGTTGGAGGAAGCTCAGAAAGCGGTAGGAGAGTTTGGAGGAGACAACAGAGCAGGAATTGAAGGCACTTTACACAGAATATCTGCAATAAGGAGCAGGAAAGGGATAGTAGTTGGTTTAACGTGTCGAGTGGGTCGAGCAGTTACAGGCCACGTCGGTATGGTCCAAGACCTCCTTCAATACAAAGAAAGCATCCTCTTTTTGGGAAGGTATGTTGCAAGCATGATTTGGATCACATTGTGAACCCTAGCGGGTGACACAACGTAGAATGTCGCATACAATTCTGCCAATTCTTCTATGTCTGACAAGGAATTTATGTGGAAGGCATCTTCTTTCCGATCTATTTGTCTGAATTCATTTAGTGAAATCATAGTGTACCCAGTTTCTCTGTTTTGCTCATTGAAACCTTGCACATACACAATGACTTTTTGTTTACCCATCTTTACCAAATATAATATAGCATAAACTAGTGAGCCATAACAAATTGGACATGCTAGCATGTCAACTTCTATGCTTTCTTCAGTTCATCTAATTATTCTCTTCTCTACAAGTGCATGTCAAGATAAAGTCATCTGTCAGGTTTATATATCATTTCTTAAACTTTCTCTACCAGGCCTGGAGTGGGCAAGACAACTGTCATGCGTGAAATTGCACGTGTTTTGGCTGATGAACTACAAAAGAGAGTGGTAAGATGGTTTCTTGATACCCTTATATGACTTTTTAATTCTCCTTTCCTTTCAAGTCCCTTTTAGAGCCTTTTTGGTTATGCTGGATAGAACTGTGCTATTTGGAGCTCTTCAAAAAAGTACTAATAGCATTCTCTTTAAATTCCTTCAGCAACTTCATGCTGTAGTGTAAAGGGAAGCTCATTAGCTGCTTCTAATCTAGGGCTCAGAAGCTCATTTTAGCTTCCTAACTTAGCAATTTCTCTAGACATTATGTATGGCAAACACCTAGAATGAGCTGTTTGAAAAGCAAGCTGCTAATAAGCACTTAATATGTGATGACTACATTATTAATGATTAGGATAGGTAATTGTGGACACCAGCAATGAGATTGGTGGGGATGGGGATATTCCTCATGCAGCTATTGGAGGTGCAAGAAGAATGCAAGTTCCGGAACCATCCATGCAGCACAAAGTAATGATTGAAGCTGTTGAAAACCACATGCCTGAAGTGGTTATTGTGGATGAGATTGGAACTGAAGCCGAGGCAATGGCTTGTCGGTCCATTGCGGAAAGGGGAGTGATGCTTATTGGTACTGCCCATGGAGAAAGACTGGCGAACATTATAAAGAATCCCACTCTATCCGATCTGGTACCGTATTGATCTTGTAGTTTCACATCTAATTAGTTGTTAATTCATAAAAATTTTACAAGTGTGAGTGATGCTTCATTCTCTGTGTGTTATAATGTGTTATTTAAAAATAGAATATTTGACTTATATGGTAATAAAAATGTCATCATCTTATGTACTCTGTGTAGGAATTAGATGGAAGTTTGATGAAGATGCCTCGCACGGTAGTCTCTACCTAATAGAGTGGATCTTAGAAGAATTATTATAATCCAATTTTATCATGGAAAAGTTTTTCAATTAAATTTTCCTATGTTTTATTTGGCAATTCAGATATGGACTCCATATGAGGTACTAAGCTAATTATTGTTATCATAGTTACCAATTAATCTATCCAATTTTGGTCTTAACTGTTATTGAGTTAGGGCTATTTGCAGGAAGTTGCTAAGCAGCTTACCTGTGGCTGCATCATGTGAAAAGAAGCACTAACTAAAATTCTGATTGCAGCTTATGATGCAGCCAACTATGTCCACTATTCTTATTATACTGTGTATCAGTTATCCTTTTTTTTCTTTTTTTTCTTTTTGGGGTGGGGTGGGGTGGGGTGGGGTGGGGTGGGGCGGGGGGGAGGGGGGGTTAACTTCTCCTGAATCTCGTCAGATCCAAACCAAGTACTAGGTGGATCCCTTAGTGTGCTTTTGACAGCTTCTATATTCTACAAAACTGCTAATCCATCTTTTGATAACCTTAAAAGCTTTTGTGGACTTGTATTGTTCCCATCAATATCACATGAAGAATTGCTAGAAAGTCCATTTCATTGAAATTTTCAATATGTAGGTTGATTTGTTCACCACAAAATCATTCAATGCACATCTTTTACTGTCTACGTATGTAATTTAATACTTCACAGTTTGTTATGTTCATTATATTTATAAAACTCATTGCAAATGGAATTGGTACTCTCGACTGAAGCTCCAAATTCAGAACAAGACCTACTTTGTACATAAATTTTTGTCACATTCTGTTGGAGTTAATTTTGGCAGTTCTACTCCAGTAGGAACAGGAATCTTTGTTTTACTTGTTTCTTCATACTTCTTTTCAGTCTAATGTCTAATTTACTTAGACTAGAATGCTTTATTGATCCTTTCTATTTCCCTGAAATCAAGGTTGGTGGAGTAGAAACTGTTACTCTAGGTGATGATGAGGCTCGAGCAAGACGTAGCCAGAAGAGCATCCTTGAGAGGAAAGCTCCTCCTACATTCCCTTTTCTTATTGAGATGAGGGAACGGAACTACTGGGTGACTCATCGGGTGCTCTCTCTCTCTCTCTCTCTCTATGTTCATGAAAGTCCATTTGGTAATATCATGGTTTAAATCTCGGTAAAGAAATATAGCGTGAAATGAGGGAAAGACACGTTGGATCCTCTCCTTTGACTCATGTTTGTACTTTTCGTATTTTAACTTTGAAGAAAGTAGAACAGCATGAAAGATATTAACCATCTTTTCTATTGAAATTAAGTTCATGATACATTATTTGAGGTGGAATATGTACTTGTACTTGATATTATTTTTATTGTTAGCTGATTAACATTGGTTGACGTATCTCTTCTTGTTTGAACAGACGGAAAGGAGTGTCGATATGTTGCTTCACAGTAAGAAGCCATTGGTCGAGGTAATGTGACCAATAAAAATCATATAATTGCTATACTTTAAAGCTTTTTTTTTAAAAAAAAAAGTTTCATTCTGTATATTCACCAAATATTTGCTCCTTTGATTAGACACCACTGTCTCTGAATTACAGATAGGAAGAGGGATAACCAGTTCAAGGTTGTGATTGAAAGATGGAAAACATACGATGGAGATGGAATCTAAATAGCGGATGCACATAAAATTAAGACATGTGGCCCACACGGAAAGAGGCTAGGCAGTTCCTTTGCTGAATAATCTTTTGCTGAATTTGATCACTCTAAATTTTTTTGTCTTCTAACAATCAAATTACTATATATATATATATATATATATATATATATATATATATATATATATATATATATATGAGTAGATTAATCTAATTCTTCGAACGCTCATTTCATGACTCTTTAACTATGTTGAACATCTATGTTTTCTTTTCAGTTTGCCACTAGGGGACAATGCCTGCTTGGTGGTACAAAACGGCTTGATCTTCGTAGCCAACTTCCCAAATTGCTGCTTTACAAGTGAAAGTCAGGGAAACTTTGAAAGGAATATGAAAGCTCCATATACTAGCAGATATATATGTATTTCAATTTACTCTTTGGCGCCTCCTCCCAGAATTCCATTGCATATTGTAAAGCTTAAAACGACCAAAGCTGAAACAGCAGTAGTCACCCCTTCTGAAAAATGTTGATAAACTACTGGAGTTGATCTATGAGAATAATTTGAATAGCCCGCAAATTTTTACTTGCAAGGTCTTATGATGATAGAGTAGATCGCCGCACTTGAGGATTGAATACATAATCTGCGCGACCGTGCTCAGGTTATGTATATTTATATTATTAAGGTACACATGGTGGTATCAGTAGTACATGCAAGTTCTGAAAATAAAAACACAAAAAATGAACCGCATGGCACTCATTTGCATGTAAAAGAAATCATTCTAATTATATAGAGCTCCGGAGAGAGAGATCAGAGAAACATAATTGGAGCTTCGAGACCTCTTTTCTTTTCTGTAGATCATCGTCTAAGGGGTTTTATAAGGACAATACAAACTAGAGCTTAAATTAGCATATGAGATGATTGAAAAACACTTTATACAAGGACGATAATTACAAGAATATAAATAAAATGAAGATTCTACAATACATTAGCAGCGGTTACATGCTCATGGCCTGTGATGAGACAGCGGATTCGCCTTCCAATTCTCCCTCTGCTCCCTCCATTGTTCCCTGCAAGAAGGATTTGTTTGTCAGAAATACAGTTGCAGAAATACGTATAACCCAACTGGTTCTAATTCCCACAGTGAACTTATTTTGCTTAGGTCTAATTCACCAAAAAGAGCTCGGTGATTGTCTGTTTCATCTGATTGAAGCTTCTCAAAAAAAAAAAAAAAAAAAAAAAAAAGTTTGGAGTAGAGCTGCACAAAATAAATACTATCAGTTTTTTTTTAAAAATCCCCAAAACATCTTCCTTCTGAAGCTTCAATTTTAACCTTCTGTTATAAAACCACCCTCCAAAAAAAAAAAAAAAAAAAAAAAAAAAACCTCCTGCCACAACGAAAGCTCTAGAATTTCAGGTCGCCAACACATGCTACTTCTAGGCAGAGACGCTACTAAAAAGCCAAGCCAAACGGGCACGTCGCTGCCAGTTTTTTGGATTCTAAGGGAAAGGTTTTTGATATCCCAAATTAAAACTCAGAAGATTCTTTTCGTAAGATACTTGGATATCCCACATGCATATTGCTTAAATGGGCCTGTAGTAAACTTTGGGGGAAAGAAGCATACCGAAGGATCCTTGGTCTTATTCTTAGAAAGATAGCGCTCCAAAGCACCATCACCACGAAGAAGCTTAGCCCCACAACCCGGTCTATCAACAGAGCCCACAGCTTCCCCATCGACAACAACCGCATCTATCTTTTCATCTCCTATTTTTACATCTGGAATCTAAAAAAAAAAAAAGGAACAATCATGATTAATAGTCATATGGTATTGGTGTATTTTACAGGGCAGTTAAAAGTATATGTACTTCAAAATCTCCTTTTATAAATTTAACTCTAGATAAGGAGAATTTCAACATTACCCGAGAAACATACCTCATACATGGCCTCAGTAAGAATACATTCCAGAAGAGCTCGTAAGCCTCTAGCACCTGTATTCTTGGACATTGCTTTTTTCGCAATTATCCTAAGTGCATCGTCGGTGAAATGAAGCTTGACCTGAAAGGAACTGATATAAGCTATTCTTTTTTTTCCTTGACTGGCAAATAGTATGATACGTTGGACAGGCACTCACATCATTCATGCTGAATAATTTCTTGTATTGTTTGCAAAGAGCATTCTTAGGCTCTCTCAGGACCTAAATTCACAAAATGTAATTATGTTACTTCTGCAAAATCAGCAAGTGGCTCGAGGACTTCAGATCCACATTCAGACCACAATAAACTAGCGGCCCAATATTAGCTGAGCTCAAAAAGATTAACCTAGATCTTCAATAAGCAGGGTAGTGAATTTCATGCGACTTCAAAAAGAAAAGAGAATTTCTGCATACAATTGAAAGGGAAAAAGTCACATTTTGATGCTACAATACCTGAACGAGTTGGTTCTCATTCAGAGCCGCCAAACTAACTAGTATCGGAAAGCGTCCAATAAATTCTGGAATGAGGCCATATGCCATAAGATCACCACTCTCCACCTGAAAAATATAATACAAGTATCTTACTAAGGAAGTGTCACAGTTTATGGAGAGAAGTACATATCTTTTGAAGTTCTAACCAACATTCTTTATGGCTATTGATGCTTACAGATTCCAGCAAGGATGATGTCACTACAGCATTTGTTAATCCACCAGTTCTCATGTTTGCACGTACTGGTGCTCCGAAACCTATAGATGAATCTTGCCGTCTGGTTTAGAGGAAAAGTCAGGTTACCCCAGATTGCATATCAAGTACAATCAATGAATAAAAAAGACTCCTCAGATGTTATAATAATAATACCTTTCTGAAATTGTTTTCTCTAAATCAACAAAGGCGCCTCCACATATAAAAAGAATATCTTTCGTATCAATCTGCATGTCAATAGAAGCATCAGTTAAGAAACGAAATTGCTAAAGCACCACTAGACGTAAAGAAG
Organism: Tillandsia fasciculata; assembly: GCA_029168755.2. Taxonomy (NCBI): domain Eukaryota; kingdom Viridiplantae; phylum Streptophyta; class Magnoliopsida; order Poales; family Bromeliaceae; genus Tillandsia; species Tillandsia fasciculata. Next base: position 18,912,389 of record CM054946.1, on the reverse strand, counting down.
ATTCTAAGCAGAGAATATTCAAACCATCAGAAGCATAGCTCTTGATAAACTGAAGCCTTAGGATTCAAAGTTTTATACTGTGCTAGATACTACAAGAGGAGTATCAATTATTCATTTCAAAGAAAATTACCCCATTTGGATACCTGTATATTGTCACCACGAGGGTGCTTCCGTGCTCCCTTCTCTGGTACATTGACTATCTGGAAAGATAAAAAATGAAAACTGATTTAGAAACTCAAATGGGAATTCAAACTCATACTGTAACTCCTCCCTTACTGAAAACAGGATTTTAAACTCATTCTGTAGTGTTGATTACAATAAGATCTGAAAGTCCTTGTATGTCCGCTATTAAAATAAGATCCCCTTAAGAGAGGAATGAAAACTATGTCAATTGGAAACACAGCATACTACTTACGGTGCCTTCCAGCATTTTCAAAAGTGCCTGCTGAACACCTTCACCAGATACATCTCTACTAATATTAAGGCTCTCAGCCTGGGAAAGAGAAGAAAAATTATAGGGGTTCATATCCAAACAAAGCCGTATTGAAACCAAAATGTAATCAAGCTGAACCTTCTTTGTGATCTTATCGACTTCATCAATGTACACCATTCCCTGTTGCGCTGCTTGCACGTTAAACTCGGCAACCTGATCAATGAAAAAAATAAAATAAAACTGTGAGCATGAAAATCTGAAAATCATTTATCAGCCAAGATAAAACTACTGATCCACTGACTTAATATTAAGGAAGGAGATGAGAAAGTACATACAAAAAAACATGCACATTATGACAGATCATAAATGATTCATTTACCATGTCAAATCCAGAATGGTACATAAATGGCAATCAGAACATTTCTTAAAAAGAACCAAGATAGTGAGAACAATAAATTCAGCACACTGTAGTGAAATGAAGTGGGATAAATATGTGACTTCAATATATGAGAGAAATTGAAGAAATCAGCCACATTGTGATTAATCAGAAATTTCCTAAATTCTCCTGATTCTCGGTTTTACATGCATAGCGTGAAAAAAAATTATAAAATTAAGTTGCAGCATCATATTTCCACTGGCCATATTCTTGGACAAACTAAGTGAAAACAGTTTATCTTCGCGAAATTTCAGTACGGACCAGAATGAAGCAGAACATAAGAATGCCATATGGGAAGGTTAGAACAAGAAACAGAAGAATTTGAGAAAAGCCAGAACTATACCGCAAGTAGCTTGTACAGTATGGATTCAACATCCTCTCCAACATACCCTGCCTGTGAGAAATTGCCAATATTCAGTTAACAAAATTAACAGGAAAAGGCAGGAAATATTCAAGAACATTTATGTCCTATGTAGGAGTAGCAAGGAGAAGTAATACCTTTCTAGTTAATAAAGAATAGCTTATCTAATTTATCATAAACTATACAAATTTAGTAAACATCTAGATAGCCATCCAAGGACAAGCAGATACTCCCAGAACAGACAATAAAAGAAGTAATAAATCGAAGGACATATACAATTCTAAAGCAGACGTGCCTGTGTCAGTGTCGTTGCATCCGCAATGACGAACGGTACATTCACAAACCGTGCTAACGTCTTGGCAAGTAATGTCTTCCCTGTAAATATAAAGAAAATTAAGTAAACCGGTCAGACAACCAACAAAATTCTCACGAAAATGTCTAATCATTACAGATGAGATTACACTAAATATGATATAATTAGTAACATTTTTCGCAGAACATCCTATACAGAGGAACAATGTAAGAGGTAATGTATCAAACACCATACCTGAGCCAGTAGGCCCCATCAAAAGTACATTGCTTTTCTCTAGCTCAACATTATCGTCATCATCACCTTCCACCTCAGAATTTACTGAATCAGCTCCAGGCCTACCATTTCAGCTCACTTAGCTTACCATTAGCCACCAAAATACAATAGGATTTCTAATTGCAACAAATCTACTACTAGAATAAACATTTTGTAATCCTACAAATGAAACTTCACAGCAGCAGAAATGGAAGAGTGAAATACAAATGTAAATCTTAAGAATATTCCTAAAAGTTACCTTTTCTGTGAGGATGCGTGATATATTCTTTTGTAATGGTTATACACAGCGACAGATAGCACCTGCAAAGTAGCTTATCTATCAGACAATTACAGGAGTATAAATCAGAAACTTGCAACTATATAATAATAGTTATCCATTATTTTATTCTACCTGGTTTAGCCAGATAATGATAATATCCGCCAAAAATATTAGCTCTACGACAAGTACTGGTAAAAAAAAAAAGGAAAAAAAAAAATGAATATCATGCAGAAAGAAGCATAATGTAAAATTTTATCTTTATCAGATGCTGACTATCATGACAGAGACAAAATTAATGCTAGATTTAATCATCATAAGCTATGCATGAAAACAAAGAGTATCTGTAGGGGAATGAATGGCTGCCACTACATGTGTTTCCAAACCTTCTTCAAAACTTCCACTGGCAACTATTTTAAATTCAAAACAAAGAGTATTTGTAGGGGAACAAATAACTTTTTTGATTTGTTCTTGACAAGCTTACATCATATTTTCTGAGCAACAATAAGGTAACACCGAGAGTCTAAGGTAATAACATTCACCAAAGATACCAAAGTCTTATTGGCGCTATAACACATAAGAAGCAGCTTTTACATCATATTTTCTGAGCAACAATAAGGTAACACCGAGAGTCTAAGATAAAAACATTCACCGAATATAACAAAATCTTATCGGTGATATAACAATTAAAAAACAGGTTCCCTACTCACGTAATCAATCAGTCTGTTTGGCAATATCAGAAATGGCCACTTTCAACTTGCATAAGGCAAGTTGAATTATTACTAATCCCCCTTCAAGATGAACTTCTGGTTAACTGGATTGAACAAATCCTTTTCTCAATGTTCCTGACCAGGAAACATAGCCTACTTCATTCTAGAGCAATTGTTTTTAATTATGTCTTAGTACCGAATATGGCATCAGAAATTATATCTAGAATATGCTAATTCTAGATATAAGTTGTACTCTTCTGACCTCCTACATTCAACGCAAGGTTGCAAATGCAAATCAATAATTTTATTCAATGTACTTACTACTCCAATTTATACAGTACCCTTGCAAATCAATCTAGACCTATCAACTCACATCTCGGTTGAGATGAGAAACCAAAGTGTTAAATTACTATTCCAATTGGCACTGTAATGGTTACAGATTGATGAATTAAGAAACTAGAATTATTAAAAGGCAAGCACTATAAAAATCGTCTTCTTAAGCAACCAGTGTTCAATTAAACTACGTATAGAAGATTAAAAAGCGACCTTTTTAGCGCGGTCCTGTCCTATGACATACTTGTCCAGCCCTGTGCAGATCTCCTTGGGAGTGGGCAAGTCCTTGCCCAAATTAGACCCACCCCATCCTTCCTTCCCCCCGAAACCGCTCCCCCCGCCCGGCGCCGCTCCTCCGCTCCCTCCGCTGGGCCCCGAGACCCTCACCACGTTGAGATTCGGAGGGAACGGCGGCCCCGGAGGCGTGTGCACAGCTAGACCATTCCCGCTCCCTTCGGACGCGGATCCCGGCATCGGCGGCCAATTCTCCGGCGGATCCCCGCCTGCTCCGGCGTACGACGACCTCAGCGCCTCCCAGAACGAGAAGCCCCTGAACCTGCCCCCGTGATCGTCCTCTTTCTCGGGATCGGGGCCCCGAATGCGGCCGATCTCGACGAAGGTGCCTTGGAGGGGGACGAGGCGGTGGGGGCGGAAGTAGTAGGCGGTCTTGCAGCTAGGGCATAGGTTGAGGGCCTGGTATCCGCCGCGATCGGCGGCGCCGGCGATGGAGGGGGGCGGGGAGTTGGAGAAGAGGACGTCCATGTGCTTGGAGCAGCGGGGGCAGTTCACCTCGGCGCGGAGGCGGCGCGTGTGGAACTCGTCGGAGCCCCCCTCCCACTTGCGCCTCTCCTGCTGGTGCCGGTGCCCCGCGGCGGCGGCGGCGGCGGCAGAGTAGCAAGGGACGTGGAGTAGGCGGCGGAGGGTGCAGATCGGGGAGCGCTGGGAGAGGAGGTAGCGCCGGGGCTCAGCGGCGGCGGTGGCGGTGGCGGCGGCCGCGGCGAAGCTCCGCGCCGCCGCGCGCGTCGCGGGGTCTCTCAGCTTCTTCCATCGGAGAATACCCGCCATGGTTCCTAGGAAGAGGATGAAAAGGGCAGAGCGGGGGAAACCGCCTGGGCGGAGTTAAGATAACGTGGAGTGGGAATCGATGTACTGGAATGAGTTCCGCTACGGGTACCCCCACCCAACAGGTCCCATTTCTTAGTTACGGATATTATACTCATAATATTATTATTATATTGCACACAATAAATATTTTTAACTAGATTGATTATATATATTTACAAAAGCGAAAACGTAGAAAGATCTGTAAGTATATTTCAAACTTAAAATTTTGAATACAAATCACTAAATTATTTTGTTATACAAATCAGAACTCGTATAAATAATTTCAATTGCTATGTAAGTTTATTGAAGTAACATTAAAGTGTACTCTTTTGGGTACCCAAAACACTTCCGGTGCGGGATATTTTCGTCCGTAACGCATCTCACTGCCAGATTAGCTGCTGGGACACTGTGGCAGGAAATGAACTAGATCTGAGCCCTCGGATCCATGTTCTTCGAGATTCTTTTAAGCTTTAGGATTCGTGCCCTTAAGATGAATTCTATTTTTGGTATGTTACAAAACAGAGAATAATAAAGATATATATATATATATATATATATCTAATTTTAAGGAAAGAGATTTTGATGCTTTATTGAGAAAGATTTCGCCTCTCTTTCTCCTATGAATTTCATTATTCCGTTTACTATATCAATCTAAATTAGTAAAATATTATAAATTTTGAACTTTATCATAGCATTGCTCTATTTGTTTCGAACAAAATGTATGAAGTCTCCGTAGGATATGGACATTGTGATTTATACCTAGTAAATTAAACTAAGCACGTAATTGATTGAATTGAATTAATTATTTTAATGTTAAACTTTAGATAGCACATTAGAATCATCCTTGAGATTTTCCTATTTTGATCCATTTTTTTAAAAAAATAGCATTTTAGTCCTTAATTGGCCCGGCCCAGATTGAAATTTCATTAGGTGACCCGGCCCGACCCGTAAAGTAGAACTCGGATTGGGCCTTTAAATATTTACTCTGAGCCCGGCACGGCCTGCCCCAGCCCGACCGGTAAAGTATGACTGGGCTTCGGACTAAATATATATTCTGAGCCGGGCCCGGCCTGGGTTTTGCTCTGATCCAATATCAAGTTACCAAAATACCCCTCTGTTGAATTCGGTGCTTATTTGAGTTTGTTGAGGGATCCAAGCCAAAGTCGGTGCTAATCTAACATTCAGCGCCGACTTTATCCGGCACAAAGAGAGAGATATTTATTATTTGAAAAGTCCATTGACGAGCTTAATTTATTCCTTGTGAAACCCTAAACAATACACACAAGCTCTAAGATGAGAATGAAGAGAGAAAAAACCTGCAAAAATGGTTTACTGCTTTTTATAAAAATATCGTTCTTAGAGTTCACTGGTAGTTTAATTAAATTTTTAACGACGAGCCATCTCTTAGAGCCCACCAAAGTTAAATTTTACTCGATTTGAATTCAAAAGGAATGATTTTAATAAACTAATTCCTAATGTGTCGAAATGTAGTTACTAAGTATAAGTCTCTCTTTTTAATGAACCACAGAAAATCAACCTTTATTTGTTTTACAGTCAAAGTATAGATTACAGGTCTCAGGCATGTATACAAAACTTGATTTTAAATATTAATGCTAATAACTTAAATATTAATTTAGATTACTAGCTTAAATCTAGTAACTTGTTGATGCTAGCCAGCAGGTTGGAACATTTAAATTGTTACACTAGAGTAAATGTTTCTTCTTCCTTTCATCCCAAGGCCAAAAACAAAGGCCAGGTCTCCTTCTTGTACACTTTTCCACTCTAAACTTTCCAACAAAAACATAGTACTTCATGTGCGCTCTCTCTCTCTCTCTCTCTCTTTCTCTCTCTCTCTCTCTACTGTACACTGAGACCAGAAAGGACAACACACTGCTGACACTGTGCTGTAGAGAGAGAAAGAGTTAGAGAGAGAGAGAGAGAGTACTATGAGGTCATTGATCATGCAAACTAATTAAAAACTTTGAGGGCTCCTACACCACACAACCAATTACCTTTTTGTGTCCTCTTGTATTGACTACACCAAAAACCATTTATTTTGGGTCATATTAATTCCAAGCTTCTACAAGGGCTTTTAATTGGAATTATTATAGCTAAACATAGAAGCACTGTTATGCAGTTGGGCACTGTGGCCACTATCAATGTCTTATACCCTCTGCTGTAAATGCCATTAAATGCATGGACCTGCTTCTTGCTTTCACACCTTGTGAGGAGGGGCTTCTCATGGCTTCTCCAAGGCATCAGGGCCAATGTAATATTATTCCAGCTATTCCAAGAATGTTGGGGGGAAAAACACAATCTGGGGGTTCACTAGGGTCTTGGTCTACATAATATTAGGATCTTATTGAGTATTAGAACAAGTTATTTTAGTCTAAATTATGTGATTAATCATTATTTTAATTAGAGGAAAATACATTCTATCTACAGGAGATATCTTATTTCAAAAAAATTGACTTAGAAACTGTATTTGTAGATATATCTAGCTATTCATACTTCTCAATCATAGGCTTTTGTAAAATCTGTAAGTAAAAGAAAAAATATATATACTAAGTAAGGTATTCAGGCATCCAATTTTTTTTAATAATGCTAAAGTTTTCCAGTTCTTAGATGTCAAAAATTCATCTACAAAAATGTACTAACTTGGAGGATAATTTGAGGTGATGTATATGTTATATCTTCAATATATAGAAGCATGAGGGATATGGGCATAATTGTCCATCAAAATTATGACCCTTGAAAGGGAGCAAATATAATTGCTTGGTAGTTGGGTGCTCTGGGGCTCCTCATTTTCCCTATCAACCAAACAATGACCTCCTCCTCATATGCTGAGAACATGCAAAAGATCATCAGATGGCTTGCCTTATCAGCAACCGCATCCACATGGGTTTCCTTATACCCAGTCATGAACAGCTCGTACAACCATGATAGGAACTGGAGAGACTTTGATGAACAAATTTAGCAATTTAATTTTTGTATATATATACTGTTCACAAATATGTGGAATGTATATTGAATTAACTTGTTTTAAGCCTAGTTTGAAATTGCAGTGTCTCAAATCACCTATTTTATATCTTTGCTTGTTTAATTGTATAAAATGACAGTGGAAACAACCATCGGAGAAGCGCACAATTAATTACTTGCGATTTATCGCTCTTTAAATTATAAAAGTGGTTGCTTTTAAATACTGCAATATCAAAATAGACCTTAGTAGTGGTGCATTATTATCCTACAAGTTATTAAATATATATATATATATATATATATATATATATATATATATATATATATATATATATATATATATATATATATATAATGTTTGGAACGTTTTAGTAGGGAACCATATTATTAATTGAGTATTTATGCTTATGACTTTTGTGACCATTAGCATTTGGTTAAATTTGTAGTTGAATCATAATTAGATTAAAATTAATATTTAAATTTGTCGAGATAAATTTATTAAGATTTCAATATTAATTAGAATAGAAATCTATTTACATTAGAATTTGGATAGCTTTTAATTTAAGCTATAAATATAATATAGATGTAATTAATTTTTTGTGGTGGTAAGAGATTTTAACCGCACTGATATGATATGCGGGTGGTGGAGGTTAGTATGATCAAGTTGTTCATGATTTTGAATGCACCTAGTGTACGAGTGCGTTTAAAGAGAAAATTTTTATAGATTTATAGAAAATAAGAGAAGGATGAAAGAGGTTCAGAAAGAGAATTCGGGTTGAAACTATTCTATATAGAAAATCTTATTTCACCCGCATTTTCTGTTTTGATTTTTTCTTTTCACCCGCATTTCCTATTTTGATTTTTTCTTTTTTATGATTATGCCAGTTTCAAATATTATTGAGAAGGCAAATTTATAGTAAAATTTTGGGTATCAGAGCGGATTATAAATTTACAAAATTTGATATTGGAACGAGTAATAGATTTCCAAAAGTGATATATAATGTTTATTGTTAATTGTCAAACGACCAATTAATTCTAGCTGTATGCAAGTGATGTTTATCTTCCATAAACAATGGTTATACAATCTCCTTTTCTCAAATCTAAAACTTGCTTTATTTTTAATCATGAGCTTGTTTTCTAACTGCACGCTAATGATATTGTTATAATCTAAATATCAAAGATGATAATTATATATGTAAACATTTTTTTTTAGAGAAGCAAAGAGCACACATTTATTTTTAGTTCTTGATAATTCTACCCTTTTTGGAATGCTATTTTCAGTTTCAACCTAGATTCCACATCTTTTTAATGTTCTTGCATTACTATTAACTCAGTATCATTTCCTTACTTAAGCAAAATGCGCTCGGTGTTCTTTCTCATCCTTCTCTCTTTTCGGCGAAGAAAAAAAAGAAAGAAGAGAACCTGCAGTTTTCGCTTCCGATCAACTTTTCGTGCTTTGCTTAGGAGCTTACAATTACAAAAAAAAAATAAAATAAAATAAAAATCATTAAGTAATTCAATAATTTGGAGGAGGCACTATAAGCTTCAATATAGAATATATTCTCATCTTGAGCATAATGAAAAAAAAAGAAAAAGAAGAAATATATAATACTATAGCGAGAAATCATCGAAAGAAAAGAAAAACTCGCATAATTAGATAATCAAATTAAAAAAAACGAATCAGGAGCTGAAAGAAAACCATTAATTAATTCTCCATATAAGATTTCCACCTCAATAACCTTAATTCACTACGACAATACAATACAATTTTGCATGAGATCGAGAGCAATAATGAAAATAAAAAATTAAAAATCATGGGCTTTTATCCTCAGCAGCTGCAAACGAACCCATCTAGAAAACAGTGCCTAATTCAAATAGAACAGTATCCTAACAACACTAACACTACAAGTTAAAAAAAAAAAAAACCCTAGCCAGGTTTAGCAAACTCTCTCTAACCTACATCACGTACCTCTCCAACTATGATGATAAAATAGAAAATAAAAAAAAAATAAAAGAAAAAGGAAATTTCAACAGTACTAATTAAGCCCACATGCAGGTAGCTAGCTAGATATGGATCAGCATTAGACATGGTAATTCATAACAACTAATAGAGAAATTAAGATGCATTGAATCCGCATATCGGCTATCTCTATGTCAAGAACATTTTTCGGCATGCATTTGTCGATGCGGTTGCTACAAATTAACTGACGATTATGCATAATACAGTGGTCGGTTGGTGTTATTCAAGCGGGAGGGGGTTCTTCTTGGCGAGGTTATGCTTGTTGTTGTGCATCCAGACCTTGAGCACCCGCCGCCTCACGCCGATCTCCTGGCAGAACTGCTGCACGACGCTCTCCTCCTGCCGCTGCAGCCGCCAGCCGGCCTTCTCCGCGAAGCTCAGCATCTTCTCCTTCTGCTCCGGCGTGAATTTGGTCCTGAACCTCTTCTTCGCCGCCGCGTGGTGGGGGAGCGCACGACCGCCGCCGCCGCCGCCGCCGCCGACGACGACGACGCCGCCGCCGCCGCCCTCGACGTCGTCGGACTCCGAGCTCTGCATGGCCCCGAGGGGCATGATCATGCCGACGTGGTGGGGCCGCGGAATGAAGGTGTTGCTGGCGTGGGCCGGGCCGTAGGAGCCGAATGCGTGGTGGTGGTGGGAGTGGGGGTGGTCTGGGCCTGAGATGAGGAGGCCCTTTTGGCCCATTAGCATTTTGCGGCCTCCCTTGTTGAGAGCGTGGAAGCAGTCGCAGGAGGAGGCGGCCTCGCCGTCGGCTTCTTTCCTGTGGAAGTTTCGGTGGCAGCCGCAGGCCGAGCACTTTAGGGCTTCGAGGGTGCCGTCCTCGCCGCTGGGCATGAACTCTCCGCAGCCGTCGGTGGCATTTCCGCCGATGGAGGCCGCGTGGTTTTTGAGGCACTCCCTGTACTTGGCCGCGGCACCTTTTTTGGTAGTGATGGTGTTGGTGTTGTTGTAATGGTGGTGGTGGTGGTGGTGGTGGTCCTCTGTGGTGGAGGAGAGAGGGGGTGGTGGTGGTGGAGGAGGAGGAGGGCCATTTGAAGGGTGGTGGAGGGATGAGGAGCTCTCATGGATGATGCTGTGGCCATGGCCACCTCCTCCTACATAGCTGCTGCTTATTGGGATTGGGATCTCTCCTTCATGCCCAGAAAGATCCATGCTTCTCTCTCTTCTCTCTCTCTCTCTCTCCTCTCTCTCTCTCTCTCTCTCTCTCACTCTAAGTTTGGGCTACTTCTTCTTTTCTACTGCTCTTTTCTGGTCTGCACAAGAAAAGGGGGAAAAAAAAGTGAGTCAAGGATAAGAGGATTAGAGAGTGAAAACCACCAAAAAAAAAATTTAAGGAAAAAAAAAAATAGGAGGAGAAAATAGAAAAAATGTCAGCTAATGAGATTCTCAGGACTGACTGTAAATTGCACTAATAATGAACCCACTTGTGCATTTTCTTTATATATATATATATATATATATATATATATATATATATATATATATAATTTTTTTTTTTTTTTTTGGCCGGGATGGGGAATAAGATCTTGAGGTGCTAGAGAACCTTATCAAGATACTCACTTGTCCAACCTTGTGGAGCAAGTGTTAGAGCAAAGATAGAGGGGAAGAAATAAAAAATAAAAAAAATACCAAGAACTGTGACCCAGATTCTTGGGCTTCTAGGGGAACTATTATGGACTTAAAAATAAAATACTCAAGAGACAAAGGTCAAATAATACTTAATCAAGATGGATTTAAGGGAAGAGGAGAGAAACCTCCATGAAGATGTATCAAAATAAAGAGTCTTTGTTGTATATAATAGACAAAGTAAGTTATTGACCTCTACTATTGGTAGGGAAGAAGATCCTATGAATATTAAGCCAAGGGGAACCTAAGCATTGTGTTGTATGTAGGTGGGAGGGCCCAAAGTTTCTATGCAAAACAACAAGAACTTGAACAGTGCACTAAGGGACCTCATTATAGACTTTAAATGTCCCATTTCATTTCTCCCAAAGTACAACATAAGAAAGCAAGAACAACTCCATGTGGTAGATGCAGTTTGTAGAAGAACCTAAGACAAAACAAACCCACCTTCCCCCCACCCCCCCACTCCCCCCCCCCCCCCCTCCCCCCCCCCCCCCCCCCCCCCCCCCCCCCCCTCTCTAGCTATCTCTCTCTATACAACATGCATGAGAGTGGGAGGAGGTTGAAACAAATAAATATAGAGATTTGGTTCAAACTTCCAAGATAAACAAGAGGGTAAGCACTTTTTTTAAGGCCATTTTAAGGGTGGAAAAGGACTATTTAGTGTAACACAAGAAAAAAAAAAAAAAAAAAAAAAAAAAAAAAAAAAAAAAAAAAACTATATGGCTATGTATGAAGTAACTCACATGATACTTTATACTAATGCTCAGTGACTCTTCCAAATTTGCATCCCATGGCAATGAGAAGGCACTAGAAGGGGTTTAGAGAATTAAAAAAAAAAAAAAAAAAAAAAACGTAAAATATATATTTTTTTTTAAAAGCACTTGATAGTCTAGAGAGAGAGGGAAAAAAAACAAAAAACAAAAAAAAAGGAAGAGAAATTGGTTGAGAGGGGTGTGTGCATGTGGTTGTGAGGCACTAAAAAAGAGGCTTATAGCTAGTAGTATTGAGGGAGCACAAAGTGTGGAAGTAAATAGAAAGAGAAAAGTAGAATTTTTAGAGGACAAGATGAACAGAGAGAGTTTTTGGGGATGTTGTATTTGTAATAAGGAAAAAGAAAAAAATAAAAAAATAAAGTGTGGGTGTTTGCTTTGCTTGCACTATCAGGAATCAAGCTTCCGCCATAGATGGAGAGAGAGAAAGAGTGAGAGTACTGTTGTGTCAGAGAAGGAGACAAGAGAGAGAGAGAGAGAGAGTCCCCACAAAGAAATATGAAAAGTAAAATAATAATAATAATAATAATAATAATTTTATACAACTTTAGTCCCTCCAGAAAAAATGAAAATATAAATAAAAAAAAATAAAAAAACTTTGGGTCATTTCTTGAATGGACCCAACATGAATTTACTAATATATACCATTATAAATATTTTTAACTTTTACTGATTAAGAGGCCTCCACACATTAATTACCATTTGATGTAAGGATGGTTCCTGTATATTACATAAAGAGATTGTCTGAAATCATGTTGTACAGAAGAAAAAAAAAAAAAAAAAAAAAAAAATCAACAAAAGCAAGTTAGATATTTTTCTTTGTCAAAACTTAAATGACAATAATGCCCCTAAAGTTGACCATTAGCTCTTATGGTGTGTTCGTGGAGAGATGCATTAGCAGCAACATGGCTTTATATATAGTGGTGTGCAAGGGAGTCAAACTAGTAATGAGCTTTAGGATGAGATTTTTTCTTTCTCCTGAGGTTTAATTATTTTTTATTTAAGTAGTTAGTTTATTTTTGTGGGATTTTCTTTCTAAAGATACTTAATAATAGGTTCAACTAACCCATATATTACATGTGAGTATGCTTAATAGTGTGATATATCACTTCATTGATCAAACATCTTATGATTGGTCTTGCATGATATTGATGGCTTATTACTCACTAACTAGTTTTGCATATCCAATTATCTTCACAAACTTGAGTTTGTGCCCAAACCAAACCTCATGAAACAGTTTGATCAAGTAATCATGCTAGCCCTACTCAACCTTCGAAGGGTGGGCTAAGGATAGCAACGGTCTTAATCACTTTCTTGATGAATAAAGTGCAAACCATACAAAGTGTACATTGAATGATCTTTAAGGTACATTACCCTTTGGCTTTATATCATCTGAATGCACCATTGATCTCAAAGAATGTTCAATATACCCACTAGGTATTTCATTCTTTAGAATATGATAAGCTTTGATCCAAGAATATTTCCTTGGAAAGAAGAGAGGAAAAAGAATCCCCTCCATCAATAGAACAGTGCCTTGTCGTGGATCAGTGATTGGCACGTCGAATTTTCAAAAATTTCTTCGCTTTCTTTTTTTGTTAAACATTCATTTACATCCACATCACTTTATTCTTCACTACCTGCTACTTTATTCGGATTTAATCCCACCCCCTTCCTCTCTTTTTTTTTTTTTTTTTTAACCTGTTTCACTCTGAAAATTTGTAATTCTCATCTCAAATTGCCACAAATTAACTTGACGAATATTAGAAACCGCGAAGTTTAATTAGTGATTGCAATTGTATTTACTTCTTCTTGATTTAGTCCACTTACTCACATAACAAAAATAAATAAGACTAGTCTTTCAATTTTTGTTTGTAAAACAAAACAAACGAAAATCCGCATTTCCACTGAAAGAACTGTGACACTTGAATTATACATACTCTCTTTTCGTGGGCGAAAATTAATGGGACTCAACAAAAACATCTTTCCTCTCTTCACTAGACACATATCATATTGCGTAGTAAAATAAAATTCTCATTGCCTCCTGATGAAACTTATTGATCTGAGTTTCCTCCATCCATCAAAGTAGCCACCTAGAAACTCAAAGCAAACTGCCTCTAGCCATTCAATAAATCACAAGCTTTTGTTGGCTTTACACATTAAATGCCATTAAAAAATATGTGCTTTTTTGTGTGTAGAGAGAGTGGGGAGAGAGAGAGAGAGAAAGAGAGAGATTAGGATAGAAAAGCATGTGGTGGGGAATTAATTTTTGGGGGGGGAGGGGGGGAGGAGAGGGGGAGGGGGCAGGGGGTGGTGGCAGGGAAAATTAAATGGGATTTTGATGACACACTGATCACAGACACATGTCAAAGGCTCTCAAACCAACCCTGATTTTCTTAGCCAAATACAGGCCATCTCAATCAGTGACAGCTGAGCCCAAACCAACACAGGCATTACTGTTTTTATTCCCTACTTTTGCTAAGGGGTTGGGATACCTTATCCCTTCCCCTCCCTTGCTCTTTGCTCTTCCACACATCTCAATGAAATATACTAACCCTTTATACTGAACTAGAACCTGGATTTTATCCTGTATTGTTTTGTTCCACCCCCATAAGCCTTTTATTTTCGTTGCTGTGTGTTCTTTACCAAACTATGGACTTGCTTGACACCTGTACGTTTTCTATTTCTGTCTCTAATTTCACTTTATTTTGTAAAGAAAAATATATTGAAGCTTTTACTAAATTGGAAGTAAAATTGAGATTTGAGTCTCCAGAGCAGAAGCTTCAATATTATTTTAAATGCTTCGGATTTTAAGATAGAGAGAAATTGTTGAGCGTGTCCAAATATAATTCTTCTTTTTAAACTCAAACGGTATTAAACCAAACAACAAAAACAAACCAGCACTACGTCAGTGCAATGAAATGGCGACTGCAATCAAATGATATTTAATTAGTATTATTATGAAGAACTGCATGTGTTAATTATATAACTTAGACTAGTGAGTCACTGCATAATAAAGTGTATGCTTGTCATCAACTGTTTCTAGCGTAAGTGGCAAAAGGTCTGGCAGTTGATACCCGAGCTCGAAATTTAGTTACTTCGCATTTCCAGCTTAATTTATTTCAAAATAAACAAAGTAAATAATATACTACCTTTCTCTCAAAAAAAAAAAAAAAAAAAAAAGTGTATGCTTGTCATAGTTTGTTACAATGGCTTACTCAAAAGCAATTGATCTATCACGATTGACATACCTACTTTTGAAGTTTAATTTTGTTAAATATATTTCGAATACGTGGACCTGCAATGCTCTATTCTGCTCCGAGCGCGTTAATTGTTGAGCAACTACATCAATATTCTGGTTTTTTTTTTTTTTTTTTTTTTTTTTTTTTTTTTACTGGCGTCCCAAATTTTTAAACCTCAAACGAAAAGAGAAACTAAAATGTAGGGCCTCAATTTAAAACAATATACATATAGTGGTCTTTTCAAAATGTACTAGTTGATGAGGTTTCCATCAATTTTTCGTCGCTTTATGCTTCAACACAATGCATTGTCTAGCTCAAAGTGTTGTATTTACAAATTAAAAAATGATAATTTCACAAGCCGTTTGTGTTCGTTTCCGTAAAAATGGATGGTGACAAACGAACTATGTGGACCACATCTCACAAAACAACTATTTGAATAGAGCAACATAATCCAATGCAATCAACAATATTATCCATTATTAGTGCTAATATGGGGGATTATTGTGATCTCCTTAGCATTGGATTCTGGGGACCGCGACATGGTGTGATCCATGGACCATTGTGATCTACTTGCACTCGAGAGAGAGAAAGAGAGTATATTATCTGATTCGTTAGCTACCTTGTCTCCATCTATCTTTTGCTTCCTTCTCCTTTAGTATTTTTTGTGCTCTTTTGGTCGCACTCTTTAG
Source organism: Tillandsia fasciculata (assembly GCA_029168755.2). Classification (NCBI taxonomy): domain Eukaryota; kingdom Viridiplantae; phylum Streptophyta; class Magnoliopsida; order Poales; family Bromeliaceae; genus Tillandsia; species Tillandsia fasciculata. The sequence goes on along the minus strand of CM054946.1, from coordinate 18,896,847 downwards.
GGATTCCCTTTACTAATCTCCTCGATCGACATGATTATCAATAACTTGCCCGAGAAAAGTTGATGCTGCGTTCATCATTTTTGGTCTAGTTACAATGTTCATATGTCGCTACAATAACAGGAAATGTTTGTTTCTGAATTATCATGATGTTTAGTATTTTGGAAGCTTATAAACTTAGGCCAATAATTTTTAATTATTTGAGTGAGAGAATTAATGGACATAAGATGATATATATAACTAATTTTGTAATTAAAGAGCGTGAGGAGAAGATACAATTAAAGTCGAAATTATGGTCAGTACTTGCGCATGCCACATTTAGCATTCTTTTTTGCGTCTGCAATCGATCAATAAGTTGTCGGGAAATACGAGAAGGTTTACAATATTATGTAAGGAAGCAAATTATTTATATTCAATGGTTTGTAAAATTATGGCAATATTGTATATCAGCAACATGTAAAATTATTTAGATGAAATATTTTCTTTACTTTTTTACTATACTGAAGTATGCTCGAAAAAATAGCACTAGTTTGATTTGCAAATCACGAAACATATTTACTCCAGGTGGGGCTGATCTTGTCTTTGAAATTTATGTAGTGCGCGCCAACCTACAGATTCAAGTACAGATTTTGAATAAATACTTAAAAGGTACGATAGATTTGAAACTTAATTCAAGCGAGATTCATCAGCAAATAATACTCTCCATATACAGCACTCTATTTTCTTTGTTCTCTTGCTCAATGAGCGGATTGTTAAGAACGAAGGATGAGAACTAACTACATTACAACCGAACCGCAAATGCGTGTTTAATTATTGTGGCTTTTAAAGAAAACGGTTAAGAACAAAAATTTTCAATTATTTTTTTAGGAAAGACATAAAATAACATGTAATCTTATATTAATTAGTGCGTTAATTAATTTGTTGCGTTCAGCTACAGTACTCGTTTGCATGCATGCTCCCCGTAAGTAATTAAAAAGGGATCTAAATCATTGTTTAAGTACAAAGAACTATTAACGACATACTATATTTGAGACTGTGGCAAGTACGGGGGTTGCTTAAAAGGTAGGAAACGGACACTAAGTGCACTTTTAAAAAGGCTTTTTCTCCACTTAAAGACACCTTAATCATTTTCCCATTGTGATTTAGAGATGCTTTTAGCTAAAAGTGGTGCACATGTTGTGTTAAATAAAAGCTTAATAATCCCTTCATTGGGATTGCTTTTAAGCTTGTCTTAGGTACACTCAAATATGTACATATATATATATAAACAATTGCCCCGTTAATCAGTGGATTAATATAAATAATAGTGTTGTTATAAAGCAAAAACATGTTTATTTGGGGCGGTTTTGACTTGTCTTTAAGTATAATCTAAGCCTTCTATGTGTCGTTTACTTATTTGGTTAGTCACAGTACAATTAAGTGCTTTAAATTGAGAAAACACAACTCGGATCCTAGGAAAATTCTAGTCTAAAAAAGTTGCTATTGAAAAAAAGAGCAAAATTTTGACTTGGAGATGTAGCATAGCGACTCTTTATTGTTAACATAATTGCGTCCATAAATTGATGCCCTGTTAAGAGCACTCGTACATTACTGTGCCACGAAAAAGTGACTAATCACTTGTTTACTAATGTGACTTATGTTTCTGTTTTCTAAAGTGTTGATTTCTATAGAATATTTAATAAAGAAAAATATCCCGTACTTGTAATATAGCAAAACTAAAAATACAAAAAAAAAAAAAAGAAAAAAAAAAAGGAAGAGGTGCCGAGATCGAAAAACAAAAGCTTCAACCATAAGCCTATTATTTCTCCAAAGAAAACTGATTAAAGACATTTAAATAATCAATTTACTTGGGGTTACTTTAGGTTGATTCATTGTGATGTTTAGTTGGCTTAATCAACTAAATTGGTTTCAATTGGGTTCATCGATGCGGTGTACACGAGTTCGAATCAAGTCAGGTTGGCTCCAACACTGGACTTATTTAAGCTGGCAGAATCGAGTCTAGTCGAGTTAAATTAAGATTAAACTAAATTTAATTAAAAAAAGCTTTTCAAACTGATTTGCTACACCGAAAATAAAATTAATTTATAAGGATTATTCTCATATACGTACATATATTCAAAATAAATTCTTGATTGAGTTGGATGAAACTTCTACGTCGATCGTTTCAAATAAACCGTTGAACATTTTTCTTAAGAATCTTTTGATTTATTTATTAAAGCCAAATAATTTAGTGCCTTCTTAGTCCTGCGAAGAAATTTTGAGCTTTTTGTCGGTGGCTGGTCCGTGAAGTAAATACACCTTAAGTGACCAAACTTATTGCACCACTTCGTGTAAGTTGCTGAGCAAAAATTAATTTGTTGTACTATTTGCACTAAACATTTGTTCTATTTGTGTCCTTTTCTTGATGAGACATTTGATTTTCATATTGTAATAGGTAGCATCAAATAGTTTATAACTGTAATGTAGGCATAACTTTTGTACTTGTATCAAATCAAATTTAAATAAATTCAGTAATTTTTTTTTATTTCTAATTTGTGGTGGGTGTTTTTTTTTTTTTTTTTTTTTTATAATATATATATATATATATATATATATATATATATATATATATATATATATATATATATAACGTTACTATACGCTTATGAGTATAGATCTCTTCGTACTCATAACTTTTTCGCTTTTGGATGAAGATATTTGCGATTAGGAAGATGGAGATCCCCTGGGATTTAGTGGATTGTTGATAAAATAGTATAAATTATGGAGATCTACTACTATAATTCTAACCGCACATTTCTTTATATATATAGAGAGAGAGAGAGTCCGCTACTATGCTATCAATATCACCACGCATTTGGTGCTATCATATTTTCTATCCTTATATCAATCTCTTTAATTATTTTCATCCATTAGATTTAACTATTTTTTCCAACCACTCATTAAATCCAAAGGGTCCATTATCATCTCGACCATATATTTTTTAATTCAACGGTTAAAAACTTAATAGCACTAATGACTTGATTCTATTAATAACATTCTAGTCTAGAGTAGAGCTTATATATTTTAAAAAATATAAGTCAATTTATATTTGTGAATTTTTATGATTAAATTTGTATTAAAATTTGTGCTATTATAAAATCAACTAAAAAAAATTTAAAATAAAAAATACAAATTTCAATATAAATTCAATAATAAAAAATTTATAAATATAAATAGACGTGTCCTTTAAGACAATGATTGGTTATAGGATAAAGGAGGAATAACCCTCTTTATTCCTCAATTTTTGCCAAACAGTGTTGCAAAATGATATGAAATAAATTTTTTTTTTATTCCTGATTTAACGGGTTATCCTGGGATAACCCGTTAAGCCTTATTCCTCTCCCCCCATGGAATAGAGTTTTATCCCTGGGGGCAGTGAATGAGCAAAGTTATAATTTATTATTTATAATTAAATTATAATATAAAATATAATAAAAAATAAAAAATAAAAAAATATAAATTATAAATTATAATATAAAATATATAAGCTCAACTCTCTATATCACTCTCTCTCACTCTCTCTCTCTCTCTCTCTCTCTCTCTCTCTCTCTCTCTATATATATATATATATATATATTATAATTTGCGAGGTCAAACGATGAGTCAGCTGGAAAAGCACTGTAGTTGCACGTACATCAGAAATTCACGTGTCTTAGCACCAGCGCAAGACATTATGGCATGCACCCGGTGCATGCAAGCAACGCACTTTGTAAATTATTTACTGGCTAAATTATTCTTAATTTAATTTGGTCCTCAAACTATGAGGTTACCCTTAAATATTACTTTATTATAATTTTTAGTTCCAACTCTCTAAATTGTTATAAGTCCCATATAGTTCATTTATTACTGATATTTAAGAATCAAATACCACGCGCTTTATAGTTTGAAGATCAAAATATATATATATATATATAATTAGTATCTAATTATTTAAAACAGTATAATATTTTTTTAAAAATAAGTATAATTTTATAGAATATAATTATGAGTTGAAGTGAGAGGATATAAATGAGGAAGCGCACAACATCGGAGCAACTTATGTAAAAATATAAAAGAAAATAGATTAAAAGATGCTGAGTTTGTTAATATTTTTTGGGTGTGCGATTTAGGTATTGTCTCGTAATAATTTAATTATTATCATGTATAATATTCCAACCTCAGACATTCTTGGATCTTACTCCTGAGCTAAACTCATACCAAACTCCTTTCTTTTTTTTTTCCTTTTTTTTTTTTTTTTTTCTACTTTTCAAGAAAGCAAATATAAATTAAGTTTGTTCTATATATCCCGGCCATGTGCTAAACCACAAGGTGTGTCGATCTCTAACGTGAAAGTCCCTGCCACATTATTATACCAACCCACTTCTTTTTATCCCAACTCAATTCACACTCTTTTCCCCCTCCCTTTACCTCCTTTCCTTGGGAAGTAATCCTCCATGCGCGCACTTAACCATTTTCAGAGTATGCCTCATAAAGGAATAACTATTTCTCCCATTTATTCTCATTGTAATTATATATATAGTAATACATACACCGCATGCATAACTCTATGAGTTGTTTCTAGAATCATTGGTGTTATATATATATATATATATATATAGAGAGAGAGAGAGAGAGAAAGTTATATGTTTTTAAAAGCATAAGTCTATACATACTTATGAATTTTTTACCATTGAATTTGTATTGAGATTTGTGTTTTTGTAAATCAAGCGAAAAATAAAATAAAAAGCGCAAATCTCAATATACAAATTCAATGGTAAAAAATTCATAAGTATGGATGAATTTGTGCTTTTAAAAAATTTACAAGAGTAAGACTACTATACTCTTATGAGTATAACTTCTTTGTACTCGTAACTTTTCCGTCCTTGGATGAAGGATGTGCGGTTAAAATAATAGTGGTCTATCTAGAGTTTAATGGGTTGTTGGTGAAATATTATAAATTTTAGAGGATCACTATAATCCTAACCGCACATTTCTTCATCCAAAGGCCGAAAACTTATAACTACGAAGAGATTTTACTCATAAAAGTATAGTAGTTGGACTATATATATATATATATAATAAATATCTATATATATATATATATATATATATATATATATATATATATATATATATGAGTCCGGCTATTATACTTTCACAAACACTAAATAATTTGTGCTTGTAAGTTTCTACCGTTAGATCTATCTTTTTGACCACTACAAAAAAACCATACTATAATGACACTTTTAAATATTCTTAAAATATAAAAAAAAGTGATACTGACAAAAATATCGATACTTATTATAGTGTCGTTATATGTACAGTCGCTACGGTATATAGTGACACATTATTGCGATATGTCTAAAAAATGTGTTCCTATAATCTAATTCTGGATATAGATAGAATACTGATGATACACTTGCACAAAGTCATTGGTGTTATACTATTAATAGCATCAAGTCATTGGTGTACAGGTTTTATTTTTAGATGAAGAGATATGCAGTTAAAATGGTAGTGGGTTTTTGGAGAAATAGTATAATTTAAGAGATGAAATAATCTAAAGGGTGAATTTAACGGTGAAAAATTTGGTAGCACCAAGTTTTTGGTGCTATCGATAGCATAGTAGCCGAACTTAATTTATACATAAACCTAGGTTATTATGCTATTAATAGAATCAAGTCATTGATACTATTGGATTTTTTATTTTTAAATAAAAAAAATATACAGCTAGAACTATATTGAGTCCCTAAAATTTAATATATAGGTGATTGGAAAAATAATATAATGTACGAGATTAAAATAATTCAAGAAGTGTATCTAATGGTGAAAAATTTGATAGCACCAAATGATTAGTATTATCGATAGCATAATAGCAGAACTCTCTCTCTCTCTCTCTCTCTCCCTCTTTATATATATATATATATATATATATATATATATATATATATATATATATATTGTACACTTTGCAGAGAAATACTCCACTAACATTGGCACTATTGCAATCGAGTGTTGTTCAGAGTCTTTTAACTGAACATGCGTATTATTGTTGCTTCCTCCCTCTACGCTTCTTCAATCTATTGCAACGGATACTTTTAAATATGTGGGAATATCTAAACTTATTATTTCAAATATGTATTAATGCACTATTCTGTGGTCAAGATTACAGGCTTCGAATTATAGCAAACGGCAATGTGTTGGCACGTCCAGTAGTGTACGTAATTCAGTCTAAACGTACGTACAGGTTGCAATTGGCCGGGCCGGTCGGGTTGGGTCCAATTTGGCCGGGATCATTTAAGATTTCGGGTTTTTTTTTTTTTTGCGCTCAAATAGTTCAGATTACTATTATCCAAGCAAGTTTTAATGTTACTGGAGCGAATATGTCCGGACTTTTTTATTCTGACAAATAACATAAATTATTTTGGCTAAAAACTTTTGGATATATATATATTTATATATAAATATTGGTTTTGTATTACCAACAATTTCAAAACAAAAGCTACAAGTTTTTGAAAATGAAGCATCACAGTGTTGGCAGGTTGGGGAGCCATGCAAGAATGTGAGATGTTTTTCCCAAAATGGAAGCTGTGTATTTTGGCCTTTTCATATCTGCAAAATTTACCAATCTTCCTCCTGCCCATAAACCACTTGCAGCATTAAATGCGTTTAGGTACTACTCATCATGACTTCCAGGTAATTACAAGCTGTTTGGTTGCGTGCAGTTTACCTTGAAAATTTAATTACATGTGATTTCAAATTTAATTTTTTAATTATCGTATCATCAATATTGAAAAATAAAAATAAAAAATTTTGATGATAATTTTATAAATATTTTATAGATAATTTTATAATTTATATTCTAATAAATATTCAATAAAGAGCCGAACATAAGAGTAATAATAATAAAAAAAATTTATAAGAACACAATAATTTTACGTGGTTCTACTATATTTACATTCACGTAAGAATAAACAAAAAAAATTCTATTATAAAATTATAGAGATTACAGAAAAATACAAATAAAAAAAATCATATTTTTTCAAAGATAATTTTTTTTAATAAATTTTAATACTATTTAAATAGTGCAAATCACACCTCACAATTAAGATTTCATCTTCTTCTTGATAAAATTATGATAAACCAAAATTCTAAAAAATTTTCTTTTCTTTCACTTTTTTTTTTTCTCTCTTTATTTTTCTTAATATTCTAATCACCTCTATTTTAACCTTTAAAAAGAGACAAAACTATTAAATATAAACCTTTGGATCAAAAAAATTATAATCCAAAAACTTACAAATAAAAAACCTAAATATATAATTAAAAATATAAAAATAAAAAATTTTATTTTATTAAATTATATAGCTCAAATAATAAGAACCAATATAATTAAATCAACAATCAGTATTTAAGTGGCGTAATAGAACCCTCTTGGGACCATTAGGGACGCTGTAGTTTTTAAGTACATTTCATTAAGACATACCTTGAATTAGTCACAGATCTAGTTTGAATATTTAAGTGTACTTTATAATTAATTTTATTTATGTATGATTGTATATATATATATAGCTTGGTGATTAATATACAACTAAATTAATATATTTATTTCAATTCAGGTTTTCAATTGTTGCAGTTGAAATTACCACATATACCATGGAGCTGGTTAGTTTGAAATGAATGTATGCCACTTTAAGAGAATTAAATTTTGAGGTCCCTCTTGTGGGGTTGATTTTCTTCCCCACTTTGAAATGAATGAGTTTCTTAATTAAAAGATCAGTTCTTTGTCCCCAGAGCTATTTGTAATAAATTAATGTGAATTTTTTTATATCTTTTAATAAAGTCTCCTGACAATGCAAATAATAAGCCAATAAAATTAATTTTGTCTTATTTCTGTTTTAAAATTGAGAAGTTTTTTTTAGTTTCATGTTGTATATATAAGAAGTATATATCTTAGATTCATTAATGGAAGGACCCAAAGTGTAGTTTAAGGGGTGTTTGGTTGTACGTCAAATTAGGAAAAATAATTTTATGTACAAAATAATTTGATAGAAAAATAGTTTTACGTTTTATAGTGTTTTGTTTGTAGAAAAAAAAAAAAAAAAACATTTTTTATCGATATTTATTTAGCTGAAAAGAAATAATTCATATTTATTTTGCTTAGTGAAAAAATATAGATAAATTATTTTTATTAAGTTTGAGTTTTATTTTCTGTCGAAAATCGACAAAAAACAAAAACCCTCACCTTTTTATAAATTTATAAAAATAATTTTTTAATTTTTTTTATAATTAAACAAATATATAAAAAATAATTTTTTAAATCGAAAAGTAAATTTCAGTATATTTTACTGCTAACTAAACACACTCTTAGCCGCACAAAATATTAAAAATATATATATATTTTATTGCTAATTAAAACAGTATGATTTAATGGACGTCTGTTGTTGATTTAGATTATGTTTGAAATTGCGAAAAAATTATGTTATATGGAATTAGAAAATGTGTTGAATTTTTTTTTATTTGTTTTCATACCTAATATGGCGTTTCGCAATGGTGTCAAAAAAAAAATTATATTACGTGTGATGAAAAAATATGATAAAAAAATATTATACTTGTTTTCAAACGTAAATAGCATTTTGAATACCACGACGTCATCTGAAAAAAATAGAAGCATATTTTTTCTATTATGACGAGCACACAAACAAAAATAAAATAAAAAAAAATCATAAAACAAACAAATCACAAAAGCAAGATAAAAAATAAAAAACACATATTTAAGTAAAAAAAAAATTTGTAGAAAAAAAAAATACGGACGAAAGAGAATAATTTTACTATTAAAAAAAACGCATAAAAAATTATTCAAAGTATATTGATCGCACTATCTTGCTAGGCAAAAAAAGAAAGAATAAATATTTTTATCAGATTAGATTTGTTCCGTTCTTAAAATATTTTTTAAAGATTTATCGCACTGCGTAGTTATTGATAAAACAAAAGTATAAAAAAAAATTTGATTACTGATTTTGAAATACATCTAACAATTTCTATATAATTTTGTTCCAACTTTATTTTATTTAATAGCGTTAGATAAATTTTAATACTATTCGTTTGGTACTGAGTTTCATCTAAAATTATTAAATAAAATAGAATTAGAAATTTATTTCTACGTTATTTTGTGAAATCTTATTAAAGAATATATTGTAACAAGTTATAATGCATACAATGCAAACATAATATTTTTTTTTATCAGAATAATTCAATTTTTTTATAATTACAAAAATTTATATTTTTTATTATATATATTTTTTTATTGTGTATATATAACGTAATTTTTTCGTAGTTACAAAAAATTCTTAAGCTACTAAAGCTACTACGAATTGTCCATTTGGCGTGAAAATTCGTGCCGCTGATTATTTACCAACGAATCAAATCACGCCACGTGTCATAATGGTCCTTGTAGAACCTTAAATTGTTCCCCTCTATCCGTATCCGGATCCTGTGAAAGGGTAAAATAGAAAAACAGGTTCCCAAGCTACAAACTTATAATTTTCATTCCCAAGGGTTGGTCAGAGACTCAAAAGATTATACCTTTCCCTTCATAATACATTGTATAGAAGATAATCATGTACAAAGCATATATATTTAGGCCCTCTTGTATCAATTTCTACTTTCAATAACAGTAATTTAATAGGAGCCAAAAAATAAATTTTATTGTAATATAAAATTTAATGTTGTCGAATATATATATATATATATATATATATATATATATATATATATATATATATATATATGCAATAGTATTGATATTTCAGGTTTCAAATACATTCACAAATTTATGGTAAAACTAATTAGACAGATTCTTAAATGTGAAGGGCGCCATTTTTTATTTTTCTCTCAAATTTTATATTTTATTTAAGGATTATTTGATGAAGAATATATAACAGGAGCCATGAAGATTTGTACTTTTTTTTTTTTTTTTTTTTTCGAGGGAATGATAAGTTTACTTCATGAGCAGTGTGAATAATTAATTAATACCAGCTGGTTATAAAAGAACAATAATTTGACTCCTACCTTAGCTTTAAATTTTGTCTGAGAAGAAAGAGGACAGTGTTGGGATTGGCAAGGAAGGGTAGACATCACATTTCATGTCCATAAACACTTTTGAGTGCTTTTAAGTGAAGCATTGGGGGGAGGGAAGGGCTCTTAAGCCATTCAAAAGAGAGAGAGAGAGAGAGAGAGAGGGTTTTAAGCTGCAAAGAGGATGTTTGCAGGATCCCAAGTTGCTTTTAGGAACGTTGAAATCAAAAGATCAACCAGCGCGCATGCCTAAATTCTGTTTGATCTCTTGGGAAGCGTAATATTCAAAGTATGGGGCTAAGGTGTACGTACTGCTACTCAAGTTTGAACTAAATGCTGTAATCTTAAAATGAGCCTAATAGGTCAAGCTGATCTGAGCCATTAATCTTACTTGGCAATTGCATCTTAAGTGCATATACTCCTCCTCTATTGTACATTATATATATATACACACATATACATTAGCTGTATTGTGTTGTAACAGTATTTCTTTTCTTCCTTACCATAGCAGGCCCAAAAACTTAGCCATGTAGCCCTGTTTGTTGGGCTGATCCAGCATTAATTTCCACCCACACAAAATAACCAACAAATTAAACTAAACAGTAGTAATTCTAAACAAACAGTTATATTTGCTAGAACAAGTACTCATTTTGAAGCCAATGACACACATAATTATTACTAAGCAACTTATGCGGAAACAAAAATGCTTTGCCACTTTTTTAGCACATAATAAGATGTTAATGTGTTTAAACGTGCCCCAATTTAGATGGTGGGATAAAAAGAGAGAAGCATAAAAAATAAAAATAAAAAAAAAAAAAAAAAAAGGGAAGGGGGGGATGGGTGTATTAATTTGGGGCGGGGCGGGTGATCCGAGGCTGCGCATGCAACGCAAGGTCTGTAAGACTGACCACCCGCGTAAGCCTTACTGCTGCCTGCCTCGCCCTCGCTACGCGACAAAATCTTTATCGCCTTGCGCCCCTCCTTCCTCCTCCCTGCCGGGCCCCGCAGTCGCACGTCCCGTCACACTCACACTCACACTCCTTACGCTCGCTCCCTGCCACTTCCAAGTTTCAAAATATAAATTTTACAAATATATATATATATTGAAAAATATAATCATAATTTATTATAAATTAGACTTCTTTACTATTAATAAAATCAAATTATTTATCTATTAATTTTTTATTTTTTAGATCTAAAAATATAGTACGTTATCTATTTTTATTTATTAAAAAATTAAATTAAACAATAAAAATAAAAAGCACGATCTCCTAACCAAAAAAAGAAAAAAAAAAAAAAAAAGGAAGAAGGATCGACCAATCATTACAAAGATGAGGAGACGTGTTGCTTGAAGATAGATTGAGTCCACCGATCAACTCTCATTGCCATACCAAGCTTTTGACCCAGCTGGTCAATCAATTTTAAATTTTTGATTGTTGAATGAAAAGATGTACTGTTAGTATAATAATAATTTAAAAAAAATTAATGAATGGCTAGTAATATATTATGAACTAAGAAATAAAATTAGTTAAAAAAAAAATAAAAAAATTTCATAGTACTTATTGCTCAATAATCAAAATTTCACCATTATAAATATAATTCTTATATTATTATAAAAAATAATTAAAAAAATAAATTTAAAATTTATGATCTATATAAAATAGTAGGAAAATAAAAAATAATAAAAACAATAAATAACATTAAATATAATTATAATAATATTTATTGAGGAATAAGGTGATCATTTTATAGAAAAAATAGTATTCCAATGTACATAATAACTACGTACACATGTGTTGAGTGTCATTAAATACACTTATTAACATTTGAGTTTTATTTTTTTTAATCAATTTTGGGTGTGATCAGGTGCATGCATATGATTAAGTGCGCTATTTCTCACCGCGTCGGGGCACTGCGCTGGGGTCAACTGTCCCTGCAGTGTGTTATGGTAATCGCGGGCCCCACGCACGACCCGAACGCGTCTCGACCATCCAAAAAAGTTGAGTCATAAATTAGTACGCTGCACCCGCGATCTAATTTAACTCAAAATTGCGGTGCAGGCCTGGAACGTGCATTCGTAATTTTAGAACTACTGCGCTTAGTACTCCCCTCCCAAATTTTGGGAGTTGGGCACACAACTAATTTCAAACGGTAATAAAAAATTAGGTACTGAATGCGGGGTTAATATGGGTTTAATATGGGCTTGTGTGTTAAAGAAATTTTATCTAAGAAATTTTATCTGTTCAAGTCTCCGACCCAAAACACATATTTTTTTTTTTTCTATCTCCTTCGTTTATTTTTAAAATAATTTTAACTGAAAATATGAAATAATTAAGTTTCGAATTCGAAACCTCGAATATCAACCACAAAGTCTCCGGCCCAAAACACATTTTAAGAGTTTAGTTTGAAGTGTTTCAAATGTCGCTCGGGCGCAGCCCATGACAATTGATGGAAGCCCAAGCCCAGCCCACAAATGACCCGTTTGGCGTATATTCGGAAAAATTGATTTCTACTAAATTGATTTTGCTTAGGAGTTGTAAATTATTCGGTTGCGTTTAGATAGAAGTTGATTTTGTAAAATTGTGTGGCAAAAATTTTATTACTATTTGCAAATAATAATTATTTACTGAATTTTATTTTTAAATTAATTTAAAAATTGAATTTAAATTTAATATTTGCACAACAATTTAAAATTTAATATTTAAATTTAAAATATACATTTGAAATTTAAAAAATTTAAAATTTAAAATTTGTATTTTAAAATCTAAATTTAGATTTTTAATTTCAAATTTAAAATATAAATTTAGAATTTAAAATTTAAAATTTTTAATTTGAAAATTAAAACTTAAAATTTTTAAGATTTATCTTAAATTTTATATTTAAAATTTTAAATTTAAAATTTGAGATTTAAGATTTTAAATTTTAAATTTTAAATTTTAAAAATTTAAATTTAAATGTTAAAAATTAAAATTAAATAATTTAAAATTTAAAGTAGAAATAAAAATTTAAAATTCGAATCCAAAATTAGAATCAAATTTCAAAACATAGGTTTTAGCAATTTCTAAATTTAGGTATCAAAAATAAAAAAATTGATCCTAAAAATTGTATTCAAATTTTAAAAACGATAGTGTCAAACGTTTTATCAAACCAAAAATTACTTAGGACCCAAAATCATTGATTTCGGCTTCGGAGCCTGCAGTCGTTTCTTCCGAATAATAACTCCAATGAAGAGTTAACGAGACTTCGCGCGCACTTGCCCATGCGCTCTCCACTGCTCATAATTGATCATCATCAATCACAACCCAAAAGCTCTCTCCTCTTCTGTATATATATAATTCACATCTGATCAACTTGATTTCTTAATTAGCATCACCTGCATTGAGCTGCTGCTTCTCTCCCGCGGCAGTGCTCACCACCTTGGGCCCCTTGATCTGCTCCGGCGCGAGCTTCGCGAAGGTTATGGCGAGCACCCCGTGTTCGAGCTCGGCGGAGACGGAGTCGATGTCGACGTAAAAAGCGATCGACACGGTGCCAGTACTCGTCCTTCTTCTTCTCTTCCTTCTTTCGCTCGCCGCTCTCTCGGAGGATCCGGTTCTCGTCTACGTACCTCAATCTTCAGTTCCTCCCTCTTCAACCCTGCATGTAATGTACACTTTTTTTTTTTTTTTTTTTTTTTTTTGCATTGCATTGCATTGCATTGCATGAAGAGGCTGTTGCATGATCTTTGTTGGCTTTTCCATGCTCCATGCTGGGCCTTTGCTTAAGCAATTTATTGTGGGCCTCTGATGGACTTTAAATTTTAACTAAAAAATAATTAAATATCTTGAGCCTAATACAATATAATATTAAAAATATCACTACCTCTTTAGCTTTAGCAGTTAAGCATTTACTTTATTCAACATTCATTTATATCAACCAACAATTAAACATTAGAATATGGTGGCATCTGTCACTATCAAAAAAGGAAAAAGAAAAAGCAGAGAAATTCCGTATGGAAGCAAGCTATCAACAAATAAAGCCTCAAAATTTCTAGTTGCGTCTAACTTAGTAACCACAAATAGACCAATGTCAAGGAGTTTTCTCACTCAGATCTAGTTCTTCTTAATTTGCCACTATTAAATATGTCTTAAATTTTTAGACACAAATCATTTTGAACTCAAAATTAAATTTGAAATTAATTATGTTAAATCCTATTAGAATTAGATTATAGTTTAAAGTTGTTCTAAACAAAGTCATACAATATTGAATCTATGATGCTTCAAAAAATACCCGTTGGCATCCTTCATGAGTTCTACTCCCATGCATCTTATAGCACAACTCTATTTATAATAGGTTTGGCATATATATATAGCTAGTATTGATGCACAATAGAAGATGTGCGGTGCATTAGAGATTAATTAAGATGTGCATTTTGGTGATGGAGCCCAGCAATGTTGGAGAGAAAGCTGAGCGACGTGTTGGAGTTTCTGTATGGACGTGGTATTGATAATTCGCCCGTATTGAGGGAAAGATAATTTTATATTCTCTTTTCGATATTATTAAAATTTTTATTTCATTTTCATTCGTATACGTAGACCAGTGACTAATCCAATCACATAAACAATCGTATCATTTTTTTTAATTTTTTTTTGATAATTTCATGTCCGTCGTGACAGCCACAGAAAGCAATACAATTAACCTCTATCATCTCTCTCTAGATCGTATGGTTTATAGCTATGCCCATATCCTTCGTCGTACGTACGTCCACCTCGGAAAATGACTGCTCAAACATAGCTCACCACGTCAGCTCCTCCATCTTATTTAATCTTTTCTTTATTTTGAAACTCAACAGTATGATAGAGATGTTGAAAGAGAGAGAAAATAAATGAAATGGGTCCGTGATCATGACTCAATCGTCAAGACGCACATTTGGATGAACTGTCACTCATTATTTCTGATGTTGGGCAAAATGGCAAATGTCTTTTAAAATGTTTAACATGAGTTTGCTAAGGAGTACCTCACCTGAGTGAGGTTTCGTTGAGAAGGATCGATGCGACAAGCTCTATGGCGCCTGAATATTGAGATCATATTTGTTAATTGAATGAGATTTACAAAAACTTGTTCCTTATTCAAAACTTCTTCCTTGCTTTGGAGGGTCATGCTTACGAGTATAATTTAATGAGAGGGAGATGATCATCCTGGAAATAATTAATGAGTCCAACCTATAGCTTGCTGGCCCAGACCAGACTCGACATACACCCATGATGTGTCCGATTTGGTCCGTGTTGCGCGAACCAAATTGCTAGAATGGTCCAGCCCATAATCGATCTCTCCATGGCGAGATCGATCGTATATATATATCTTTGCCCACTTGGCCGCAACTGTGCAAGTGCAATCCATATATACCACTTAAAAGTTGATCGACCCATGACATCTTGTTACTAGCCCAACTATCTCTTCTTTGTTTTTGCTCCCCTCCACCCTATTTTTTTAAAATCTTTCATTTTAAAATTACTCTAGTCGGATTAAAACGTTTAATTCTACTATGAAGTATCACAATTCTTTCGTCTTTTAATTTTGTGGTCTGCTTTTATTTTTAGTAGTTGTGAATTGAAAAGTCACTATGATTGATTTTAAGATTCGTACTATCTGCACGTAATATGATATGTGATATTTGAAAAAAAAAAAATTGTGTTTAATTCTTTGCTTGCCGCCAACCATATATATATATATATATATATATATATATATATATATATATATATATATATATATATATATAATTTTCGAGGATTCAATAATAAAAATAATAGCTTATTTGATTACACCTAGAATCAATAATTCATCAAAGAAATGGCGTGCCGACATGCATGCCATCTCTTTCCTTTTCTAAAGTAAATGATGTCTCACTCCAACTTCTACGATATCATAACAAGTTGATGATGAAAGTAGAAAGAAACATTTTTTATTTTTTATTTTTTCACTACAACAAAATTAAATTATAAAAATATATTTTTGTGATACTTTTGTATAAGTATTGTATATATATTCTATCTATATCTAAAATTAAATTATATGAACATATTTTTGGAACACATTACAATAATGTGTCACTATACATCCTAGCGACGGCAGATATAGCGACACTAATTATAAATATCGGTATTTTTGATAACAATATTTTTTTTTAGATTTTAAAAATACTTAAAAATATCGCTATATCATAATTTTGTTGTAGTGTTTCTGGCTAAATTGCAAATTTGATCCTCAAACAATGAGGCGCCTGCCAATTTTACTATCAAACTTTCAATTTTATAATTTTTAGTTTGGATTCTGTAATTTATTATAATTAAATTTTATAATTTAATTTAATTAACTAGATATTTATATATCGCTATTGCAAATATTATCGTACGATTAATTATAGTATAAAATTAATATTTAGTAAGCTAAATGAGTTATGAAATTTGATTGTAAAAATTCAGAAAAAAATTAAATAAAAAATAATAATAAATTAAATTTTGAGAATTAAATTGTGATATGGATGGAAAGTGAAATTTAGCTTTTTCCTTTTTTCTGTTTTTGTTGTTTTCTTGATGAACAAATAGAAAGGGCACCTAATAGAGCTACTTTTTCACCCTTTTTTTTTTTTTTTTTTTTTCTCTTTTGTCATTAAGAAGTTTATTCCAGAGTAGTTCATTGGATGTATTATGAGAGAAACATCAAAATAAATGGCTAAGGACTATGGCATCGCCCATAATCTTAGATTTGGACCACAATTGATTACGAATTTGGAGAAGATGATGTGACTTTTATGATGATCATTATCTGGTGTTAGTGTATACTCTATTGTGAGTTGTTACTTTGGCAATAATAGAAGATCACTAGTTAACATGGTTGCGTAATTTTCTTTAGATTCTAAGAACAAACTGTTAGATTATGTAAAATCATGTTTCGAGTCCATATGGATTTGATCCAATCTTGTTCCTAAAGATTAGGGATGATTTAGAAATATCTTAAAGATAATTCTTAAAAGGATATGGATGACGACTAGAAGTGATTTAAAAACTCGGATGGACGGTGAAGATCGTTTTCTATTAGAATTAGGTTTTTAGAGTTATATTAACTCTTGCGATTCATCTTTTATTTTTTAGGGCTTCATTGAAAAATCCTAATTGAGAGAAAAAACGTGGAGAGCCTCCGTGAGAGAGTTTCTTGTAATCCAATTTTTCTCCTTGTACTTTTGTGCCGTGGATTAATCGAATAACGCATTGAGGTGGTCTTGCCCGTGGACGTAGGTTGACACATTGTTGGCCGAACCACGTAATTCTCGTGTCCTTGCATTCCCTTATTTGTTTTATTTCTTTAGTTATTCTCGTGCTTGTTTTCTACAATCGTTTTCGCCTACTTTCATCTACGAAAGTTTCTGTTTCCGCTACGCTCGTGTGCTGTGTGGGTTGAGGTGTGCTCGGTAACCCCACGGCCGGTCCCCCTTCAATTGGTATCGGAGCGTTTGGTTATTCGTAGTTCGTTGACGGTGAAACGATGGCGGGGAAAGTTTCAGTGACAAAGTATGAGATTTCTCGATTTGATGGAGCGAACTTTGCGTTGTGGAAACTGAAGATGCAAGCAGTTTTGATTAAAAATGCTTGTGAGATTGCCCTGCAAGGAATAGAAAATAAGCCGGAAGGGATGACGGATAAACAATTTCAGGAGAAGGACAAGATGGCTTTGGCAAACCTATATTTGGCACTGGATGATTCGGTGTTATTCAATGTGGAGACCGAGACTACCGCAAAAGAGATTTGGGATAAATTAAAAAATCTCTATGAAGGAAAGTCATTGGTGAACAAAATTTTCTTAAGGCGACAATTGTACAATCTAAAGATGAAGGATGGGGCACCGGTACAAGAACATCTAAGTACATTCAACTCTATCGTGAGCAAACTCGCTGCCCTAGACGTGAGAATTGATGAAGAAGAAAAAGCAAGTATTTTACTTTGCTCGATGCCGGAAACTTGGGATAATTTGATTATGAACTTGAGCCATATTGAAACCCTTAAGATGGAGTCGGTTGTTGCATCATTACTTACCGAGGAGATGAGGCGGAAGTCTAGCCAAGGAAGTTCTTCGGGGAGGCTATGATAGCACGGGGAAGACCTTTCGAGAGGGAGTACGGTGATCGAGGAAAGTCGAGATCAAAATCCAAGGGCAAAAAGAAAGTAAAGTGCTGGAATTGTGGAAAGTTGGGGCACGTGAAGAAAGATTGTCGGGTTAAAGGAGTTGATGGTAAATCCGATTCAAATAATTTTCAAGGTAATATAGCCGAAACGGATGTTAAGTCGGCTAGTTCAGAAGACGGAGATGCGTTAGTCGCATTGGATAGATCCGAGCTTATTTATCATTGGATCTTGGATTCGGGGGCGTCATTCCACATGACTCCCTATAGGGAGTGGTTTCATTCTTATAAGTCACGGGATTGTGGAGTTATCTATTTGGGTGACAACACGGCATGTCCGGTGGTTGGAGTGGGAGACGTTCGGATCAAGATGTTTGATGGTGTTATTCGGACGGTTTCTAATGTTCGACATGTTCCTGCACTTCGAAAAAGTCTTCTATCACTTGGAAAATTTTGCAAACAAGGGTTTAAATTCATCGGCGAGAAAGATCACTTGAAGGTATGTCAAGGTTGTTTGGTGTTGATGAAAGGAGAGCAAGTAGGTGGCCTTTATAGATTAGTGGGCGAGACTCAAGTGGGAGAAGCGGTTGTTGCAAGCGCAAAGGTGGAGTCTTCAACGGTGTGGCATCGCCGTTTAGGACACATGAGTGAGCGCGGATTGCAGGTATTATCCAACCGTGAACTTCTTTCAGGTTACAAGTCCGCGCCATTAGATTTTTGTGAAGATTGCATCTACGGGAAGCAACGAAGGTTGTCTTTTTCTCTATCACATCAAAGAAGTAAGAAGCATCTCGAGTTGATTCATTCGGATACTTGGGAGTCGCCCGATACTTCGTTGGGCGGATGTTCTTACTTTGTTTCATTTATTGATGATTACTCTCGGAAGGCTTGGGTGTATATTCTAAAGCGAAAGTCCGATGTGTTTGAGACTTTTAAGAAGTTCAAAACTCTTGTGGAGAATGAAAAGGATTTAAAAATTAAGTGCCTACGTTCTGATAACGGAGGGGAGTATTGTTCAAGAGAATTTGATGAGTTTTATATTGAGCATGGAATTAAGCGGCATTTCACGGTACCAGGTACACCGCAACAAAACGGTGTAGCGGAGAGGTTAAATAGAACACTCATGGAGAGGGCCCGTAGCATGTTGAGTACTTCAAAACTCGACAAGAGATTTTGGGCGGAAGCCGTGAGCACGGCTTGTTATTTGATTAATCGAGCGCCGACAAAATCACTTGGTTTGGAAATTCCTGAAGAAGTCTGGAGCGGCAAGTCCGTTGATTACTCTTATCTTCGTGTCTTTGGATGTGATGCTTATGCGTGGATACTAAAGGAGAAAAGGTCAAAATTGGATAAGAACTCTCGGAGGTGTATATTTCTTGGCTATGCGAAAGGTGTTAAGGGGTATCGATTGTGGGACCCTACTAACCACAAAATAGTCATAAGTCGTGACGTTATCTTCAATGAAGGGTCCTTTCAAGGCACCAAGGAAAAGCAAGATGATGATGCTATGATTCCAATTGAGCTCTTTGAAGCGCGCGATGAGGTGCAAGTTGAGCAAGCACAACAGGATGATGAAGTGGTTGATGATGAACCTGACTTGGAATCTCCGCAATCATCCAAAGATACAAATTCACCGGTAGAGTCGCCAGCGGATTCCGGGCGTCCTAGTAGAGTTATTAGACCTCCTGCGAGGTATAATGACTATATTACTTCATTTATTCCTTCTGCAAACCATGTTAGTGCATATGTTGCTTTAGCGGAAGAAGATGAGCCGACTTCGTATAAGGAGGCTTGTGAGTCGACTGACGCTGGGAAGTGGCAATGCGCGATGGAGGAGGAGATGGAGTCAATTCGGAAGAACAAGACTTGGGAACTTGTTGATTTGCCGAAGGGAAGGAACGCGATTGGATGTCGGTGGGTGTTTAAGGTGAAAAAGGATACAGATGGGAATGTGGAGAGGTTCAAGGCAAGATTGGTGGTGAAGGGATATGCTCAGAAGCCGGGAATCGATTTCGATGAGATCTTCTCACCGGTGGTTCGTCTTACCACTATTCGGGTTGTTTTGGCGATCGCAGCGGTCATGGATTTGGAGCTCGAGCAGATGGATGTAAAAACAGCATTCTTGCATGGTGACCTGGAGGAGGAGATATATATATGTCGCAACCGGAAGGCTTTGTCGAAAAAAGCAAGGAGTATTTGGTTTGTCGGTTGAACAAATCGTTGTACGGCTTGAAACAGGCGCCAAGGTGTTGGTACAAGCGATTTGATTCCTTCATTATAAGTTTGGGTTTTGATAGGCTTGAAGCGGATCATTGTGCATATTTCTGCGATTATAATGACGGGAGCTTCTGTATTTTGTTATTATATGTCGACGACATGGTGGTCGCCGGAAATAACAAGGTCAAGATATCTATCTTGAAGACTCAGTTAGCCGGTGAGTTCGATATGAAGGACTTAGGAACTGTGAATCAAATACTCGGGATGAAGGTACTACATGAGAGAAAGAATAGGAAAGTTTGGCTTTCACAGAAGAGTTATGTGGAGAAGGTTCTGCGGCGCTTCAACTTGCAGAACGCAAAGCCAGTTTCTACCCCGTTTCCTATTCATTTAAAATTGTCGGCCGAGCAATCACCGGGTACGGAAGCAGAAAAGGCCGACATGGCTCGGGTACCATATTCATCGGCAGTAGGGAGCCTAATGTTTGCCATGGTGTGCACGAGACCCGACATTGCTCAAGCAGTGGGAGCAGTGAGTCGGTATATGGCGAATCCAGGTTGTGAACATTGGAATGCAGTGAAGTGGATTCTCAGATATTTGAGAGGTACTGCGGATTTCTCACTCTGTTATGGTTCTGCGGGTTTGGAGTGCGTCGGATATGTGGATGCAGATTTCGCAGGAGATAAAGACAGAAGAAAGTCTACCACGGGTTATGTTTTCTCCATGGGCGGTGGTGCTACTAGCTGGGAGTCGAAGCTTCAGTCGGTAGTCGCTTTGTCGACGACGGAGGCGGAGTACATAGCAATGACACATGCTTGTAAGGAAGCTATCTGGTTAAAAAGACTTTTAGGAGAATTAAAAGTGAAGCAAGATGATGTGGTGGGAGTGAATTGTGATAGTCAAAGTGCAATACACTTGGCGAAGAATCCGGCGTTTCACTCTCGGACGAAACACATTGATATTCGTTATCACTTCGTGAGAGGTGTGGTGGATGAGGGTTTTATCTCATTGTTGAAAATTCACACAGATGCGAATCCAGCGGATATTTTAACGAAACCGGTGACTCGAGAGAAGTTCAATTGGAGTATGACTCCTTTCGGTCTTGGAGCTACATGAGGAGAGTGGGAATTTGGCAAGATCTTCAATTTTGTGTTTTATGAAATTCGGCACATGTTTTTAAGTGGGAGAATTGTTAGATTATGTAAAATCATGTTTCGAGTCCATATGGATTTGATCCAATCTTGTTCCTAAAGATTAGGGATGATTTAGAAATATCTTAAAGATAATTCTTAAAAGGATATGGATGACGACTAGAAGTGATTTAAAAATTCGGATGGACGGTGAAGATCGTTTTCTATTAGAATTAGGTTTTTAGAGTTATATTAACTCTTGCGATTCATCTTTTATTTTTTAGGGCTTCATTGAAAAATCCTAATTGAGAGGAAAAACGTGGAGAGCCTCCGTGAGAGAGTTTCTTGTAATCCAATTTTTCTCCTTGTACTTTTGTGCCGTGGATTAATCGAATAACGCATTGAGGTGGTCTTGCCCATGGACGTAGGTTGACACATTGTTGGCCGAACCACGTAATTCTCGTGTCCTTGCATTCCCTTATTTGTTTTATTTCTTTAGTTATTCTCGTGCTTGTTTTCTACAATCGTTTTCGCCTACTTTCATCTACGAAAGTTTCTGTTTCCGCTGCGCTCGTGTGCTGTGTGGGTTGAGGTGTGCTCGGTAACCCCACGGCCGGTCCCCCTTCACAAACCCTTACGTACGGAGGAAATATCCAGTCTCAAAAAATTAATGGTCTCTTTTTTTTTCTTTTTTCTTTTTTTTTTTGGTAGTTTTTTATGTTTATAAGTGGAATCTACAAGTCATTCAAATCTTTTGGTGGTTTAATTGTGTGATATTCAGTTTATTTATGGTACAGTGCCAAAGCTAGTAGTTTAGTCAAAATATTAATTCTGTATAAATTGATGTGCTGCAATATAATCAATCAAGTAGTAATGATAATTTATTTAAAAATTTTAAAAATAAAAAAAATAATATTAAAATTTTATTTTAATTTATTGATAAAAATATATTTTGGACGATATATAAATAATATACTTGTAACATTTTCAGAATTTGAATGAGTCCTCTCTCTCTCTCTCTCTCTCTCTCTCTCTCTCTCTCTCTCTATATATATATATATATATATATATATATATATATATAATTCGGTTATTGTGCTTGTACAAGCACCAAGTAATTGCTTGTAAGTTTTCTACCGTTAGATCTAATCTTTTGATTAATTATATTTCTTAGATTATACTATTCCACCAACCACCTACTAAATCCAAGGAACCCACCATCATCTTAACCGTACATTCCTACATCTAAGGATAAAATACTCACAAACATAAATAACTTAGTGCTTTTACCAATTTTGAAACTTAATTTTATATATATATATATATATATATATATATATATATATATATATATATATATATATAGAGGTCATGTTTAGTTTGAGAATTAAAGGGAATATTTTTCTTTAATTCCCAAACAAGAAGTGGTGACTCGTGAGAAGGGCGAGGGACAGCTTGTTCCCTCCTTTGGGTGGAAGAAGATTGAAATACCAGTTTTTTTTTTTTAAATAAATAAATAAATAAATAAATTTTAAAATATTTAAATTTATAAAATTTTAAATTTTAAATTTTATATTTTATAAAATTTAAAATTTTTAACTTTACTTTTTAATAAATCTAAAAATTTAAATTTTTGTTTTTTTAAATTATTAATTTTAAAATTTTAAAATTTATACAATTTTTTATAAAATATTTTAAATTTATACAAATTTAAAAATTAAATTTTTACTCCCACTTTTATAATTTTCTAAAATAATTAAAATTAAAATTTTTAATATTTATAAATTTTTAACTTTAGAGAATTTTTAAATTTTATAGCTTTTAAAATTTTTAACTTTAATTTTTAATAAATTTAAAACTTTATAAAATCTTAAAATTTAAAAATTTATACAAATTTTTAAAATTTTAGCTTTAATTTTTTATAAATTTATTTTTTAAAATTTTTTTAAAATTTATACCAATTTTTATATACAAAATTTTGAATTTTTAAAAATATAAAAATTTTAAAATTTTAAAATTTTTTAATAATTTTTTTTCATATATAAGTAAAATATAATTTTAATAAATATCTTAAATCGAATAATTAAAATCATATAAGTAAAAATTTTATTTGTTTTAAAAAACTATTATGTTTGAGGGCAATTTTATCATTTTATACAACTATCACTTTCTATTCCTCATTAACACACCAAATATAAATTCTCTTATAGCTGGTAGTAATGTAATACCCAACCAAATACATTTTTACAATAGTTTCAGCTAGTTCCAACATTTATACTTATCCCTGAAATAATTAGTTCTTTCTTATTCCACAACCAAGCGAAGCCTAATGTATAAATAGAACTAAACCTCTTAACTCGACTAAAGCATTTTGGGTGGTGGGTAGGCCCACGAAGTTAAAGAGGGTTGAGCGTGTTAGAGTTAAAGTAGTTTTAGGATGGATGACCCTCGAAAAGTTGGGACGTCACAATTTGTATCAGAACCAATCACCATGCGAAAGTATGAGATGAGCCTTGACTGAGCTTTGGTTATGTAATAGGTAGAGCGCAACTCTCGTTCTAATGACTGTTATGAGTGGAGTGCGGCTCCTCATAAAGTCGACTAAGGCTAGCGAGACGAGTCTCATCATATCACCTGATGCTTGTGAATGTACCTGGGCCTGACGAAAACGTTAAGACGTATAGGGGGGAGGAATTTGACACCTTCAAAATTTAAAATAATCCTATATATGAGATAAATAGGATTAAATCTTTTAACCCAGTTATAATATTTTGGGTGTGGTTAGGCCCAATAGGTTAAGAGGGTTGAGTATGTTAGAGATAGAGTAATTCTAGATGGATGACCTCCTAGGAAATGGGGCGTTACAGTATATAGAACTATTTTAGCTAGTTAAGAGTGTTAGCTCTATTTATCTTATATATAGAATTATTTTTAATCCTTGGAATGTCACATTTCTTCTCTCTATATGGAAGCCCTGAAGTCCTTGTAAGATTCAGGTACATTTATAAGCATCAGACGATGTGAGACTCGTTTCGCTAGTTTTAACCGACTTTGTGGAGAGCCGTACTCCACTCGCAACAATTATTAGTTTGATAGCCACGCTTTACCTGTTATATAACTAAGGCTCGGTCGAGAGACTCGAAACTCATCTTACACTTCCGGCTGGTGATTGACTTTGATACCAATTATAACGTCCTAATTTTCTAAATAATCATTAATTCTAGAATTACTATAACTCTAACGCGTTTAACTCTTTTAATTTTTTAAAATTAATTATCGACTAAAATATTATAACCGAATTAAAAATTTAATCCTATTTATAGCTTATAAATAGAATTAATTTAAATTATGAAAATGTTATAATGATTTGACTATTATAACTTTAAATATATAAAATTTTATTTTTTAAAAAAATATAAACCATACGGAACTCTGCGAAATATATGTAATCACGTCGAGGAGAAATTTTCTTGTTTTTATTTTAAAAAAGACAAAAAAAAAATTATAAATGGTCCAATGGTGTCTTATATAATTTTGATCCCTGTATTTGTACGAACTCCGCCACCAATAGTAAGTAAACTCACTTTTTTTTCTCTTTATCTAAATAATAATAATAAAATAATAATAATAAACAGCGACGTTATTTGTTTGACTAATTAATAAGAGTTTGTACCAAACAAAAATATCTCACTTTTTTTTTTTTTTTTTTTTTTTTTTTTTTCAGACACATTCTTTGTTCCTTTTTCCCAAACCCCACCACAACCACCCCGTCCCTCCTATCCTTTCATACATTTTTATTTTTATTTTTATATAATATATTTTTTAAAAATAATATATGTTTTTCTCCTCGCCAATTTTTTTACAATAAAATTATTTTAATTTATTGTTTTTTTAATATATTTTTTCATCAGCATCAATTTTTTAATATTTTTAAATAATAAAAAATAAAGTAATACTATTCATATATTTAAAAAAAATGTATAATACACATCTCATCTATTCAAAAATAAAATATTCTCTACGAGTTATTTCGAAATGATTAGTAAAATTTATTTTATTTCTGGATTTATGGATAAAATATAAAATATAAAATATACATTCTTTATATAAAAAAATATTTTTTTTACAAAAATTATATTTTTTTTAAAAAATATATTTAAAAAATAAAAAAATAAATAAAATATTTTTATAATATGAAGAGAGATATATAGAATATTATCTCTTTATATATATATATATATATATATATATATATAATAACCTTGCCAACCCCTTCTCTGCTGTTGAATTTTGTTGTTGGGAAAAGCATTCCCTACAAATATCTTCTTCCTCTTCTTCTACTTCTCCTTTTTCTTAAAAAGTTGAGAATAAATAATAAAGCTCTTAAAGAGAGAAAGAGTGCGAGAGAGAGAGAGAGAGAGAGAGAGGGGGGGGGATATGAAGATACAGTGCGACGTGTGCGAGCGGGCGGAGGCAGCGGTGCTGTGCTGCGCGGACGAGGCGGCGCTGTGCTGGGCCTGCGACGCCGCCGTCCACGCCGCCAACAAGCTCGCCAGCAAGCACCACCGCGTCCCCCTCCTCCCCCCATCCCGCGCCCCTCCCCCTCCCTCCTCCTCCTCCTCCTCCTCCTCCTCCTCCTCCTCCCCCTCCCCCTCCCCCTCCCCACTAACCCCACCTGCGATATCTGCCAGGTAAAACTACTACTTGTGTGTTTGTACGTGCTTCACAAGTTTATGAATTCTAGGATTTATTTTTTTTTTTTTTTTTTTTTTTTTTTTGGTCATAATAGAATGTTCTTGGTGCTGAACAATGGTAGAGTGGAGTACGGACTTATTCAACGCTGGACCGACCAATTTTAATTTTCTATAAAACCAAAATATTGAGGTGTTTAATTTATATTGACTCTATAATTATATAAGGTTTTTAGTCTTTGATGTAAAAAAGTAGGCCACTTGAAAGCAGATAAAGAAACGGGAGAACAGATGCGAGATTTGATGAGCTTTTTGTTGAACTTTCTGCAGTTTCTAAATTTATCTCATACAACCAGTTTTCAGTTTATATTATGGTTCTGAGCTCGATGTTCATCCGTGTTATATTAGCTCCAATGGCGTTAATTAACAGCGAGATTGTTCTTTTGATTGGTGTTTTTTTGTTTTTTTGTTTGTTTATATTTGGTATAGGAGTTTATTATACGAATACCATAACAAAATTATCCTTTAGAAAATATAGGAGATATTTGTAGTTGCAACAGACCATTTAAGGATGTTATGGACCATGTAATAAATCCGTGTCTCAAACTAAGTTCTTGGTGTTCTTTCCCGTAGTTGTTTCTAAATTGTGGGGCTGGTATATCTACTCGTGGGGACCATTTGTACTGATGAGCTTTTCTTTTCTTGTGAACAACAACGACCCCATTTATGTGAGGAGAACAACTGGTGTTAATGCATGGTACCATTGGCCTGCCCTGCAGTCTAGTTCGTCTCCAAAGAGTGCAATAAAATAACTCACCAAGGCACAGATGAGAGAGATGATAGGAATTGATTCCGTTGGTTGCATGGTAATAATAATCATAAAAAACTTAGCTTTTTCAGTACTCGCATAAATAGCATGGCTTGTATCAGGATAGGAAACTGGTGCGCAATGCTGAGAGAGTTATTAGAGTGCTTGTTTTCTTCTGCAGCTCGAGGGCTTTGCCTAGTTTCTGAAATTGTGCTTGCTTGTTGGTCTAGACAATTTTGAAGAATTAAGATGAGTACTTTTCCATTTGTAGATTGAAATGGTAGGGGAGGTTCTTTTCATCTTTGTTTAAATTCTGTTGCCGTATCGTCAGCTCAGCTTTGCAATTGATCTCTTCCATATTGATTTCTTGCCATCCTAGGTGGTGTTATCTTTCTGAGTTGATGGTGAAAAACATTCATATGCGAAACGCCAGAAGCATTACATTTAGTAAAGTACAATTAAACCTGTTCTAATGTAGACCCTGTATTTGGACCTTAGAACATAATCAATTAGTCTTTTCGTGGAGAGCTTAACTTGCTGATTAATTTACAGGAGAAAGCAGGTTATTTCTTCTGCTTGGAGGACCGCGCTCTACTCTGTAGAAACTGCGATGTGTCGGTCCACACCGCCAGCCCTTACGTATCGTCCCATCAACGCTTCCTCATCACCGGTGTAAGAGTTGCTCTCCAGCACTATCTCACCAATGATAATAGCAACAGCAGCAGCAGTAACACTAACAACAGCTCCAGCAGCAACTGCGACAAACCTTCGAGCTCTCAGCCAAGAAGCACTTCTCTGACTACCACCAAGAAGCTGCGCGGAGACCCAGCGGCTGGTTTTGGTACAAAGGAAGCGGAGGTCTTCAGGCCGCAGTGGCCGTGGAATGAGATACTCGAGAATGTGGACTTTGATCAGTACTATGGTCTCTCAGAACCTGGCTCCTCCAGTTGACAAGTTGTCGAAGAGGCTGCTGGGTCTCCTCTTTCTCTTTTATACAGAGCCGTAGGAATTCAGAAACAAAAGGAAGAAATCAAGATCTGATCACACCAAGTTGTTTGTTAGTTATTGTTGTTACATCTTCTTATCTTTTATTTTCTTTTGTTTTTTTATTTGTTTAAGAATTCTCTGCTAATTTATCAGTGGATATGTCATTGTTTCAGTCATTGATGTATGTGTTTCTTAAGGCATATGTCATGTCACTTTGTTGTTGTTTTCCCTAGGATGAACCGTTTGTTGTTGCTCATAACTTTGTGAATGACCATACTAATACTTTATATAGATTAACTTTTAAGCTCACCATACTTGTTGCAATTGAAGAGATTCTCCATGCAAAAAGAACCAACAATGGCATTATATATAACTCTGTTTATCGAATGTTCCTTCTTTGGTGATCATATGAGATGTGCCTTACACCAACTAACGCATTTTATTTCCACCATCAACCAATTAAGAAAAAAAAAAGACACAACTTGATAAGCAAAAAAATTGTAGAAAATCCAAATGATTAAGCAATGTAATGGTTTCCAAACGAAATACACAAGGGAGTCAAAAGGCACATAATATTTTGTACTGATAAGTGAAAAATGATTTTCATATCAGCTAGTAAAACATTACCTTTACACAGGTGCACAGATTCTTGCCGCAAAGATCCTAATCACGTAGTCTCGCAATGCTGCAGTCGAAAGACCAAGACCACCAGAGTTTTTTCCAATTGCGTTTTCATGGGAAAAACAAGAGTGATAACATCCATCTCACAGAGGAGAGCAACCACAGACACAAACATGTCTACTCTACAGTGAAAGTTGCCTACGAAATGGTAATCACCAGAAAAAAAAAAAAAAAAAAAAAAAAAAATCACAACAAAAGCACACTGATGGCGGACTATCACATTCTGCTTAGGCTACACTATCTTTGAGCTCGCAAATTATTGAATCTTAATTTGAAAGGAAATGGGTCGACTAATTCCTCAGTATGATGCAAAATTAGGAAAAACACTAGCACACCGTATAAACAAAAACATACTGCTTGATAGAACAATGAAACTTGCTGAGTTCAAAAGTTACTTGTCCCGGATTGGGGATTATGAAGCCAGTTCACAGCAAAACACTTGAAACAAGTATAATTACACAGATAATGTTTCATTGAAAATGGAAAAAAGTCCACGACCAGACAGGCCCGAAGATGCCAAACTTCTTCTTGAGCTACTCCACCTGCGAAAATTATATTCTTGCTAAACATCTATTGAATATATTATGCTGATATTTTTGAAGATATAGCCGAACCAAAATATAAAGAGCTAAATTTATTATCTAAGCAAGAATCTCTATTTAACAGATGCAAACATTGTGTACAAAAGACCTCTAAAAATAATAATGATCTTAAAGAACTGGGGTAATCATCCAAAGCACCTGATTCCCTCTAAATTTTATTGTCCCTTGTTATCAATTTTGAGTTAGATAATTAGTAGAAGCATAGAGGATATTGGCAAATGTGCTAATGTGCTCCATTGCTGAAAGAAGCTGAATAATGGATAAGAGAATTATTAACCAGCAAATCGCATAACATACATTTCTTCAACAGCCATTTCTTGTAAGAGGTTGGGTTCAAAAAAATAAAATAAAAGACCAGCCAACCAATCTCGTGTCATTAGGCCATTTGCCTACAAAGATTATAATTCAAGTAGAACCAACTTAAGCGTGAAAACTCGT
This sequence comes from Tillandsia fasciculata, assembly GCA_029168755.2. Classification (NCBI taxonomy): domain Eukaryota; kingdom Viridiplantae; phylum Streptophyta; class Magnoliopsida; order Poales; family Bromeliaceae; genus Tillandsia; species Tillandsia fasciculata. The sequence continues at coordinate 18,867,049 of CM054946.1, read as the reverse complement.
GATAAATTTACTCGCTTTTCCTTTCTATGGAGCCATTTCTAGAAAGTTTTCCTCACAGCTAACCTGCAGAAAAAATAAAATAATTTTTTTTTTTTTTTTCTAAAGTAAGAATGCATAGATCTAAGTTGTTAATAACATTGGTAAAAGAAGTTACTCTAAGAACCTAGTATCCGTAATTCACAACTGCATAACAATCCACATGTAATTTCCCAACCTATAACTCTGTAATTGCGGTTCGAACAAAACACCCAGTTTTACCCACAAATAAAACAGTTATATTGAGGTAATTCAAAAAGAAACTCTTATAGAACAATCAATACAAAATAAATTTGCAACTAACTAGGGATGCAGTGTGTAAACTTAGTAGCAAACTATGGAGAGCACTAACCCTAACCCTAACCCTAACCCACTAGCTATTAAGCTCCTTTCTCACAATTCTAATAGTCAAATCAGCTCCAGCAAACCGAAGTAGCTAATAAGCATCGTCGAGACATCTAATCAACAGAGATAGCTCAAATCATCACAACTACTTGGGTCAGAACGGATCAATCCGAGAAAACTGCAGTATAATCATTCAAAATGACAACAGCAACAACAAAAAAACCCTAAAAACAGAGCCCAAAGCGATAGATCTAGAATTCGACCTCAAAAAAATCCTAGATTGCATCATTTTCTTCCGAGAAAAAGATTGATAAAAATTGGATACCTCTAGGGTGGCGGCGAGATCAGTGATGGTGGTGGGATGCGGAGGAGGAGTGGGAATTGGGATCGGGGCGATTGAAGCGGTTGTATGCGGCCTCGCCGACGAGGTAGATGCCGAAGGCGACGAGGGCGATGCCGAGGCCCGGGGTGGCGCGGCGGAGGTTGTTGTTGAGCATCGGGTGCTTTCTCCACTCGTCCCGCCGCCGGAAAAACTCCCCCGTCGCCCCCAGCTGCTTCCCCATCTCTCTCGATCCTTCTCGATCTCTCTTGAAAAAAAATCCAAAAAGATGAAACCCTAGATTGGGTTGGGGACGACGAGGAGGGTGGTGTGGTGTGTTCTATTGGACGATTTTGCCCTCCAAGTTGCCGACAAATTACGTGTAAGGGTAGCAGCCTATGGCCCTTATTGGCCTTATTACTAGAAGAAGGGCCCGGCCCAATATGAACGAGCTTAATGGGCCTTACTCAAAATAGTAGATCAGGGTAAATTTTATATTTAACCAGTATACTGCTTCAACACTGATCTCTTATTCGCCGTTAGTTAACATAGTAGGAGAAGTCAGAATGACAGATAGGATATTTCGATCCGAGAGAACTCGGGATGATATATAGAAAGCTGAGGGAGAAGTTAGGATGATAGTGTCTTGCTGTCTTACTCATGTTGTCTAGTTCGTTTTTTTATTAAACGAAATGGATAACGTGCTATTTTTTTCTCTCAAAAAAAAAAAGAAAAAAAAGAACAGCATACTGCTTAATTTTCCTTTAAGCCACCATTGTGACAATCTACCACATGCATGGTTACTGTAGAATTGAACTAATAAAACAAATTTAAAGAGGTTCTTGTCCCCCATTAATTTTGTTGCACTAAAGCAACAAAAGGAATAATAATCCCATTGTACTCTTCTAAGGAAGCAACTTCTCCGTATCGATTCTCTACGAAGCAAAATTATTTCTTTAGTTTATGCACATAAATTCCTGGGTGTTCTATACCTAAAACTTCCATGTGAGGGTTCACTCTACTTCTCAAAGTTGCTCATCTTATGAAAAATGCACCCGAGTTAAAAAAAACTTAATTATAAACGTAGTAAAATGTGCACGTCTCCGCCTTATTGCATGGGCTCAGTATATTACTCTTGGATGTTGCTTTGAGCTCAGTAAACTAATATTGTAGCTTTAATATATTGTTTATGAGAGCCATTTAATTTATCCTGTATATTTAGTTATTTTTTTTGTACCGTTTATTTGCGTCGTTAGTAGATAATTAATCTTCGCTTATGAATATTAATTGGTTTCTTCTTAATTGATTGAAAAGATTCTCGTTCTAAAAATATTGATTTGTAAGGGGGAACAAAAAATGTCACTTGTAGTATATTAAATTGAACAGTTGTGGTATCATGCTCAAGCCTTTGAGAATATATTCTCGCAACGTACAAATTTAATAATTCTGAGAATCTATGAAGCGATCCTAATTGATTTCTCCCTTTAAATAGTTAATTGCACCAGAAATTAAATTAAGGATTTCGACGCGGCTTGAACTTAAGTCCATGGATTCCATAGAATTTTACCATTCCACTAACAGATGTTTAAAAATATATTCAAGAAGTACTCAATATTCTTGATTGAACAGTAAGTAAATATACATACATACTCTTCTTTTTTGTATCAAGGTGTTTATGTACAGTGAACTTGTATCTTTGTAAGGTACACATGATACACAAACAATGACAAAAATAATTAACAAGGACACAATCCCAGGTTTCGTTGTCAGTTGCAAATTTATCAGCAATTTTCGGAGCTCAAATCCTATCCATCTCTTGGAATGAATCCAAATGCACCAGCCATCTATGACAATTGATCTCACATATTTAAGTTTAGGTTAGCCACAAATGATTGGAGCCCCTCTTAGAACTTGTTCATTCATCCAATTGTAGGAAAAGGGCCGGTTCAGAAAGCAATTTTGATGGTTATGATGCCAGTTATACTTTACGCGGAATGCGATAACATGCCGAGCTTAAAGGGATAGGAGGGTCCGAATATAGTCCTTTGGATATCTGATCAAAGATCCATTTATTCGCAGCCTCGGTATAATGTACTCCATCCCAAATGATGCTCTTCGTCGGATCCTTGCAGGATTTACCGATTAAGACATCGATTCCATTCTTCACAACTGTCTCACCGCACCTCGCATTCGAATTGTAATTGTACTTGCTGCTGCCGTCGCCGCAGCAAGATTGAAGTGGGTGCTCAAATCCTGCAATTATCAGCAAAATCTCAGCACATGAATCACACTACTAGGGATTCTTATGGTTGGATTTTGGATAAATATTTGTTACCATCCTTTTTGGCTTGGCTTATTAGTGAGTACTTGACAGCGAAAATATCGACAAATGTGAGCGCGGCGAGAGGTAGCTCCTTTCTCAGCTGGACCACTGTTTCATTGAGCAAGCTGTTGAATCTTCGGGCCAAATCATTGAACAAAATGCTGCAACCGGCGCGATCCAATCGTGCCGCATTTAATGGCACTTGCACCAGAACATATGGTAGGCACCCCAGTGGGCCAGTATTATGAATCCAAAAATACCTCCCTCCTAATCCGTATATTCTCTGACAAACAAGCCAAGAATTTCAACTAATATCCTAAAGAATTCATACTAGTAAGGAATATAGTGTAATCGTACCTTTATAACTGTAGAAAACTCCTTTAGAGCATTTGGGAGATATTCCTCTGCCGACATGTTGCTGAAATATAACGCGGTTAGGTCGTTTTGTCCGATGTCTATTGTGTACAGTGCTTTCGTGATGTACCCCTCTTTAGGCACTAAATCCTTATATACTCCACCTAGTTTGTAATCCAATTACAAAATAAGCTATAACAAGCTTGAGAGCACCACCAAATTGCTCGTTGAAATAGTTCGGATGAAAACCGAGACAGAAACTTACCTTTTCTGTAGACCATTTGCAACCGTGAATTAAATAGCAAGAACTGCTGCAGCTGCACATCAAGAGAGAACGGACTATACACGCCTAGAGGAAGAGTTGTGTTCTGAGGTACGATCGTCGACAATGCGGTAGCAAAGTTGGCGCCTCGGCTAAAGTTAGAACACAAAGAATCGAGATAAGCGCAAAGACGTGGCAAACCGAGCTCTTCAGCTGAAATTTTTTACATTTCATTCCATGCGTTAGAATTGTGATAATTGAAATAGTTGAGTACTGGTTGAGCTAACAATCTAGAATAGGAGACAGAGTTACACAAGAAGTTTGTACCGATGAAGTCGACAATGAGGCGCCCGTCGGAGAATCTTCCAGAAGGGAACCCGAAGAAGGTCTCTCCATACGGTAAGTTGACCGGACCGATTGAAAAGGAAGACGACAAGCCACCCGTATCGGAGTTCGAGTCTCCGAAATTGAAGATGGCAGGAAAACTGCATGCAGAGGATGAAACAGGAAACAAGTGAAATAAGAGGTAGCTGAGGAGAAAGAGTTGTCTCATTAGTTAGTAGTAGTTATTGGTGGATGAACAAAAAGAAGGGAAGTTATTTAGGTTGTTTCAGTTAAGGCTATATAAGAGATAGGGCCATTGATGCAAAGGGACAAATGATTCCTTTGACCTCTTCAGTGGTTATAGCATGTGCAGGATTAGGTGGGGGAGCTAAATTGGATAAGAAAACAATACTTGCAAGTAGGGAACAAAGTTTCATGGTGCTAATCTCCCCAACCCAACAAGTGAAAAAACAAAAGCAACCTCATGTAGTTTGAGTTTGTTCAACTCTCAATGTGTCTTACTTTCCATTTTGTTGGTGTTCACATGTGAAGAATAGTGGCCCTAGGTTATAAAAATGACTACATGATTGAAAGGTCAAAGTACACTCTTTTGAGCCTTAATCTAATTTTTTAAAACCTTTGGATTAAATGAGTTTCACTTTTCTCTATGATAGTTATCAAAAGAACTATGGTGCAATCAATTCTGAATTCGCTAAATATGTAAACTCTTGATTTGGCATCATAGTGACATAACATGATATAAGAGCAGGAGCGAGGAGAAAAGAAAAGCCAAAGTCCACGGACTTTAGTGTACAAGCAATAAAGGTTGACTAATACAAAGCAAATTCAAAGGATAATAATGATATACATTTTGGTGCAGATTATTTTCGAAGAACAAGTAGGGTGATTATGATTAAGAAGTAACTGTATCTAGCATTAGTGATGTTGTGTAGATGAGTAGTTGGTGCTTCAATTAGTGAGAGCATTTTATTTTAGCTTAGTAGGAGAGGGGTGCCAACCATGGGCTATATATTGTTATCTAGCATTAGTTGTAGGCATTTAGTGGTAATAGAAATTCTGTGACAGCAAATATTTGGGTGGCATAAATTTGTGATCCCAACTCCTAACGCATTCTCCTTTCATCAAAGTCGTTCCCATCACTACCCAACGCTCCTGAATGGGACGCAGTGTTTCCTCTAATTAAGATAGAGGAATCAACATTTTCAGAAAAAAAATAAAAAAAAACAAAAAAACAAAACAAAACAGTATAATGGGATGCGCTTAATGTGATGCAAGTTGCAAAAATAAATGCACAAGGAAATAGCTTGCCTAAAACTTTCACAAAAGTCAAATAGAGTAAATCAAAGACAAAAATATTAACGAAAACATACTAATAGTTTTTCCTGGTTAGAATTTTGAAGTAAAAGCTTTCAATACAATCTATCTCTTCTTTTGAAGTTCAAAAGATGATTTCCACTTCACATGCCAGCAAAAGTTTTGAAATCGTTTTAAATGTCGAATTCTAGTTGTTCAAGGAATTATCCCAGAACCAACAACAACACACGGGTTAAAATTTGTCATATCATGACATTCAAATAGGTTGGACATCACATCCAGAACAAAGAAATAATTGGTGCTGCAACCACTACTTGCAGCTCGGAGGCTATAAATCTTTCGCATGACAAAGTTTTCAAAAGCCTACTTGCAAATTAGGTAGTATTATTATGTCCATTCACCTTCACTTTTTTTTCTCTTTTTTGAAAATTTTTTGCCATTCACTTGAAACTCCAGGGGCTAACAATTACCTGAAAGCACTTGACCATTGCAGCTAGTTATAAATTCCACTGGCAAGGGTTTCTTTGGAGAAAGGAGCATTATAATGATCTCTATAAAGATTGGTGAGTTCAATTAATCAATTATAAGGGCAATACCCCCCTCAATACACTGCATCACCAATGAAAGAGACACAAGAACCACAATAAGCATAATTAACAGAAGCATATTCAATAATTGTAACTGTGATGGCATCTATTTCCAGCTTGCAAGTGTTCATGCTCTCATTAGAAAACCAACTTGATCACCATAAGCACTTATATAAATCAGCAAGTTGCCATCCTACTTGCTTTCCAAATCTATTTAACAAAAAAAAAAAAAAGAAAAAAAAAAAGAGCATTAAAGCTCAGAAAACTGTAAGATTTTGGAGGCTGAGTTAATCTTACCATAAAATTTGAGACATGCAAGCCTTAGTTACCTCTATACTTGAGAAGACTGGGGGACTTTTTGTTGAGAAATATACAGAAAAATTGCAAGAAAAATAAGCTTTTAGAGCCCGCAAAACTGCTAGATTTGTTCTCTCATTCGTTGAATCCGCTTTTTGCAGCTTTTGGCTTTCCACAATCCCCAAATAATGAGAGACGACCTGTCTTTTCTGATCTTACATGGACTCCTTGCTTCACCTGCTATTAGCAAAGAATTTGGTTTAAGTTGAAATTTGCGGCCCACAAAAAATACAAGTGAGAAATACAAAAGGATTTCTACCTTCTTTCCATGTGATTTATTGGTTTTCCAACAAAGGAGACCGTTACAGTTAGGTCCAGACTCGTAACCCCTGTAAATCACACCACAAATTAAATACTAGAAATCCCAACTTCAGATGAATTCAGTCAAGTTGCTGAATATTCTTTAAACCTAAATAACTACGCTAAAGTCAATTTGCTAAAATCTGAATGATGCTTACAACTAAATAATCGACTCTCAATTTACTATGAAGGAATCGTATGCATCTCTAAAACATACACCAAAGAGCTGGTTAAGAATCAGCAGATAATGAAAAACATGGTCTGGTTAGACCAAGATGATAATGAGGATTTTATGTCATATAATTCCCTTAGCATTTATCACCATGTTCAAAACAAATTTTGAATTTCTCAGCGAAAAAATGAGCCAAATAATGGGTGGATGTAAAAGCTTTAAACAACTTACTGACTCTCTTTATCAAAATTTGCCGGTGCGTAGTTGGCGCTGTGAAGCAAACTTGGTGAAATGGCATATCCATTGCCTTTCCCTCCAACATGATCTTTCTGGTGGCATTGAGTGTTGCTGATTTTTAACGCTTTGATCTCACAATCCCGCTCCTCTTCCCAGCACTTCGAGGATACAGCAAGCGTGATCGACTTATTATGATTCTGGCCCACAACATTTTGTGGGAGAACTTGGTTCTTCTCGGGTTTTGGATGACTTAAAAACCCAGGTGTGCATTTCTCTGCAGCTTGAAGCCATGCACTCTCTAACCTTTGCTCATCAACAGATGCCGATTTTGCCCTTTTTCCTGAAACTTCATTCTCTCTACTGTTGATGCCTCTTTCAGAATGATCAGAGTTCCTCTTAGGCAAGTTGGGGGGTTCCTTTAGTCTCCCACTATTTGATGAGCCACTAAGCAAATCAGAATCTAATCGCCTTTCCTTAGCAAAGGATTTAAACTTTTCTGTTTGGTTTGTGGCACGAGAATTCTGTTCTAGGTTTTGCCTCTCAACAAAAATTTCAGGCATTAGACCTATTCTAACCTCCACAGTGTGTCTCAAGACTATCTCTAATGAGTTTGTGATACTGCTCAAGAATCTCTCTGCTCTAGACTTGACATTATCATCCTCGAATGCTATGAAAGCGATCAAGACACCTGCAACAATGAACTTAGTGATTGAAAGAATTTCGAGATTGAAACAACTGAAACAGCAGTCTTATGTTTAACAAAATGGAAAATGCTATCCAAGAGAATAACAAATTGATTAAGTCAACATTTAAGAAACAAAAGTGATTATGTAAATCTATTAGAAATTAATTTAATAGAAGGAAACTAAGAGGATATATTGATGTGTTGATGGATTAGAAGATCACTAACAATAAAAATTCGTAATTTATTTTCAGGTGTAGCACCGTGATCAAATATCTAATTATTGATAAGAACGCTCTTTTGTTGCTACCAAAGCTTGTATAATAACCAAAGCTTACCGTCACATTCACTTATCGATAGTAGCTTTCCATAATCAGAAAGCAACTGCTGCAGTGTCTTTGAATGACATCTATCTATGCACCTTCTCCATATCTCAGCCAACTTGTCTGGGTTCACACATTTCAAAATTCTCTTTTCAGAGGTATCACTCGTCTGAGAAAATTCAGTTAAGGGTATATCAACAGATCTGGAATCCGCAGCCAAATTTCCACTTTTACTAGAGGTATCATTGGATCTTCTCCTATATGAGGGGAGGCCATGAGGAGTGGAATGCCCACTAATTGTTCTAGGACCCAGAGTAGATTTTGATTCGCGAAAGGTGAGGAGAGGATGAGAAGTATTCCTTCCAATTGAGTCTCTGGCAGATTCTGTCGGTTCATCATTAATCTTTTTAGCACTCTGCTCTGAATTTTGGTTCGAACCAAGCTGTAGTAGCGCTGCGGTGAACCATGTTGAGCGTTCACTTGAAAGCCTAAGCTGTTTTTCGGCATCGGAAAGGATCTTCAAAGCTTGCTGTAGTCTCTCCAACTCAGCTTCAGTTACTATATGAGAAGAGCAGAAGGCAATGAAATAGCGTCAGACCTCAGCACTGCAGAACTACTAATACAAGCAGCAAATAGAAAAATTAGCTGAGGGCATGAATAATACAAAATAAGAGCATATGATAGATTAGTAATATAATGAAGTCCTCGTGATAAAGGAAAATTTGTCCAATAGTACACTAGGTTTATTTACAGCTCAACATGTTAGAGGTTAAAAATTTGACAATTTGTCCAATAAGCCAAACCTTCGAAATATCCAGGGATAATTTACCATGATGTAATGGAGACCAACCTATTGTCTAGCATTTATAGCACTTTAGTTCAACGAGAAACTGGCATTTTGATTGAGGAGCAGGAATGAATTAAAGAGCATATCTGAGTCTCCAAGCGGCTCAGACTTCAGACATTAACAAATGAACTAATGCTACAAATGCCCCTAGGACTGCGCTGGTCTGTTAGATTTATTTCTTCCTACATGATTTCATGAATCACGAACAGGTCAAAACTCATTAAACAACATTCTCTCATTTACACACAAATTTATTCTGCAAACTATAATGCACTTTTTGGTAATTATATTCAACCAAGGATTGCCTATGACTCATGATAGGTGACTCAACACGATAACCATCACAAGCTGCTAAAAATAACAGTAAACATAAAATATGTACCTATCCCTTTCGGTTTGCACACCCTTATGTGGTTAGGAATCACACATACAAAGAGTAAAAAAACACTGGCTAGAATCAGAAGCTCAACATCCCATGCAAGAAACGAGATATGAAGCCTTTCCTAAGGGAAACAAATGATAACAAAGTACTCACAACTTCGCCCAGTGAGAGCTGTAGCATTACATCGAGAGTTGGCTAGCCGATGAGTTCCAGCAATAATGTCCATTATCAGCCCAGCTAACTGAGACATCAAGGCAATTGGATCAACACCAGAATCCATCAGCTCTCTGGACTTCTTTACCGTCTCAGCAGTGTCCGATGACATAGCTATCTCCAATAGGTCGAGTAACTTCTCATCTGAGACAACCCCAACCTGGATATGCATATAATTCTTGAAGTTAAATCTGTGACGGACATAATAGCTAAATCTAATTAAACGACAAAAATAAAGGATGCCAAAGTAAATAGTATGGTAATTGCTGATTGATATGGAAGACAAAGGGCTAACAATGCACATTTCCATAAAGCAACTAGTCAAATTGACCTTTAGTTTCACCCGTAAAGTAACTCAGAAAACTATGAATTATTAAAGAATCTACTTAAAAGGAAATCAAATAGCCCTTAGAAGTATTTCCTGTCGTGAGAAAGCGAAGTATTCTAAATTATCAGATGTCCAAGAATTAGCAAGATATATTAGAGACTCCAATTAACTTTCTCATCACTTCTCACACCAGATCATTCTTACTTCACTAGACCTAGTAAAAAAGAAAAGCAGGACTCCGATAAGCAAATCTGTAGACAATTTTTTAATTCAACAGTAAAAAGAAAAAGGAATCAGAAACATATGTAGACAAATAACTCGGAACCAAACTCACTAGATCATTCACAAGAGATGTGGTTATCTTTTTCCCCAGCAAACTCAATTGATCTAACATCATTTCTGCATCACGTAGTGATCCATCTGAGTTCAGAGCAATTAAATCCAAAGCATCTGATTCAACATCAAGATTTTCTTCCACACACAGTTTTCTCAACCGACAAGCTATATCGACATCTTTGATCTTAGAAAATATGAACTTTTGACACCTTGATATGATCGCACGCGGCAAGTTCTCGGGATTAATTGTTATGAATATGAAGACAGCATTAGCTAATGGCTCATCAAGAAATTTTATGAATGCTGACCACATTTTGGTAGACAACATGTGGCATTCGTCAATGACAAAGACTTTGTACCGGGAGTGAGTTGCAATAGTCGATATTTTTTTCAATAAGTATCTAACTTTTTCGAGGCCACTCTTATTAGTAGCATCCACTTCAATTAGATTCATTCCATTTCCATTCAAAGAATCAGCACACTCCTTACAGAACCCGCACGGTTTGTTTTCTTCGGTAGCAAGACAGTTTAAAGATGCTGCAAATATTTTCGCCACTGCTGTTTTCCCAGTCCCACGAGGACCTTGAAACAAATATGCAGGGGCTATTCTTCCCCTTATAATAGCATTGTTAAGTGATTGAGCGACAATATTTTGGCCAACTATTTCGTCAAAAGTCTTTAGCCTGTACTTTTGACTTAAGCTTCTCTGCTCGGTAAGCTCCAAATCTGATCCTCGACGTGAAGCTACTTCAATTCCCTCCTGGCTTCTACAGCTAGACCATCTCCTCCCATCCAAACGGCTTACAGCTTCCAAATCAAGCTCCCCAAAGTTAGCAGAAAGCTCATCACTTGCTGAATCTATTGATGAACTACCCTCGTCACAGTTATTCATCAAGAGAGGCAATCCTTGGGACGATTTTTCCACATATTTTCTCTTAATAGATGATCTTTTCTTATTATACAATGACTGGCTCCCACAAAGAATGCTGCTGCCTTTTCTCCTCAAAGTATCTGATAGTGAAGGAGAATAACAACCGCCGCATCCACTCTCTTTAGTCTTTTTTGACCAATAGCAAGGGATGCCACAACCCTGACGCCTTACTAAAGCTAGTTGATCCAATTCATCTCCATCAAAAGAACCAATGGTGCTAGGGCATCCATAGCGGTAATAAGAGTTAGTTGAAGCAGGCGTACAAGAATGAGAAGATCCCTCTCTTCTATTTTTTCTGAGTATTTTTGAGGAATTTGACCAATTCCCGCATCCCGACCCAGATAGTAATGGTGAAGCAGAGCGAGAAAAGTAAGCACCTTTTCGGGTGAGTTCGTGAGTCAACCTCCGCAAATCTGCAGAGTTGCAGTTCTCTGTATCATCGGACTGCTCGCCTGATTTGGAAATTCCTAATGAGCTGGACGGGAGATCAAGCAGCTTTGAAACCATTGAATGTTTAATTGCTCCTTTTCTTGAAATCGAATTTCTTCTCAATTTTCTAGCACTTGTTTTTACTGGGGTCTCAGAATTTGATCCACCGACACTGTAGATCTTCACCGGGACCTCGAGATACGTATCACTCTTAGATTCTACATCATGAGAGTTGCTTAAACTCGGGCTTCCCTCAACTGAAGCTGCCATGCCATCCCCATTTGTCTTTAGTTCACTATCGCTAGATTTATTAGACTGATTCCTCCAGTTATAGAGATATACCTTTTTCCTTCTGTTTTCACTTCGTGGAGGCAATGCGAGCAAATAAGCACCATCTTTCTGTGTCGTGTAGCCTCCAATTCCATTAGCATAAGGAATATTAGAAGTCACAGTAAGTGATTTGGAACTCAAAGGAGACCTCCAAGATGAACAAGTTTCAGGGTCACGTAAAAAGCGGGCCTTCTGAAGGGCAGTTAACTCTTTCTTCAAGTGAAGCTCACTCGGACCAACACAGCCTTCCACCATTATCTCTACGAATTAAATAGCAGGGAGGGAGCCACAGATCAAACACATAAAGCAAGCCTTCGAACAAGATATATTTCATGCACAGCAGTAACACCTTTACTCTGCAACAACAATAGACAATCAACATCAGAAAACAAGTAAAACATAATAAACACGACCAATAGATAAGTTAAACAACAACAGACAAATCAATATCGGAAAACAAGTTAAACATTATAAACAAGACAAATAATATTAAACAATAGCAAAAAAAGCATATCAGTAGCATGCATAAGCTCACTATATAGTAAAAGAATATATGAAACCATTATTTAAAATGCTGTACATACACTGAATAAACAGTTCCAATTGATTATCATCAAAACTTGATGCCTAACATAAAATCGCAATATGAGAAATTGATATAGAAGGAGGCAACTTTTGCTATATGACTGCCCATATCAGACAACCAGTGTGGCACAATCATCAAAAAATAAGCAAACCAAACTGAAGGCTTACATGTAGCTGTTAGTGATCATCAGATTTTATTGCGGTTTTATTAGCAATAACAAGGGATGCTGAACTAATGGAGCAAAGTTGCTTTATTCTTCAACACATAATCACATGGGAAAAAAAAAGAAACGAAAAGTTGAAATATATTTGGTTTCGAGCAGGTTGAGAAAGTTGAAGGAGACGGCTAACATTTGACACAGAATGGATCCCGCAAACAGGAAATCTGATATCAAAATTAGAGACGAGTAACAGTAGAGAAAAGATTTTATAGCAAACATAAGCAGTAAAATGTAGATCAAAGGAAAACAAAAAATGGGGCATTTTTCCTACACACAGGTATATCACATTGCATACAAATGAAAAAAAAAAAATTCAACAAGCAGAGATATCACAAAATATTCAAGGACTGCACAAATGATAACTTGCCAAAAGCAAAGGAAGTGAACAAGTATCTAGAAGTACCTTGACGATCACTATAGCTCACAGGGTAGGTTAATGGAGAAAGCATGAAAACATAGTAAACCTTAAAAATGTGAATGCGGCCCTAAGCCCCTCTCACATAAACTATATGCAAGTGGACAATTGAAGTTGTGTGAACTACTAATTAATCGGATACAATCAGTATGCACAGATTCAGGAACTTGGTAGATCCATTCCCCCAATTGACTCAGAAATGAACAACAATGGAAAATCACAGAAATGGCAACTGAAGAACGAAAACTCGAACTAATAAGATTTGCTAGAACTTAGATACAAAATAGATGATCATCTTAACAGATAATACTAGAATTATAAGCATCCCTTGAGACCACAAAGCTGCGAGAAGATCGAGGTAGACACATTAATTAACCAAAACTTCAGAAACAAAAAAAAGAAAAAGAGATCTCGAGGAAGACTAAAGATAAGAGAAATGGAGATTTATAGTGTGATCATGCTACAAACCCACTCAAAACTTGGTAATTAAAACAAACCAATAGCTGCATTCACCACTATGATTTATCAGTAAGTACAATACTTGAAAAACCAACTTCAAAACGAGATAACAAGCTCAGAAAAAGCACCAAAGAGGATCACAAAAACCATTAAAAAATGAACTTGAACTTATACAAGGAATTATCCACCGATCATCACCAAAGTACGACTCAATCATCGAAATTAAGCGAGAGCACACCCTAATCACCTGCCACATCAAACCAAAAACCATCACGTAGCCATTTTTAGCCACCAAAAGCCCAAATGGTCCCCGATTGGTGCCAAATCAAGTCGAATATACCCTTCACGAGCATCACGAGCAACAACACACAGGATTACGACAATGGAGCATAAAAAGGGCACCTTTTTGGGGTGGAAACTTACGTGAATCTTCGCGGATCCGGGAAGAGGAAGAGGACGCAGCGGAGAAACAGGAAAGTGAGCAATAAGGGAGTGATTTTAGGGGTCAAATGTTGCGAGAGAGAGAGAAGAAGAGGGAGATGGGGAGTGTACAATTTTCCTTTTTACAATGGAAAAAAGGGTGATGGGGATTTATCATTTTATAGTTGTAATTAAGTTGGTAATTGTTTAATTTAGGATTTTAATCATTTAATTTAGGGTTTTGAGCTGGCGCCCCTCCGACACGCCAAAATCAAAAACAGCAGACCCCAAACCCGCCAAGATTCCCATGTCTCAAAGGTCTCAAAAAAAAAAAAAAAAAAAAAAAAAATTATATATTCAAAATCGGTTATATATTTTATATAATATTTATTTTAAAATAGTATAAATTTTATTAATTATTTCGAAATAATCAGTAAAAAAAAATTTATTTCAAAATAAATAAGATGTACATACTTGCACTAAAGTACATGTTTATTTACAATATAATATATATATGGGTCCCACGTCCTTCTATTTTAATTTTGTTTTTATTTTGGACTTATTTGCTGTAAAATTAAAATCTTTACATGGTAATTTTCTTTTTCCAATTCTATTCTTAGCTCTAAAATTTGTCTTAAAAATACAGTGTTAATGGCGACAATTTGTATCCATAAATATGAGCTTTATTAAGATTTCTAAAAAAAAATTTAAAAAAATGAGCCATGTTAAAAGTTGCTTAACAACTACATATTCTTGATGATCATTTCTCTTTTGTGCTATTTTAAATTCTGCACCATCAGTTTGCAAAAGTGAGGAGGTTCGATTCATTGACCAGGTAGCAAAATTCTAAAGTTCATGTATCTAAATGTGAACACATGAAAACAGTAAGATCCAATTTTACATTTGTCCATTAATGAAAATGATTATATAAATAAATAATATATGGACCAACCTAGGGACAGCTCCCAATGGTTATTGCCGAGTATATCCAACACATGCCTTTTGTAGCTTTTCTACCAATAGTAGTATGCTACCAATCGTTAATCTCTTTAAAAGGGTCGGAGCGGAGAAAAAATTTATAAGGATCTACTGTATGATCCACTTTCAAATAATTTTATATTCTTTACCATCTCCTAATAGATTGTGGAAAGATTGCACATAAAGAAAATTCTAGAAAAAAATGAACTAGCGACTATTTACACCACCAGATGAGTTATATAGTTAGAAAGAAATAAAAGAATATTCGAAATGAAAAAGTAGGTATCAAACTATTTATTAACGAATGAATATTTGGAATTCCTTCTGCACCTCTTAATTTTTTTTATTTTTTTTTCGCTTTGGTGACTCTAAAAATCTAATTGCTTCAGTTTGTAGCCAAATTCAAAATCTAATGAATGAAGTGGTAGCATGCTGCTTATTCGAAACAAAAAAAAAAAAAAAAAAAAAAAAAATAATAATGCTATTCAAAATTTTGAGAAGGCTTTTTTATCTTTGATCTTAATGATGAATTCAAGAAATTTTATTTTATTTTAGTTTATTTTTACGAGCATAAATTTAGAAAAATTTAAATAAAAAAAAATGGTGTTTGTATATATAGTTAACCATTTAATGATACAAGAATCAATAAAAGGAGATGTGTCTTTTCACCAGCAGTAGTGTAACTTGTAGGAGGCTAATAGAAGCGCAGGAGAATCAATTCAAATTTATCACTCCAATTTATCAATAGGGACCAGTGCAATAACCAGTACTTCTTTCACATTAAAAACAGTGGTTGAGGTTACTTCAATGGAGAAAAGTCCCCAATATACTCGACACGTGCATTCGAGAGTTTATAGGCTTTAAGTTATGGTATCTATTTTATACACGCATACGGTAGATAGAGCAGTGCTGCTATATATATATATATATATATATATATATATATATATATATATATATATATATATGATATCATAACAAATAAATTGCACCATTTAATCCGCTAATCTCGCATGAGAGTGTGAGTGTTTTAATGATCTTTATGTACAACATTGATCCTCATCGATCAGTGTCTCATCTAATATCATAATCGAAAAGGAAATGATCGATTGGCCCATTACTAATCTAAAGTTTCAAAACTTTATTAAAATGACATTTAATTAGATCAAATAAGAATCATTTGCGACACATGCAAGCATCACGTACATTGGACGGACGTCTACAGCTAATCTTAGAAACAGCTGTGTCTGAAAACTACTTTGCTAATTAAGACAGATGATATATAATGGTGGTAAAGATAATGTAAACTTAGTTAGGTATTATTTCAGTGTAATTGATTCACATCAAACTGGGGCCTACAATGAAGTTGAGACACTTAGTGGAGACATTCTTAAGTAAAGCAATCAATAAAGGGCCTACTTGTTTCGGATCCTTCTCTATCTTGTTTGGAGAGTTAGGTCACTGACCATGTGAGGGTTGTGTACTTGCTGTGATGTAACATTTTTTTTTCTATCTTGCATGTATCAATTTTCAGTCCCAAAATAAGCGTATGAAGCCATACAAAATTTCATTCCTTCTCTAGTTGTCCTCTCCTCGCTTTGTTGGATTCATTCTTATTGGGTCCCTTGTGCCCCAAGTGAATATCAAAATCAATTTTCCATGGCTAGGCTTGGCCTGGCATGTCTAATAAGTCATAATAAGTTCCATAAAAATTAGATTCGGCATATAATAATAACAACTATTTTTTACCAGTCATGCATCAAACCCACAGAATTTAATTCTGTGTACTGAATTTGATTTGTTATAGTAATTTAGATTCTCTGTTGAATTTAACTTATATTATTCATTAGAATTGGTAGATGGCTTTAGATTATATACTAAAAATAGGTTAATGCTAGATATACACCCCAAATGAGGTGTACATCTTACATCCACCTCATTTTGGGATGGGTATTCATTCACTCGTCACATTGATGTGATGAGTGAATGAATATCCATCCCAGAATGAAATGGGTATAGAATGTACATCTCATTTGGGGTGTACATCTAGTATTGCTCCTAAAAATAAGGTCTTTTATTTATTGGTATAGTTTAGAAGAGAGATAAAATTTTAAGATATTAATTATAAACATGGTGAAAGTACTTCTATTTTGTCATAGTTTTGCGTTTATAGATAGATATTCGTGTTGATACAAGTGAAATTGTCCTTAAAAAAAAAAAAAAAAAACAATTACAATTAGATTTGTCAATTGAGTAGAGATATAAATGGAGTTGTACATACTCATATAGACTATTTATGTAGAACTTAGTTATATATATTATTACTTCTTCTTAATTTTCAAAGCACCCAAATAAATAATTAAATAAATTGAAGCGTTCCGGAGAGTGTTCTTTTGGAAATGAGGGACCACAATTGCGAAGGGGCAATGCATAGTCCGGTGGAAGACTGTTTTCAGGAACAAAAAGGATGGAGGATTAGAGAATATGTACATAAAGAATATGAACATTGCTAGGATGGAGGATTAGGGAATATGTACATAAAGAATATGAACATTGCTCCTTTAGCTAAATGCATTGTGGTGGAGGTTCCTCTCGGACAACGATACCCAATGAGGTCATCTCATAGATGATTTATATTACTCCCAGAGAAAAACCATTTAACGAAGGGGAGTTCTTCAAACCTTACTTTCACTAACGGCAGAGTGTTCTATCAACAAAGGACATTTTTAAGTGTGGTTTATCCTACTCAATTGGTGATGGATATAGAGTTAGCTGGTGGACTAATATTTGAACCGGTCATGTGTCACTCCGTACCTCTTATCCACGTATTTGCGACTATGTACGGAACAAAAACTATATGGTGAAAGACTATTGGGGAGTCAAGAGGTGGAAATAGAATAAGATATTGTCAAAATTTGCCCCTACTCCCAGATGGATAGGGATCTGATCCTAAATCTTAAAGAGTCAGTCAACGCAATCTCCTTTAGCAACAATTTGGATGAGGTGGGCTCAGTCGGATAAGTATACGGTCAAATCTTTATATAACTTTTTACAAGATGGCAGTGTAAACGATAGTAGATTCGTACAGCTATGAAAAATTAAATTCTCGTTAAAAGTTAAAATTTTTACTTGGTTCATCCTTAAAAAAAGGTGCGCACAACAGATAATCTCCTCAAAATTGACTAGAGTGGAGAAGGGGACAGTTTTTTTTGTTCGAAAGAGTTAGAGATGGTGGAACACCTATTCTTGAACTATCATTGTATTAGAGAAGTTTTACAGGATCTGCTTTCAAACAAATTGCTCCTCCTCAATGACTCTCTTCCTGGCAGGCTGTGGGAAATGAGCAAACTAAAATGCAATGTGTTAGAAAGAAAGAAGCTAGCGACAATCGTCACCACTTGATGGGCTATCTAGTTGGAGAGATATAGAAGAATTTTCGAGCATATGAAACAATCCCCATTGCTTGATGGGCTATCTGGTTGGAGAGATATAAAGAAAATTTCGAGCATATGAAACAATCGCTGAGGCTCTTAATGGTAGAGATTCATTCTCTCAAGAATAACTGGGATTCTTACTATGCTAGATAGTTTTTTTTTTTTTTTTTTTTTTTTTTCCGCAATAGCATATTATTTTGTTCTTAAAAAATAACAATAATAATAATTCTCTCTCTCTCTCTCTCTCTCTCTCTCTCTCTCACACACACACACACACACACACACACACACACACACACACACACACATATGGAACAGCACTATGGGGTTGAAATCAAACTTACCACCAAAGAAAAAAGACAAGTGCATGACACAACATTTCCTTGAATATATGTGGGTAAAAGTTAGTTTTAGATACATAGGATCTTCATTAGCATACGGGGTATGTTCCCCTATAGGCAATCATGGACTTAATAGCATCATTTGACTTCTTATTTTCTATCACTGATGTCATATCCAAAGGCAAACCATGGACTTGAATATTAAAATCAAATTATTATTTAAATTTATCCTCTGACTGTACGGAGATGAGATCATGTTAAAAAGACAAGGAGCCGTCGTGTTTTGCTTAGGATTGGCACCATGTGAAAGCACCACAAAATTGCGCCTAGCTAATCATATATATACATACATATATAATTAAGACTTGTATGATTTTGAAATTACAGAGTTTTTCCATATTTTTAAATTATTTTCGATAATCGTTATAATTAAATATAATTTATATTATTAAAACTATCTAAAAACTAAATTTTATAATTTTTTAAATTTTATTTGTCTAGTAAACAAATAGTATATATATATATATATATATATATATATATATATATATATATATATATATATATATAGTTGACATTTCCTAATTTTTCTTACATCATGAATGATGATGAAAATGAAACATCAACAGTGATTAATTAAATCCGCATAGACAATTGGTAGGTTTTTCCATGAGGATATCTCACATTCGAGGAATTTAAAACTGATCAAATTGAGGACTAATCTTGATAATGATATATTGTATATTATAAAAATTATCAAAACTTTTTTTAAAAATTTTTAAATAGTGTTTAACTGTTTATAATACTCTTACAGTCGAGCAAAACCGGGCCGGGCCTAGATTTTTCATTTTTGGATTTGTCCGGCCCAATCTATTTGGACAGAGTGTGGGCTGAAATTGACAGCGTAACCAAAAGGCCAAAGAAAATTTAAACAGGCCCGGCCCAATTAGGATTACTAATCCTTTAAATTAACAATTTTAAAAAATATGAAAAAAAAAACTCACACAGGGATTAAAATTAGAAATCCAAGTTCAGGTGTGAGTTCATGTATATCCCTCACCAAAAAAAGATCTGCCATAGAAAAGTGAGAGGTAAGTTACAACTGGCTCAAATAAAATTTAATATATTGCAAATATAACAAATGAGCAGATTTAAAAGAGGATATGCTAGGGGAGGAAGTTAATAACTATCGCCGCATTCTGGTGGATTATTTGGTTGGAACGTAATAAAAAAAAAAAATTTAAAAAAAATTGCCTCTCTGGCCAACTAATAGTGGAGATTCATAACCTCAAATTCTGTACTAAGTTTTTTTTTTTCTCTTCGAGTTGTCTCTATTTGTATCTTAGTTCATTTTTTTTTTTGAATAGAACGGTAGCATGCTATTTTTCTCTCAAAAAACAAATGAGCAGCTTTAGTATATAGCTACCAAATGAGCAGCTCTGTATTTTTTTTCTTGAGAAAAATATAGCATGCTACCGCTTTATTCAATTAGAGGATGAATTATACAACAACAGAAAACAGCTGGGTCTCGAAGAGAGAAAAAAAAAAAAAAAAAAAAAAAAAAAAAAACTAACAAAAGCAACCCCAGTGATCCCTAAGGGAACGGACCTCCACCAAAATGTGGCCCAGAGAATATTTTATCCCCTAAAAAATTCTCTTGTTTCTCTTTAACCAAATAACCCACCAAGTCACAGCGATTGTCGAAAAGTCAGTCCTCCCTAGAGTTCCACCTTTAGAGCTACAAGAATACCACAACCCACCGGTGAAAGCGCAATGGCGAATCAATGATTTGTTAGGAAAAAGACCCTGCAGAACGGCTTTGGTATTGTCGCAACCCAAAAAAATATGATCCCCTGATTCGCCCTCCTCCAAACAAAACCTATAGCTCTCCTCACCACTCCACCTTATTTTGCATAGGTTATCAACAGTGAGTGCTCTTCCTCTAAGTACAAGCCAAATAAAAATCTTTACCTTTAGGGGGACATTTATCCTCCAAAGTCGTCGAATCTTTTATCCTTAACCCCACCATCTTGCATAAAAATGTATAAAGACTTGACAGTAAACCTTTCTGACTAAAACCACCTCCATCCGAGACTATCCCTTCTGTTGCAGAGGTCTACAGTTGAAACCGTATCCATTAGTTGTAGGATCAAATCCCTACTAGATAGTATGTGAGCTTAGCTCCACACCACCCAAGATTTTCCCCCAACTCCACCCGTTAGTTCCCCAACAATCCTTTAGCCTGCGCTCTTTACGACGTACTTTATCATAAATAGATGGGTAGAGGGTGTAGAAGGACGCATATCCGTACCAGATATCTGTCCACCAGCAGCTCTGTATTAAAGATAAGAAAGCAAGAATAATTCAAAAGAAAATTAGAAAAATTCCAAATGCGCCATCAAGAATATTGTATTTTGTGTTCGTCCCTCGCTCATTTTCTATAGAACAAGTTACTATACAAAATAACATTCAAAATTGTAAGTTTTTCTAAAGACTTTTTTCTTGTGTCTGCTTATTGATTCTATGGATGGATCTTTACAAAAAAAAAAATATTTTTGATAAAAAAATTAATATGCTATCGTTTCATTCATTTAGTAGGTAAACTAAGCGACAGAGTGAAGCCATTCAAAATAATATCCTTTCTCTCATTGTCCTCTCCGGCATGCGTCTGCATTAAGTTGGATTTTCGGGATCCCCTTGGTCCCAAGTGAGTATCAGTATCAATTTTGAGATGGTTATCCATGTATGACTAAGCCTGGTGTGACATTGGTTACAAGCCATCTAAATTTTCCTCTCACACATCCTTTTCAGCCTTTTTCTTCTTGGTTATCTTTAATGATGGAGAGAACAACAAATGGAAAAGGAAAACAAATTGGCGACCGATAAGAAGTACAAAACATAGAAGAATCGGAGAGGAGGTAGTAAAAGGTAGAGTTATGTGTACGTGTAGATACTTTCTTTTGAACTTAGACGGCGAAAATTGATGGTTTGCAAGGACTTTCACATATACCCTCTTATATGATGGAAAACAACATCATAAGAAAATTAAAGCTATATTTACTTCAACTAATGAGATGAGATTATGCCTCAGTAGCAGCATGCATGTGAGAGTACCAAAAATGGTACATTACTATGCTGATATCATATATCCCAGCTGCTTAAATAATTTTACTTTGCTAAATAATCATGCATTCATAAGTATACACAATGGGGGCTGATTGATGTCGATTATCGAATTAAAATTTCCTTTCTATTCTTGCAGCGCAGGTCGAGATGTGTGCTTACAGATGCATGCTTCACATCCAAGGGAGCGAAAACTAAGCAAAGGTCCAATCTGTAGATCGTAATTTATTTATTTTTTTTGTGGGAGAAGATAGCTTGTTACGGTTTCATTCAATACTGCTTTGAACTAAGCTACATAATGAGACAAGAGGGCCTCAGGAGAGAGAGAGAGAGAGAGAGAGAGAGAGAGAGAGAGAGAGAGAGAGAAAAACTATCCGCAATAAGAGGTCCACGAACCTCTCAGGTCGCGTACCACCGTAAACGTCTGACTCAAAGAGGCCCGCTTGTCTTCAAATACCCTTTTGTTCCTTTCCAGCCAAAAGGCTCACCACGTTGACAAAACAATCACTCGCTCTCGCCTCCCTAAAGTGCCCCTTTTGCTACCGCAAAGATCCCATAGCTCACTCACCAAGGTGCAATTGCGCATTAGCGCCTTGTTCAAATGTTGCCCCTCAAGTAAACCTTTAGTGTACACATCCCACAAAGAGGTGATCTGCGCTCTCGTACTCCACCCCACAAAGGTGGCACCTCTTGTTTCCACTCCAACCCCTCTTCTGAAGGTCGTCCGCTATTAGAATTCTTTGTTTCAGAATCAGCCACACAAAGATTTTCACCTTTATCGGTGCTTTTGTCGGCCACAACTGGCTGAAAGTAGTGCAAAGGACTCCACCATTCTGTAGAAAAGTGTGCATCGATTTTATCGTAAAGATTCCAAATTTGGTTTATCTCCACCTTACCGCATCCCTGCCTTTATTAGGGGACACTACGGACAGGATCGAGTCAAGTCCCCTAAATCTTTCTCTGTCTCTTTGTACATTGGGATGTATCCCACATAGAATCTTGCACCACCTCCACCTTCCATCCCTGAAGCATTCGTTCACCCGACAGTGCTTGTATCGGCATCTTTAAAAATGTTAAAAAATTGAGAGGCAAGAGGTGTCTCACAACACCATTTGTCTACCCAGAACCCTACGTTCCCTTCCTCCCCGATCTCGTATTGAACCCCGCATCTGAATACCTCCTTCATCTTAACAACATTAGCCTACCACTGGGAATAGGGCCAGAATGAGGAGCTTTCCCAAAGGGGCCTCATTCTTTCATAATAGAGTCCTTTTACCAGGGAGCCCCACAAGTGTTCGCCCTCGGAGAGAAATTTCCACCACTATTTCTCCAACAGCGCCACATTCATATTCTCCAAGTCTAATACCCCCAGCACCCCTCCTCTCTACTCTTGCACACGGTCTTCCACCACACTAGACAATGTTCCCCTGCGACCGACGCCTCTCCTTTCCAGAAGAAGGCTCTTCTAAGTGCCTCCATCCTATAGACAACCCATTTAGGGGCTCGGAACACTAATCTTTGTATTTAAGTTGAAAATTTTGATAAATTTACTAAGTCATGAGTGACTACATTGGTTCATCCTCACCTTCATAGAATTTCTACTACCTTATAAAAAAAATGATGGCAAAAGAATAGTGGGCGTCCTTAGCTATTTAAGCAGTGAGTACTGAAAATTTGATATTGGTACCAGATTATAAGAATTCACAACTTGCTTCGGTATCGATTGTTGGAATTTCGTAACAAAAGCGTTGAATTGAAATTTTACGATAAACCTGTCTTCTTGAAAAAAAGAACTGGCACAATTATAAAAAAGAAAAAAAAAAATCAAACAAAAATATATACATGTAAAATATAATTCACTAATCAAAAGAATGTTACGCTTGACTCTTCTTCCGCAATAAAATAGTTTCAATTTAAACTCTCTATGTGAATTTTTTTTATTTCTCTCTAGTCTTCTATAAATTCTAAAAAAATAAAAAATAAAAATTCTTAGGTACATCTGTGCACAAGATGCATACAAATCCGGCCAACAATCTCTTTTTTACCATTGTAGGAAGCACCCAAGGATCCAAGACACCTCAGTCATACACCACACTGGGAGCAACCTCAACTAGGCCGGCCAACATTATTATTATTATTATGAAGCTTATATAATGCAACTATTAGAACGTATAAAATTTTAATATAATTAAAAATTTTACTCCAACTAATATTTAAATTTAACTCAATTTATTTTTAATAAATTTAAATATTTAATTTAATTTAACTAAAATGCTACGACAAGTGTAATCAAATCATAACGGCCATTAAACCTCCCAACAAGCTCTCATAAAGCTTGTCTCTGCTCTTTGGTGGATAGCTTAATTCCACAAGTCATTGTCCAGGCTCTAGTGCAACAAGAACATTCCAATTTGCAGAAGAAAATTGGGTTGACATGACCAAAAGTGTAGGAGGTTCTTTGTTTGATGGAACCTTGCCTAAGTGACCACCATTAGCAATATTAATTACTGCATGGACCCCTTTAGCATCATCACCATGACACCATAAAAAAATTGTTATATGCACATGACTACATGTGGTGCAGAGGCATTTCTGCACTGTAAGTTGGTGCCACTTTAATTTGTCAGAGCATCTGATTCAATGCATTTCAGTGTCAATTCAGATATGCTTTTTTTTTTCCCTGTTTTTTTTTTTTTTTACTGATAATAAGTTTTATATATATATATATACTTGAGTTTTTTGTTTGTAAAAATATCAAATTATTAATGCTTATGAATTTTTAATTTTTGAATGTAGAAATGTGCGGTTAGGATGAGCGATTGGTTTTTGTAAGTTTTCTCTTTAGATTTATTCCGTTGACTAAATTCATTCCTTAATTATATCATACTATTTCACCAATCACTTACTAAACCTAAGAAGACCTCTATCATTCTAACCGTAAATTCCTACATCTAATAGTTAAAAACTCACAAGCACTAATGACTTGATGCTTTTACCAGAATAGAAGCTCAATATATATATATATATATATATATATATATATATATATATATAGAGAGAGAGAGAGAGAGAGAGAGAGAGAGAGAGAGAGAGAGAGAGAGAGAGAGAGAGAGAGAGAGAGAGTCCGGCTATTATACTATCGATAGCACCAAATATTTGGTGATCAAGTTTTCTACCCTTAGATCAATCCTTTTGATCATTTTCATCTGTTAGATTTTACTATTTTTTCAACCATCAATTAAATCCAAGGGGCCCAATATCATCTCAACCACATATCTTTTAATTTAAGGATTAAAAACTTAATAGCACTAATGACTTGGTGCTATTAATAACATTCCAGCCTAGCTATATATATATATATATATATATATATATATATATATAGTAAGATTTGTGTGTTTTTAAAAGCATGGAGCTCTCTGTGCTCCCAAATTATTTTTAATGTTTAAAAGTACGGAGCCCTTTGTGCTTCCAAATTGTTTTTAATGTTAGGACTTCTAAATGGGCAATCGACTCCGTTAGACTTGATCTAAAATATTTGAAGTATCTAGAAACTAAATTTTGTAATTTTTCGATATTATTTATTTAGTGATCGAAAGGACTCAAAATCAACGGTTAAATCAACGGTTGAAAATAAAAATCTCACAAAATATGATGATATGATACTAAAAGTTTAGATCAAAAATATTGATCTTGTTGAATATAGTATAAAAAATTTTCTATCAAAATTTTACGTGATTTAGATATTTCTACATCGTTAAACTTGCAAATAGTTTACCACAACTATTAAAATTATTAATTTTGAGCCACTTTAATCACTAGGCAAATAATATCGAAAATTCATGAAAATTAATTTTTAAACCTTTAAATATTTTAGATCAAATTTAACGGAGCTGATCATCCATTCGAAAGTTCCAATATTGAAAACAACTTGGAAGCACGGAAGTTTTCCTGCTTTTAAAAAGCACACTAACCTTCTCTCTCTCTCTCTCTCTCTCTCTCTCTCTCTCTCTCTATATATATATATATATATATATATATATATATTATTGATAATACACATGTAAAATGAGATACAGAAATTATTGGGAGCTAAAATAAAAAATTATGCCATATATATATATATATGTTTTACAAAGCCTAAAAGGATATAAATACTAGTATTTGATGAATAAGAAACAGATGTTCAATATTATGATTTGAGATATCAAATTTGAAACTCGTGGAAAATGCGTAGGCTACATTTGCACATGCTTGTGCATATGATATGACAATGGTGAATTATTATTTTTTAATTGATAAAAATACGTAAAATTTATCTGAACTATAGTGCATTTTGCATAGTTTGGTTATTTCTCTTTTCAAAATTTTGAATTTACTGTTTAACTTTTCAATTTGCTTAATTTAAATCAGTTATTGATAATTTAATTTTAAAATTTGAATGTATAATTTATCTTTATAGATTTAATTAATATATTTCGTATAATTTTTATAACTATAAAGTTATTAAAATAATGAATTAATTTAAAATTTGAAGCCAAAGTATTCTTAACTCACTCAAATAAAATAAATTAAAATATTAGATAGTAAAATTAAAATTTTAAAATATTAGATAACCAAATCAAAATAGCCAATAATTCAAATAAATATATATATATATATACCTTTCTAATTTTGACTTGAAAAGTACTATCTTACATTTTATACGGTTAGATCCTAGTAGTTTAGAAAACTCTTTTGAAGTTTAAGTTAAGAATAAATAAATAAATAAATTAAAATTTTAAAAAATTAGATAATCAAATCAAAATCAAAATGATCCAAATCAAAATAAAATTTTGAAATATTAGATAACCAAATCAAAATACTCATATAAATTCTATATATTTTTACATTTTTAATTTTGACTTGAAAAATATTATCTTACAATCCTAATAGTTAAAAAAACTCTTTTGAACGGTAAGTTAAGAAAAATTAAATTAAATAAATAAATAGAATTAGTTGATGAATTCTAATCATAGAAAATTTAAGTGTATAAATAATATTTCTCTTTGACCTTTTTGTGGAGGTAAAGTACTTGTTCGTTTTGCCGTAGCGTTGGCTCCAAATGAATTAGTAGGAACCTAAACATTAGGGGTGGCAATTCAGTTCGTTGTTCGTGAGCCAGCTCGTGTTCGACTCGAAATAAGCTTGAGATCGAATCGCTCGTTTAGTAAACGAGCCGAACATGAGTCAAAATTTTCAGCTCGTTTAATAAACGAGCCGAATACGAGCTGGAATCAGCTCGTTCGTGTTCGGCTCGATAACAGCTCGATATATATATATATATATATATATATATATATATATATATATATATATATATATATTACTATTTAGATTTTAGACTATCAATATTTTATGAATTTTAATTATTAGATTAAAATTTAATTTTTTAATTTTTTTTTAATTTTACACCTAATAATAGGAATAAAAATCGAACTTGTTGTTCGTGAGCCAGCTCGTGTTCGGCTCGTTAATAAATGAGCCGAACACGAGCCGAATTTTTCAGCTCGATATTTAAACGAGCCAGTTCGTGTTCGGTTCGTTTATTAAATGAGCCGAACACGAGCTGATCCCAGCTCACTCGTGTTTGGCTCGTTGACACCCACTAAACATGGCATTAATCAAGAGACAGAGATATATGAACAGTAAATGGAGCAAATAGAATACACAGCATCACACCCATATGTTTCACCTAAAATAATATTATGCAAAATCCTCTTAAGTTTCCAACCTTGATCTCTTTCACACAGTAGCTAGAGAACATATGAAAGTAGATCATTGATGTGAAAGCAATTGCAAGGGGAGTCCTATATCATCCTTTCCTTTTCATACACGACATTAATTACAACACCTTTTTTACACAACACTTTTCGCAACGTGATTCGTCGGTCGTTCCACAAATCATTTGTAAACACGAAGAGGGGATAAAATGCCACGCAGAACTGAAAGCAGGTAGGGAAAAGTATAATTATATTTCAAAAAGTATCGCCAAAAAGCTCGATCGATCGTTGCGCGACTTGATGTTTTCTAAGCCTAAAAATGCTAAGATTTCATCCCTGTTCAACTGTTGTGGATTAAGTTTGATGGAAAGTCTACTATTAATATACCTCACGATCTCGATGCCTACCTACTTATGAATATTTAAGAATTTTATTTTTTATAAAAATATTATATTAAATTAGATTATAAGAATATATTTTTATAATATTTTTATATAAGTGTCTTATTTATATTTTATATATATTGAAAATTAAGTTATAAAGACATATTTTTAAAACACATTATAATAATGTGTCGTTATACACTATAGTGATTGCACATATAGCGACACTAATAAGTGTCGGTATTTTTATCGATTGTACTTTTTTCAGATTTTAAAAATATTTAAAAACATCGATATAATATAATTTTTGTTGTAGTAAAAAATTATGAGTAAAATAAATGAATATATCTTAATTTATGAGTATTTTAGATAATTCATGAATGTACCAGTATATATATATTTCAAAAAATTTAAAAAATAAGTACTCCTTAATTTGGTTTTATATGCTTCTAGAATTTTAACACTAACTTTTCCTATATATCAACCCCATGAGTCAAACCCCATTTGAGTTTACCAATAGAGGAAGGTTTTGATGCATGAGAATCCAATTCTGTACAGTATGGGATTCTCCCCCACCAAGCCCACAAAAGCGTTGAACTTCAAATTAACTACCAATATATCAAAGTGGAGGCTTTTCCTCAACCCCCCAATCCTTTCAAAAAGTCATAAGGCAATATTACAATAGTTTTATTGGTGCTCCAAAGAAACACTTTTTTGAGAATTCTAATTAATGGAGGTTCCATGAGCTCTCCTCTCCTCTCCTCATAGTCAAGCACAGCATCAAACTCTTTATTAACTAATGGATGAGCAACACCAAACTATTACTTTTTAAAATCCTCTTTCCTCTACACCACCCTACTTCTCTACACTACCTTTAAATGCTATATATACCCTCCTTGTCTTTAAGTGCATGCGACTATAGTGATGAAGTGATGAAGGTGAAGAGCATGCTCTTGGCAGCCCTAGGCTCATTCATGGACCATGCAATGCGTAAAGCTTGGACCGCCGAGCACACCATCATCACCAACATAGAAGCTACGATCGTACGATGCACCGACCACCACGATGCACCCATAGACGATAAGTACGTGCACGAGATCCTCTTCCTAGTCTCGAACTCTCCTGGGTCGATCTCCTTCTTGGCTAGTCGGATTTCGAGCAGGTTCGAGAGCACACGGGACCCCGTGGTAGCACTAAAATCTCTTTTACTCCTCCACCGCCTTCTTCGCGGTGGCGATAGGTACTTCGAGCAAGATCTACGTAGTCAAGACCTTGTAATTGATCTCTCATGGTGCTTGGGCCGTCCGAATGGCTCGCACTCCTTCCTCCTCAGCTATTCATCCTTTCTCAGAGAGAGGATGGTGTGGATCATCAACCAAGCTGGTAATCTAGAGCCAAGCAGGCCACCTAGAAAAGAGCTTCTATCTTACGAAGAGGAAGCGATCGAGTCGGTTATATTTAGACTTTCAAAGTGCCAAAGCCTTCTGGATCGGGTCATGGATTGTTTGCCCGTCGATGTTTCGAGCAATAGACGTCGGGTGATTCGGTCGGCCGTCAACATTATCTTAAGAGAGAGTTTTCGGGTTTATGAGAGCTTCCAAGAAATGATAGAGGATTTGGTGAGATCCTCCTTTGATCTTAACAAGTCTTTGAGAGTTTCAGCACATGAAATCCTCAAGAAAGCATGTGCACAAACCCTTAGACTTCATGAATTCTATCAAAATTGCAAGAGAAGCATTTTTGGCAAGAGCTTGGACTACCCTTGTGTGAGAATTATTGCACCCACCCAAATCTCATCAATAGAACAGTTTTTGTCCACTTATTGTTACAAAGGTATGGCAATCCCTGAGGATGATAAGATGAATGAAACACAAACAACAAGCAAAGAGTCTCCGACGGAATCCAACGAACCCATCGGTGCTCTATTTTCTCAAAAGTTGGAAACAACGATAAGCACCGTGTGGGTCGAGTTCGACGAAGACGATTTACAAACTTCGAGCTTCTCATTGGCATCGAGTGAATGCGGACACTGACTGAATTTATCGGTTTCTCTTCCGAGCTCTAAGAATCGACTCTTCAGTGAGAGACCAAGCTAACTATTTACCTACATGATTATTATTATTATTATTATTTCCTGGTTCTTATTTGCTTGCTTTGGTGGCTTGTATGTTGTAATGTTGTGGAGGTGGATTTTGCATTATTATATATTACTGCTGATGATATTCTTTGTTTTCACAAAGTTTGCTCAAGAAATGAATCCGTTTCTTCTGGGTGGATTTCAATAATAAAAACCGCAAAGTATCGTGCAATTTCTAATGTTTATATATCTCGATTGAATCGACAAAAAAAACTAAACGTAATTTGCATGGCAATCGATGCATGTGGTTTTTGCTTCCGACACATTGAGGAACATATTGAGGCATTAAGTGGTGGAGCTCCCACAATTTTCTAGAAAAGGTAACATATATATATGATGCACATAATCTAGCAATATCCTGATTTGGATTGATTAATTTTGAGATCATTTTTTTTTTGGTCATTGATTGTTCTAATCCAAGTTCTTAAGTTTAGAAGAGCATCCCCCATGGTGTTGCTGTCAAAACATTTTGAGTTAACATTCCATTAATAAAAGAAGATACGAGGTCAATAATGATTGCTTCAGCAGATCCAACACAGAAGCGCCATGAAAACAGAAACCTACAAAGATTGTTCTGCTGTCCTGTCCTGGGATCTCAACCTTCCAATCAGGAAATTTTTTCAGGGTGGTCACCTGCAGACTAGGACTAGAGCCAAAAATACATGTCATGACCTTCAGCAGTGAAGATGCTCTTTCTCAGGCCATACGGCATTGTCACTGTTTCAGTCCATGTGAAGCCATGCACCTTTATGAGGTTCCATCTTATTCAGTATGGCTAAGGGCTAGGTTCATTCCACATCTATTTGTTCTATTATTAGAATAATTAACTAGTTAAAGAATTTCTGTATGTGATCTCAATCACTGTTTTCTTCACAATACCAACTATTAATGATCTGACATTCATTTTAGTCAAAGATTGAGATGCATGTATACATCACCTTTTCTTTCAAATTTGATAGACAACCCCATATTAAGAACATCTATCTCAAACTCCCAAAGATACGGAATGGAAATCACATGAACCTCTAATTTTAGATAGAATTCATACAAATATTGTTATACTTCACTATCAGTTAATTATGCAAATACATCAATTGCTTGATTACGATACAGCTACCGACATGTCCAGCTACCGACATGTCCGATTATCCAAGTCCTAGTTCTTAACAAAAAGAAACAGATGGCAGAGGAACCTGTGACCACTGAATCTAAAATAGCAACTACACACACACACACACTAAATCATACCACATAGAAGGATTGTGCACCAACTAAATAAAACCAAATGAATGATTCTTTCAATACATCTCACCCTCTCTATTTATTAAGAGCACATCTTAAGTTCAGGAAAACAGTTAAGAGTATTTACCAACACATTAAGTATACGAGGGTCACTTCCCAGCAGACAACACTGCACACTGCTGCTAAAGCCATAGGGACAAAGTAGAAGAAAATGATGACGTAAAATGCACTACATTAAGGGCTGATTTGAGAAACTCCAGAGAGTTAGAAAGTACCTAGTATTCTAAATTGAAAACATGAAGAATATGGCCATTCCATGCTTTTATGACCCGATCGTTCATTTCTGCCATCACATCAAAAAGCGCGGACTAAGAAAGCTGAAAAACTTCACTATCCGTTACAATATGTTAAAACTGAGAAGTCACAAGCCAAATAGACACCAATAATTAACAAAGATTAGGCATCCAGTAAGACATAAAACTAAACTTTAAACTGGTTATCATCTGCATCAAAAATAGTCTCCTTTTCTGACATTTTCGATGACTTCATCTTTAAGGCCAACCAAGAGCTTTCAAAGACCTTCATGCCCTAGCCCTCTTGTTACTGCAACCAGGACATTTGTACTGCTTGATGTGCTCAGCTCTGGCAGGAGTGATCTTAACGCACTTGCCATGGAACCATTTCTCACACACATCACAGCAAATCCAGAACTCATCATTCGCGTAATTGTCCCCACAGGCGCCACACAGAGTGTTCCCGTGCTCTTCCTCGCCTCCCTCGCCCTCACCTCCTTCACTCTCTTCGTCCTCTTTTGGAGGCATCTTTGAGGCCTTAGTATGGGATTCGGAGTTCCGTGATGCCTGCAATAAGATTTCTTCTGTGAGTAATGGAAGGTAAGAGGAGGTTGACAAAGATGGCAATAAGAACGGATGAAGATATGAATTACGATGCAATTGTAGGGCATTTGAACTAACTTTGGAACCTGATTTGGTGTTCTTGATGCTGCTATTAGGGGTTTTTTCTTTTGATTGCTTCTTGGCAGTTCCTGTCACAACCTCATATATAGTGGGAAGACCATTAATCATGGCAAATAGCCGCTTCCTGCATTACAGTGTGATGAAAAACCCATATGAGCACCCAAAGTTTTAATATAATTAGTCTGCACAGATGATGAAAAGAGAATGTACATGTTGGGTTTTAGCTGCATGAAGGAGTTTCTGCTGGTTCAATATCTCAAAGTTGTGTAGTTAGCACAACCGATACATCTCATTGTGAACAACTTGACACGAAACATGGAATGCCTATGAAGGCGAAAGGAACGGTGTAATAGGGTAGCATGGTGAGAGAACTGTTGAAAGACATTGCTTTATACATTGAATACCTTCTATCATTCTTTAGCAGCCTATATAATATATGCAAGATAGGACCATTAACAGCAATAGGAGGTACAATAGTAAACAATATATGCTAGAGGACTAATAAAATTCACCAAGACAAGGCAAAGGGATAAAGGATTGCATTCACAGACACCTTATTGAAGTTGAGCACTAGTAGTTTTGGGATGTGTTCACCAACTCCTCATCGAAGTTGGGCAACAGTTTTAGCGGCCAATAATGAAAATTAAAGCAGCAAAAATAGAAGCGGTAAGGTGATGACAAAGCAAAATGACTGATTTCACTGATTTTAGATCTATAAAAATTGGAGCATACGGCATGCCCACCATCTCCAACCGAGAGAAATCAAAGGATTTTTTCATGCAAGATCCATTCGCATTACATTCATTAACTTAACAGATGCAACTTCCAATTAAGATTTTGTCCAAATTGGAACAAGATTTTTTGAGACATGACACTAAGCACGTGGGTGAAGTTAAAGGCATATCAATCGCTCAATGGACTGGAAATGACATCAACGCCCAAAAGCGCAATATAATCAAGGTTTCTAAGAACATTTTACCTGACTAAGGGAAAGAGAATAGTCCATGAGAAAAGACTTGGGCTCACAACTGGGAGGATAAGAATCAATTAGGTAAAAATAATATAAATCTAAAGAAATTGGAAACCCAAGGGACTGTTGTATAATGAAAAAAGATGAAAAGACAAATCATCTTCCAGCATCAAAGTGCAAGAGCAACTCCCAAATTGAGACTTCAATGCAAGTTTACAACACTACAATGCAGTGGAACTAACAATATTGGCCCAAGTCCCTACCGTCAGTAATGAAAGCAGATATTTTGACTGAAGGCAATCAAACAATATGATTGTTAAAAAAAGGAAATAAAATAAAAATTTAAAAACTTCATGCGCTAATGTCCAGTAAACAGCCGGCAAATAAAGATATCGCAAGTTCTTTGCAATGAACACACTCAGCAAAGCGGCCAAGTAATTTCATAACAACACATCTTACAGTAGATAGAAAACTACAAATTGACATACCCAATACATAAAGTGCAATAATACGGATGCCAAGATGTAGATAGCTCCATTGACTCGTTTATTCAACCACACAGATTTGAGTATAAAAACAAAGAAAAAGAAACCCTAAGCAAAGGCCTCGACATAGCTATTAAAAGCTCAATGTCATTGTTTGGTAACATAAAGCCTATAAAAGAGAGAACATAAACTGAATACTAGTACATCAATGATAAATGAAAGGCAAAATACATCTGCTTGTCGAGCGAGGTAATTAGGTTATAACCTTGGTGAAATCAAACAATAAAAGAAGTACCTGCATTCCTTATCAAATCCGAAGCGCGCTCCAAAGTAAAAGGAAACAGCTAATAGCCACGCATCGCTATGAACCGCTACCAATGATAACCAATCCTTTTCCTCCATTCCGTCACGAGCAAAATTTATACCTAATGCCGGCTCTGGGAGTTCAGGCGGCACTTCCTCCGCAGGCAAGTTCACTTCCCAAGTCTCATTCGGGTGTCCGTACAGACATAAATTCTCCTTCTCTGCATGCAGAGTTCGATTACCTCAGCAAGTCGATCAATCCTTAAAGTACATACTACAGGCGGATAAAAATAACCGCAATTAAACATTTTGCTTATAAAAAATAACCGCAATTAAACATTTTGCTTATAATGATAATCTATATGATCAGAAATAGAATTAACTCATAAACTGAGAACTTAGAAATGAATTATTGTGAGAAAAGAATCTTTAAAGATAAATTAACTAGAGAGCCTGGAATTCTCTAAACATCTAACTTCACAAAAATCGGTATATAATTACACTAACCTAAGCGAATAAGTGCAATTACCACAAAAGACTAAGATCTAATTTTCAAGCGTGTCCCTCAAATAGAACATCTCTAACCAAAAAAAAAAAAAAAAAAAAACTTTCAAGTAATTCAATTCATGGCAGGCAAGGGGCAATTTTGTAATTTTGTAAGCATGAGGTTAAATATGTAAATAACAAAACGTTCGAAGGGCATTATGGTAATTCTGTTTTTACAGGAATGGACATGTATATAGCTCATTTTGCAGGGGTATGGATGTAAATATCTCTTAAATAGAAAAGGCAACACTTCAGGATTAGCGAGAGGAAAAAAAAAAAAAAAAAAAAAAAAAAACTTGTTTTTTATCAAGCAACAAGAGCAAAGGAAAAACCCTAACAGGAGAGCACGATCCAAAAAGCCGGGATTTTTTCTTACAAAATTGCAAATAAAAGGAAAAAAAAAAAAAAAAAAAGGTAACAACTCGCCTGGGTCGCACTGTTGGTAGAATTTCTCGACATCTGCACAAAGAGAGAGAGCAAAAAAGAAAAAAAAAATCGCAAAAACGACAATTTATCACGCTTTAAAATGAGCTGCATCTTTGAAAACTTCAAAAAAAAAAAAAAAAAAAAAAAAAAAACAGAGTGGGAGAGTAGAGACCAGTGGTTAGGGCTTTGATTATTCCGGCCCTCCTAGCTCTAAAATCCCTGAATACCTCCTCAGGCGTACGCGGATTATAGCCCCCGCCCCCGCCCCCGTCCATATCCCACAGCGTTGGGGACCGATCACAACGCGAGAGAGAGAGGAAGAGAAAGAGCTTCGCCGAGCTCTAATGGCGCCTAAGAGAGCGCGAAGAGAGAGGAAATCAGGGGGAATTAGGGTTTAGGGTTTGGAACGGAGGGAGATGTCGGGGCCCTCCGGTGAAAGGCGAGAGAGGAAGCGAGCGACGAGAGCTTTAGGACGGGAGAGAGTTTCGAGAAGAAATGGAGAAGAAGAGAGGGTTTTGAAACGAAGGTTTTTTCTCACTTTCCTTTTCTTTTACCCCCTTAACTATATGTTATTTTCAAATAGCTCGGTCCCTAACTTTACTTTCCTCGATGCACGTTATTTTCCGCTATTAAATTAAAAATCTTACATAAATTGATAACTAACTCCTCTAAATTTTTGCTTTACAAATAATTTCCCATACTTATATATACCCAAATATAAAACTCCAATTTTGCTTTTCCAATTTACATGGAATTTTCGTTGCATCGCCATGTGGGTCCCGCGAGCGTGGAGGACCACATTTATTATTTCACAAAAAAATTTCTGAAATTTTTTGCTTTTTATTTTTTCTTTAATGGTGATCAATACAGGGATTAAAAGGGTACAAACTGATAGAAAATAAATTCACCACAGTTTCACAACAGAAATAAAATAATAATAATAATAATAATAATAATAATAATAATAATGGATCAGGTGTGGGCCCTGCAAACTTAGGACCACCAGATCCGTGAGAATCGCGGTTTCAAATGCTGACCCCCTGCGAGGGCCTCTTACATTCTACAACCAATGGTCCTGCAGTTTATCACTACTTATAAGATAAACATGGATAGGTATATATGATGATAAAAACAATAGGAAAGATATTTGAGCATACAAGCTGTTTAAGATCTTATGTGGAATCATCAACCTGCTTGCAATGAAAACACTGCAGAAAAGCCATACAATTGCAGCAGCACAATTTTATTACATACAAATCACCTGGCGAGTTCTAGCTTAATTCCCTAATGTAGATACAAACGCCGAAAATCAGGAAATGCACACACAGTAAGCCCGGTTTTCTCGCGACGACGTTAACTAATTTGCTATCACAATATATTCTTTAGGATTCCTGATCTTGAAACGAACTACATGGATAGAACAACGACAACTGCTGCGACGGTGAATTGGTATCGCTATCTTTCCCTTGCATGTGCCTACGAGGGCTTACTTTGGAATGCTGGGTCTTTGCTGCTGGAGCTGAAGAATTTTGAAGTAATGAGAGCTGAGACTGCGATATTTGCAACCTGATGCTTCATCTGTAACCTCAGTCAAGGATAATGTCAGGAGAAAAAGGCATACTAAAACAATTATTGATGCATATTTAAAAACATTTAAAGATGCAAATCCATGACTGATTAATTTAAGTCGAACTCTTACGCTGCTATGACTCCAGCATTCAAGACTACCGGCGCAAGTAGGTCACCGTCAGAGCATGCATCTTCATCAGTGGGAGTTGTGAAACAAACATCTCATCAACTACCTGATAGACAGATTTCCAAACAAAAATTTAAGCATATCTGACTTGAAAACTGCCAAATAAGTAAGCTGTTGAACTAAATATCAATTAGAAGCAATTCAAGCCAAATGTGGTTATACCCTATGTTGAAAATATAGTTCATATTAGGCAATAAAAGAAGAAGACATTTGAGCTCAAAGCAACATTTGCTGGGCATCTAAACTACCAAGGACCAAACTTTATGGGTTAAAAGAGCTAAGCAACATACTAAGAGGGCACAATCATACCTACTCCCATTAAATGAACAACCATTCTTTGAAGCTAAGACTTCCGCAAAAGCCTTCTGCAATGCTCCCTTTGCGACTTTATAAATAGATGCCGATGTGGCACCCTCCTCTGCAAACCTAATGGCATCGCGACAAAGATCATTGGACCGCCAATTCAAGGGCTTTTTACAATTACTCGGGATTAGGGAGACGGCATCACTCTTGGCTTGACTTGTCCACCTTTTTAATATATAACAATCAGGCAGTGAAAGAATACTCAGTGCCATCATCACTCTGAAAACATGCCTGCATAAAATGCCAGAAAATTCAAACTTGCAGCAGCTACAGATAATGCTCTTTTCCGAATCATTGTATTTAACTACGTGTGTTTTACTAGAATCCTCGAGTTTAATCACCCGAAAGATGCTAGTCACACCATCGTCAACTTTCTCTGTAAGAAAACCTGAAGCCTCAACCAATTCATCCTGAAACAACTCAAATATCGTTTTTGTATAAATATCAGATGCCTGCTTCTCCAAAGGCGACAGAGT
The DNA here is from genome assembly GCA_029168755.2 of Tillandsia fasciculata. Classification (NCBI taxonomy): domain Eukaryota; kingdom Viridiplantae; phylum Streptophyta; class Magnoliopsida; order Poales; family Bromeliaceae; genus Tillandsia; species Tillandsia fasciculata. The sequence continues at coordinate 18,829,495 of CM054946.1, read as the reverse complement.
CTTCATAACGGGTCTAGTATGAATAGTAGCAAAATCCGCCTGAATCTCCTTCTCGTATTGCCCCGCCATGGCCTTATCGAACTGAGTGACCAAATCACGTAGCGTTGTCGTCGTAATAGAGTGCCTCTGAAAGAACTTTTGCATGGTCTCTAATTTTGCACCGCCGGAAAATTCACCGAAGAACTTGTCTTTGAAAAACACGGGGACCCATTTGTGGCAAATACTATATAACTTCAGCAACCATATATTCTCAACCAAATCATAACTCTCAATCAGCGAATTCCAACTTGATTCAAACTCCTCCACACTCTCCGACTCACACACGCATTTCTTCAACTCGGCCTTAAAAGAAGGATGCGCGGAATATACATCAGCTAGCTTCTCCTTGCTCTTGCTGAAGACGTCCCTCTTGCAGAACCGATGCCTAACGTCAGGAAGGACTTTCCGAGCCGCTGCTTCCACAGCCTCACCGTAACCGGTGGTGAACGACACCGGCTTCCGCCGGCTCATCAGCGCGAGCCAGGTGTCGAAAAGCCAGGCAAACGAATCCTCGCTGTCGTCGGTCATGAATGCGCAGCCGAAGACTATCATCTGCCGATGATGGTTCATACCAGTAAACGCCGCGAACGGCACCAACCGCTTGTTCTTCCTGCAGGTAATGTCAAAAGTAACCGAATCGCCGAAATAGCTGTACGACATTCTCGCCCTCGCATCGGCCCAGAACAAATTTTGAACGCAGTTATTCTGGTCGAGCTGAATTGAGTAGAAGAAGGCGGGGTTTTCGGCCTGCATTCTTTTGAAGTATTCTAGCAAGCTCTGTGCGACGCCGCCGCCAGGCCCGAGGCCGTTCTGGTGGGACTGAGATTCGCCGGCGGGGTAGGCGAGGAGCTCCCACGGCTTCTTGGAGAGCTTCTTCTGAGAAGCCGAGGCGGCGGCGGCGGCGGCGGCTGCGGCTGCGGCGGCGGGCGGGGGCTTGTCGGTAAAGCAGGCGCCGAGAGGGTGGCAGTGGTCGAGCAGGCAGCGGGAGACGGCCCAGCGGCCGCTGTCGCGTCGGTTGACCTGGAGCATGGCCTTGCAGCCCTCGCGGGAGGAGGCGCGGTTGCGGCGCTTCTTGGTGAGGTCGAAGGGGTCCTTTTTGGTCGGGCGTCCCTGCTTCGAGCACACGAACCGGCGCATGATCACCGAGTCGTCGACGCGGGAGGTGAACGACTTGCTGTTGCGGACGCGGAACCCCGCGTGCTCGGCGTAGCCCGAGTAGAACGCGCGCGCCGCCTCGGGCGACTCGAACTCCATGCCGATCGCTGGCTCCAGTTGATCCGGGGCCGGAGGAGGAGCATCTCCAACGTCGGATTCATCCCGGACGTCCGATCGGACGGGTAGGAGCTCGGGATCGGCGGCGGCGATGGGCCGGTGGTCGAGGGGGGCCGCCTCGCCGGCGTCGAACCCCATGCTCGGGGCTAGGGCTGTGGTGTTCTCCATGGCGCTTCTGAGCAAATTGGATCGAAAAAATTCGAAAAAAAAAAAAAAACAACAAAAATTACGGGAGAGAATGAATTGTTACGCTTATTATCGTCAGAATTGTTCGATCAAATTTGGGGATTTTTTTTCCTCCTTTCGATCGCCTTCGAATTTAGGAATCGGAAACCCTAGACGACGCGCGGAGACCGCGAGATAGCACGTGATCCGCCTCGTGGAGTTTAGCTAACCGGAGTCCCCAGTGCATGCGGAACCTATGGTGCCACTGTGGGACGATGAATCACGGCCGTCCATTTACTGAAGCATCCCCTTGGACGGTTATGATTGACGCGAACTTCAGTGGCAGAGGTCGACAGGGAAGGTCTTTGAGAACTACAGTAGACCAAAATCACAAGTACATATAGGCTTGAGTCTTCAAATTCGAGTAAAAAATTAGATAAAAATATATAAAATTTATATTAATTATCACATATTTTATTTTTTTATTTTTTAATTTAAATTTATGTGTTAATTTTACCGATTTAATTAGTATATATTTTACATAATTCACTAATTTTATATGCCCCTCTTATTAGTGAATACCCCCCCTCAAATACAAAATTACTGAACTATTTTATGCCCTTATTTTTCCTTTACACTTAAAAATGATTCGTGAATGCGAGGGCATTCAATTTCAGTGCTCAGATGGAAATGGTCAGCGTACTATTAGTACTTTATAGTTGACCTTCAACAGGAGTAGATTTTTTTTTTTTTTACTTTGAATCCTCTGCAGCGCACAAATATATCATCTACAAAGTTGACAGTCAAAGAACACAGTCAACTGGCAAACGTGGCGCCATATTTCTCTCATTTTAAATTTATTTATTATTATTATTATTATTTTCTTTAGAAATCAAGCTGTCTCAGTATTATTGTTTAGTTTACATTTTTAATGAATGAAGTGCACAGCGTGCTACTTATTTTTTTTTAAAAAAAATTTATTAAAGATACGATATGTGGCATTTATATTCTGACCAATAAATTTTGCAACTCGAGTAATATTTTTTTATTCGAACAAAAAAATTTTTTGATTGTTTTTATATAATCTACAGTATTTTTTCTTTTTTATTTTTATTATTTATTTCTCTATGAGATAATTGACTTTAGTTTAAAAAAAAAAAAAAAAAAAAAAAAAAAAAAAAAAAAAACCAATCTTTGTCATAGATAGCGAGAGGGAGAGACCCCCAAGTATTTCTTTTCCTTATTTACAGTCAAAGTGTTGGGCTTCTAAAGATCTTTATTTTATTTATTTATTTATTTATTTTGATTAAACAGAGGTATACCTTGTTTGAAAGGAGAAAGACCGAAGAGTTTAACACATAAAATTGAAACCGAAACAGGAATCTCCAAAGATGAAAGTTACAGTTAGCTCTAGTTGCGCAGGTTTCGCTCAGAGCTAAGCAGTTATCGAAAACACATCTAATCCGTTCAAACCATCAATCCCAACAAGCAACAGCGGAATAAAATCGAATTATAATCGCGGTAGACCCAACAAAGTCGCCCTGGATTCCTCCATCGGCTCGCTAAAACCCAGAATGTCGCACTAACAACACAGCTGTGTGGGAAGACTAGCAACCAAGCCATTCCCCACCTACAGTAGAGAAAACCCTCCAAATCTGAATCTTTATCTAAACCCGATCACTCCAAACCAGGACCCACTCCCCCGCTTGCTTGCCCTCCCAGAGCAATGCTCCACGACTTAATAGTATTAACAATTCTCTTGCCGCAGTCCACTGAACTTGTAGGGCGATCGTCGAAGATTCTGTGATTCCGCTCCATCCAAAGTTCCCAGCAAGTGGCAGCTATGCAGAGATCGAGGGAAACTTGAACATGCCCCTCCAGTGACCGTCTAGACCGTCTCCATCTGGTTGCTAGATCCCCTGATTCATCAAGGAGTGTCGTGCGCAAGCGATGATTGCCATAAAGTATCCAGTTCCAGACAGAGCGAGCGAAAGAACATCGGAAAAGGAGGTGCTCCAGGCATTCTTCATCACGACTGCATAAGAGGCAGATCAACGGTCCAAACCAACCCCGTTTGACCAACAAATCAGCAGTGAGAACTCTGTTTCTAGCAGCCAGCCATAACAAAATTTTAGTACGGAGCGGTATCTTGATGTTCCAGAGGTGTAGAATTCTGCAGTCGTCCACGCCGTTAAAAACAAGAAAGTTGTACGCACTCCGAGCGCTGAAACTCCCATTACTGTTCCATCTCCAGAGAATGGCATCTCAAGTAGCTGACAAAGATATGTTCCTCACCACATTGTTAAGTTGAGACAGTTCACACTGTCCCTCGTGAGCAAGTTGATTGCCGAATCCTAGATAACGACAGGAGGCGAAGCGATTCAACCAGTTGTTCACCGACAGATGTTTGTGTGAGGCAGCAGCGAACAAGGATGGGAAGCGATTGCGCAGCAGCACATCCCCAGTCCACCTCGCATGCCAAAAGAGCACTGACTCTCCATCTCCGAGCGTGAAACTGGCTGAGATGTGGAAAGGTCCCGTGGTACTAAGAACACTGTTAGGATTTGATTAGATTTGTAATTGAATCCTAGTTGGATTAAGATTAATATTTAAATCTTAAAAAGATAAGTTTGTTAAGATTTAAATATTAATTAGAATAAAAATCTATTTAGACTAGGATTTGGATATTTTTTGATGTAAGCTATAAATATAGCATATATGCTATTATTTGAGAAACGATACAAAAAGAGAGAAAAGAGAGAAGTTTTCTAGGTTTTTTAGAAGACGAGAGAAGGGTGAGAGAGATTCAGGAGGAGGGCTCGGGTTGAAGCTACTCTATTGCAGAAGAGAAGTCTGTGCAATCGGTGTAATTCTTCTCTTGGTTAATGAATCTTATTTTACCCGCATATTTTCTGTTTTGGTTTTCTTCTCTTTGTGATTGTATTGGTTCCAGTTTTGTTGAGAGGTCGGATTGTTGGTAAAAATTCGATCTGACGTTTCCGCTGCGGAATCCCAACTCTAGGCGGTACCAACGCGGATTGTGGTATCGAAGCGGGTTGCGGATTCAGAGAATCTGGTACCGAGGCGAGTACCGGATTTTTTCCAACAATTGGTATCGGAGCTAAAGGTTATCGATCTTCGGAAAAGATTGACGGAGATGGCCACGAAGTTTGAAATCGAGAAGTTCGACGGTAAGAACAATTTCGGCTTGTGGCAAATTAAAGTTCGAGCCGTTTTGGTACAACAGGATTTGGACCAAACGTTGAACGGGAAAGAGGCAAAGCCGGCGGAGATTACGGATGCGGCATGGGAGAAGATGGAGCGAAAAGCGTTGAGTACGCTTCATCTATTATTAGCAGATGATGTTCTTTACAACATAGTCAACGAGTCAACACCGGCGAAGTTGTGGAAGAAATTGGAAGATCTGTACATGACCAAATCCCTAACGAACAGATTGTATCTGAAGCAGCGACTGTTCACGCTGCGGATGCAAGAAGCGGCTAACCTACATGAGCATCTGAACGAGTTCAACAAGGTGGTGAACCAGTTGACCAGTATCGGAGTCAAACTGGATGATGAAGATAAGGCGCTTATTTTACTTTCCTCGTTACCGGTGACATATGAGCATCTTGTGACCACGTTGCTTTATGGTAAGGAGACCATAAGCGTGGAGGCGGTTACGGCGGCGCTTCTTTCGAATGAGATGCGAAAGATGACTCAGGAGTCCGGCATGCAAAGCCATGATACAGCTTTGATGGTAAAAGCGAAGAAGGAGGTAAAAACATTGGCAACCGAAAGTTGGTAAAAGAAGCCATTATCCGAGGTGGAGTGCTTCTATTGTCACAAGAGAGGTCACATTAAGCGTAACTGTCACAAGCTTAAGGATGACTTGAATGAGTTAAAGCGGCAGAAGGGAAAAACTGTCACGGATCAGGACAATCAGACATTAGCGATGGCGCAGGCGGCAGAATCGGAGATGATCGATTCTGATGTGCTATATGCGGTGACCGGTGATACTAAAATTTCGGATGATGTATGGGTGCTTGATTCGGCATGTTCCTTTCACGTCTGCCCGAAAAAAGAGTCTTTTGCTACCTATAAGGCGATTAAAGGTGGAAAAGCTCTTATGGGGAACGGGACGGCGTGCAAAGTTTTAGGAGTCGGCACGGTGAAGATCCGGATGCATGATGGGGTCGTGAGGACGCTGATAGGTGTACGACACGTTCCTGGTCTGAAGCGGAATTTGATCTCGTTAGGTGAGTTGGATTCGAAAGGTTGCAAAATTTCAGCTTCAGGTGGAGCTATGAGGGTGCAAAAACGAGATCGGATCGTGTGCGTGGCGAACAAGCACGGGAACTTGTATGTTCTGAACGGGAGAACAATCAGAACCGAAGCAAAAGCAATTTGGGTTCCAAAAGTTCGCGGAGGCGCAATCGCTCAAGATGGAGCGGAGGATGCGGCAACATCGAGCGGCGGAGACAAGCTCGAGGTGGAGCTTGCGTGGTGAGCTTGATGTAGCGATTGAAGACTACAAATCAAATCAAGGTGGAGATTTGTTAGGATTTGATTAGATTTGTAATTGAATCCTAGTTGGATTAAGATTAATATTTAAATCTTAAAAAGATAAGTTTGTTAAGATTTAAATATTAATTAGAATAAAAATCTATTTAGACTAGGATTTGGATATTTTTTGATGTAAGCTATAAATATAGCATATATGCTATTATTTGAGAAACGATACAAAAAGAGAGAAAAGAGAGAAGTTTTCTAGGTTTTTTAGAAGACGAGAGAAGGGTGAGAGAGATTCAGGAGGAGGGCTCGGGTTGAAGCTACTCTATTGCAGAAGAGAAGTCTGTGCAATCGGTGTAATTCTTCTCTTGGTTAATGAATCTTATTTTACCCGCATATTTTCTGTTTTGGTTTTCTTCTCTTTGTGATTGTATTGGTTCCAGTTTTGTTGAGAGGTCGGATTGTTGGTAAAAATTCGATCTGACGTTTCCGCTGCGGAATCCCAACTCTAGGCGGTACCAACGCGGATTGTGGTATCGAAGCGGGTTGCGGATTCAGAGAATCTGGTACCGAGGCGAGTACCGGATTTTTTCCAACAAACACCCTTCCAGAGTGGAGAACACTTCGAGGGAGGAGCTCCGCCCGCACAAGGTGATCTACTTTTGTAGTGCTTGTGATGTACGATACGCACCCAAGGGAGTGATTTCGCGCTGTAAAAATTCCAAAAACTCTTCATAAGAAGTGCAGAATTCGTCGCTCTGATATTTCGGATACCGAGGCCGCCTAGACATATGGGGTGGCAGACTTGTTCCCAGTTTACCAGGTAGTGGAAACCGCTAGTAGTGACCTTACCTTTCCAAAAAAAATCCCGGCGGATCCTGTCAACTACTTTAAAAACCCAGATAGGAATCCTGAACGTCGAACTAAAAAAAGTTGGAACGCTAGAAGGGACCGAATTTAACAAAACCAGCTGACCGGCTCTTGACAGCAGCCAACTCTTCCATCCTGCCAAGCGCTTGTCCAGTTTTTCGATGAGCAGCAAATAGTTGGTTTTGCGCAGCGCCTTCAGGGAGAGGGGGAGGCCTAGATAAGTGAACGGGAACCCGTCAGTGGAGCAACCGAAGAAACTTGCAAGTCTGCTGGCCTGAGGGCTCTCCAAGTTGATAGGAATAATGAAACTCTTTGAATAGTTGATCTTTAAGCCTGGGCTTCTTACAATCTCTTATGCTCCACATATTGACTGTCTTATCTGGCACTCGGGAGAGTTGCAGAGGAAGAAGATGCAGCATTCACCTCAATCTTTTACTGGCTTTTACAGTTTTAGATGGGGATCAACTTGGCCAGCTTGCTGGATTCTCTCACCTTGTTTCCTCATTCGAGTTTTGGTCGCATCTGCAGATACAGACCCTCAGGATGGTATGTTTTGGTTCAAATTTGCATGTTTCGTGACTATCTATTGCTATTATGATCTATTTATTTTGGATCATCTTTGAACAGCAATTAATCCTGTATATATTATGTTCAAAACAGAGACATGATGAAGTTCACAAGAGAGTTTGAGTCTTTTGCCATTGACATGTTTTCCTACTAAGTAGAAATTGCAAAAGACGTAGTTATGATTGGCCTTTTGCTTTGCTACAGCATATAAGGTAGAGGAATCTGATTATAGATGTCATTGTATGTCTCTGACATGTATCATCTTTCCTGTGTAGCTGCTGCGCTCATGTCCCTCGTCAATCAGTGGCAGAATACGCCATCCAACTGGGTCGGTTCGGATCCTTGCGGTAGCTATTGGGTTGGGATAAAATGCAACAATTCCCGCATAGTCTACATGTTAGCACTTTTTTGTTTGTGTTTTTTGGTGCATTCTTATCTTTTTGGTTAGCGATCTCGATCACTACCAATCGACAAACCTCTTTCATCGTAATTCTCATTTTGCCAGAACTCTGTCGAGCTTGGGACTGAAAGGAACTCTTTCGGGTGATATCCAATTTCTCGGGGAATTGCAGGCTCTGTAAGTTCTCTAATATTTTATGCTGCACATTATTCTGCTAAGATCAATTATTTGTATCTTACATGATGAACGACGCAAACGCAAGTTAGACAATCCTGGTGCCAATTTATTGAGGCTGCTGCATCTCTCTTTATATATTTGTTAATAATATATCCTTCTTGTACAATACTATTTAACTTATTACAAGCTTATATTTTATACAGGGACTTGTCTTACAACAAGGGCTTGACTGGACAACTTCCTGCATCAATTGGGGGCTTGAGCAAACTTGTCAATTTGTAAGCAGCAAAAGAGAAAAAGAAAAAAAAAAAAAAAGTGAAGTTTGCATGCTTGCACTAATTCCATAAAGAATATTGTGTATTTTTGCTCTCTGTCCAAGATTCTTGTGTTAGATGTATGCCCTAGAAGCCAACTTGGCCGACACATATATTCTTTCTAGGATATAAATTTGTATTTGACATTTTACATTATGAATGTTATTGGGTTTTTATTTCCATTCGTGTTGTGTATGTGTTCATGAATTGTCCAAGGAATTAATAAGATGATGATACGTATTTTCAAGAGTTGAGAATTTGAGACATGTATCATTAGTGATTAATTCCTAAATGCTCCCGATCGATGGATCATCACGGGGACAGTGATTGATCCGGTGAGATTGGTGCACAGTCGCTTCCCTTTTAGGGTAGACGAGTCTCGAGTCAACAGTGTGGGGACACTGGAGCGAATGTGCAGGTGGTTGTTGGAGAACAAGGGTACCGAGCGTGATCATCACGAGAAGTCACTTGGATGTCTACTCACTCGTCAGTGACTTACTCGATGTTGCAGTAGTGTGACTGGTCCTTTGACCTGCGGTGTCTCGGCTATTCACAATGGGGTTACTGCAGTTTGACTGTACATACACTTGGTCCCTAGCCATTTGGGTCCTTGCAGTGGGTGCATGTTGGCTACAGTAGGTTCGTTGTAGGAATAGGGTGTACACCTACATGGAATCTATCGCCCTTAGTAGATAAGGGAGTTAGTCCTATGTGATTTATGAGACCGAGTTTAGAAGACCTTGGCCAAGGCATAGTAAATAACGGAAAGGGTTTCCGATATTAGAAACTTGAGTCGAATAAATTTGACATATGACAGACGGTAAGGTTTGACGAGCAATTCCATGACCTTCGTCTAGTTGGGACTCCGGATAGAAGGATTGTATCACACGTTAACTGCACCTAGAGGTTCAGTATTCCATTCTACTGGAATGCCACTACATGCTGCTAGGCGTCACTGGTGGATTGTGGGACTCACGAGAATTATCTGGATGATGATCGATAATTCTTATTGGGCTGAGTTTGAATAGTTCTAACCCACTGAAAAGAGTTTCAGTGATATTGTTGATGGTAATCACAATATATCTCACTACCAGATAGAATAGAACCTATGGGGTCACACACATAAGAGGTTATGACTGATCGGATAGTTGGATCGCGATTTTTGAATCGCCTGAGACTTAATTGTCAATATGTTGATAATTGGACTAATTTGTAATTGTTACAAATTAAGGATATTAAAGTGCAAATGTTGCAAGAGAGGGCTTACTAATAGTTAGTAAGTTGTGAGAGGACTTAAGTGCAAATGTTGCATTAATGATTTGATTTGATCAAATTAGGATTGTTCAAGTCGAATTAAATTAGGATTTAATCGATTGAACAGATTAGGGATAAGATAAACTTAAATCTAATTTTAATGTTTATCTTAATAATTATAAAAAGGGATTATATCCCTCTTTATACGTACGAGTTTTCTTTAAGAGAAAGAAAAGAAAAAGAAAACCCTAGCCGTCATCTTTCCTCGTCTTCCTCTTTTCAAAATATCCACATTAAAAGAAAGACGTTCTCTGCAAGGGAGCTAGCACCCCGGTGAGAATTTCGATCAAGTCGACAACCTCGTGTGGATACCCGTAGAGGCCGGACGCGTGTGCGGCTTCAAGAGAACCAAATTCCACGATCATCAAATTGCGGTGTAGATCTCCCCGCGCAAAGGTGAAGATTAGATCTTCCTCTTCCTTTTAATCTTAGATACATGAGGGATCCTGTTTTGCGTGGTTTTTGAGATCAGATCTCAAGTTTTTCATATTTGCCTATTTGATTTCTTTTTCCGCTGCGTTTATTTTGCGCAAAAATCTAACAGTGGTATCGGAGCCATCCTCATGTTATTTAAGATTAAAATTATAGTTTTGGATATTTTAAATCATTCTTTGTTGATTGAATGATTGTTAAATCGTTTTACCAAATTCTTTAATTTTGATCAATTCGAAATTATTTTGATCCGCAGAATTAAAATAAAATAAAATAAATAAAATAAAATTTTATTTTTGTAAAATTTGATGAGATCAAATTTTGTTTTTAATATTTATATAATTATGATAAGATCAAAATTTATTTTAAAATTTTATTATATTGATTAGATCAATTTATTTTATCGTAAAATTGATGAGATCAAATTTTATATAGTTTTTGTTTCCACATAAGATGTGAATTATTGATGAGATCAATAGATATTTTTGCGGATTAAAATATTGATCAAAATTGTATGAATTAACTTTTTAGTTAAATCAAACGATTGATGAGATCGTATCGTTATGGTGATTTGATCACCTATTTTTCTGGATAATTGGTAAACGGTTAATTAAAATATCCAAAATTAATTATTATGATTGTGATGTATGAGATACATATGGGTGATGATCATGGATAGCAACCGATTTATTTTGTATGGACATGTGATGTATGATATGTATGCGGAATCCTGTAATTTTAAATTTGTTTAAATTAAGGACTCTGTGTTAGGGCTGTTTGGGTGCCTGCGAGCACGAGCCAATTTTATTTAGAGACCTGCGTGTCTCAATAGATTAGAGATAAAAATTATTTTATTCTTTAATTGGGTTGTATTATGTTTGATTGTACGTCATTGGTTGATTGGTGGGAAGCCGTTAGCACACAACAAGCCCAGATCGAGACGAGCACTTGATAGCGGTCGAATCAAGGGGTTGATGGTGATCGAATCAAGTTGTAGCTCCGGATTGGATCAAGAAGTTGAAGACGATCAAACCAATGACGTGCGTGTGCTTGTATTTATGACCCCTAGACCCCGATTCCAGCTCAGTGGCTCGAGCACGAATCTTCTTTTTAGATCCATGATCATCACCGGTTGCATTATATTTTTTTTATGTGCAGTTTATCTTTATTTGCATGAGATGTAAATAAATAAAATTAAATATGAGACCTAAATACAAATCTCCTCATAAATATTAAGTCGAGCGGTCTTCCACCGTTGTAGAAGTGCGGGCGTCTTTTCTGGTGTTGATTGGCACGGCTGGTTACAGTGGTCAGTTGCATTGGAAAGGCGCAACCACTCTATTAGCATAAGATGCTGCGAAGTAAAGATGGGGTTGGGCCCAATATCTGTCAGGTGAGGGACCCAATGACGGCTTTGCTTACGCGTTTGAACGGTGGGTCCGACTTAACTAAAGAATGAGGCCAATATCTGTCAGGTGAGGCCTACAGGACTTAGAGATCGAATATCGCTGCAATTTGCTTAAGAAGCATTGGACAAGAGTTGTCCACTCATTGGTTTTCGTGTCACCAATATCTGTCAGGTGAGGTGGTGCGGTAAACTGGTGGGACCGTAGTACCCACTTGAAACTCTTATCGCGTTGGGTTTCCGTTTCTCTACCGAGGAGTGTAAGAGACTCGAGGAAATAGTGGGAGGTTAACGTTTGTTTTTAAAAATATCCCTAAAAACAAAATTTTGAAACAAATACAAATATCTAATTTGAATCTTTACTCTCTGCAGAACAAAATGTCCGCTTCCAATCCTCTTTCTCGCATTCTCGAAACTAACCGCTTAACCGGAACGAATTATAAAGATTGGCTTAGGAACTTAAAAATAGTTTTGAGTTCTGAAAAGCTTAGTTATGTTCTCGACCAGAACCCTCCCATGTCACCAAACCATCAAGAAAAATGGATGGATGACGATAATAAAGTAAGGTGCTACGTCCTAGCGTCGATGTCAAATGAACTTCAACGCCAGCATGAGGATATGAAGACTGCTAATGAAATGCTAACTCACCTCAAGGAGTTGTATGGTGAGCAAAGCCGATCAGCACGTTTTGAAGTGTCCAAAAGACTCTTCAAAGCCAAGATGCATGAAGGGCAGTCTGTTCATGATCATTGTTTGACAATGATCAAAGACCTCGAGGAGCTTGAGAAGCTCGGCATGAAAATGGATAAGGAATTGCAAGTTGATATGATTCTGCAATCTCTTCCAGATTCATATGGACAATTTATTGTAAACTACCATATGAATAAAATGGACTGCACCAATGCTGAGTTATTGAACATGTTGGTAACGACTGAGGGAACCTTGAAGAGTTCAAGGGGCTCGGTTTTAGCTGTGGAGCGGGCTTCCTCTTCCAAAAGAAAGTCTAATTGGAAGAAGAAACCCGCGAAGAAACAAAAGACTGAAAACAAGCCCAAAGGGAAGCTCCTAAGAAGAAGGCCGCTGACAAAGGAAAATGTTTCCAATGCAATGTTGATGGCCACTGGAAGAGGAATTGTCCCGTCTATCTGGAGAGCCTAAAGAACAAAAAGAAAGACACACCTTCGGAAGGTATGTTAGACCTGCTCGTAATAGAAACTAACCTTACGGTTACCTCTACTTCCAGTTGGGTTATAGACTCTGGTTCAAGTTCTCATTTGTGTACTTCAATGCAGGGTCTAAGAGAAATTAGAGGGCTGAGAGAAGGTGAAGTTACCCTACGGGTTGGCAACGGAGCAAGAGTTGCTGCTGTGGCTACTGGCACCTATCCTCTGCGATTACCGTTAGGACATATTTTATTACTTAAAGACTGTTATTATGTGCCTGCTGCTAGCAGGAATTTGATTTCTGTTTCTTCTTTAGCACAGGACGATTATATTTTTAATTTTGATAAAGACTACTGCACAATTTATTTTAGAAATAAAATTGTTGGTCGTGGTTTTATGATAGACAGTCTTTACCATTTACATATGGATGTATCTGTAAATATTTCCGAGCAGGAAGTGAGTGCCGTTGGGTCTAAGAGACCTAGAGAAGAGATAAACCTAAAGTATATGTGGCACCTAAGGCTTGGTCATATTGGAGAGGAAAGGATTAACAGATTGGAGAAAGATGGGCTTCTGGGCCCATTGACTTCTGAGTCTTATCCAGTCTGTGAATCCTGTCTTCATGGAAAAATGACCAAATTACCTTTTGTAGGACAAGGGGAAAGGGCCACTGAGATACTTGCCTTGGTACACACTGATGTGTGTGGCCCATTTGATGTGCAAGCCAGGGGTGGTTATCTCTACTTCATAACTTTTACCGATGATTATTCACGGTATGGATATGTCTATCTTATGAGACACAAATCTGAAGCTTTTGAAAAGTTCAAAGAATTCAGATGTGAAGTAGAGAAGCAAACTGGAAAACCCATCAAGGCTCTTCGATCAGATCGAGGGGGAGAATACCTTAGTGGGGAGTTCCTAAACTATCTCAAAGAAAACGGCATAGTCTCACAATGGACTCCTCCTGGAACACCTCAACTCAACGGAGTGTCAGAACGGAGAAATCGAACTTTATTAGATATGGTTCGATCCATGATGAGTTTCACTGATCTTCCTTTGTTTCTTTGGGGACATACTTTGCTTACCGCAGCCTACCTACTGAATAGGATTCCCTCTAAATCCGTTCTTACCACGCCTTATGAGATGTGGCATGGTAAGAAACCAAGTCTTAGTCATATTAAGATTTGGGGATGTTCGGCCCATGTCAAGCGACTACAGGCGGACAAGTTAGAGGCTAGGTCAGAAAGGGCTCATTTTATAGGGTATCCTAAAGAATCTTTAGGTTACTATTTTTACATCCCAAAGGATCACAATATAGTTGTGAGTCGACACGCTACTTTCTTGGAAAAACAGTTTATTCAAGAAGTAGTAAGTGGGAGAAAAATTGAGCTCGAAGAGAGAGTCTCTGAAGAGCAACGAGTCCCAAAACCTACGGAACCTATTCATGCTGAGCCAGTACATGTAGTACCTAATCCACCTCGAAGATCGAGTAGGATCTCCCTTCCTACTAAAAGATACTTAGGTATTCTTACAGAGGAAGTAGAGGAAATGTTCCTCATAGGAGATAAGGAACATGGAGATGATCCTAAAACCTACAACGAGGCGATGTCTGACATCGACTCCGAGAAGTGGTTGGAAGCCATGAAGTCAGAAATTGACTCAATGTATTCCAACCAAGTCTGGACCTTGGTAGATCCACCAAAAGGTATAGTACCTATCGGGTGTAAGTGGATTTACAAAAGAAAGATAGGTTCGGATGGAAAGGTAGAGACCTATAAAGCAAGGCTGGTGGCGAAAGGCTATAGTCAACGCGAAGGCATTGACTATCAAGAGACCTTTTCGCCTGTGGCCATGCTTAAGTCCATTCGAACACTACTTGCCATTGCAGCATACCATGATTATGAGATCTGGCAGATGGATGTGAAAACTGCTTTCCTAAATGGATTTCTTGAGGAAGATATTTATATGGAGCAGCCTTTGGGTTTCACTTCTAGTGACGAAAGTCACAAAGTATGTAAGCTGCAAAGGTCCATATATGGGCTTAAGCAAGCATCTCGGACTTGGAATACTCGTTTTAATGACGTAATCAAATCGTTTGATTTCGTTAAGAATGAGGAGGAACCATGTGTTTATAAGAAAGTTAGTGGGAGTGCTATTACATTCCTCGTATTGTACGTGGACGACATTCTCCTAATTGGAAATGATATTCCAATGCTGACTTCGGTTAAGATATGGTTATCTAAGAAATTCTCTATGAAAGACCTAGGGGAAGCATCCTATATTTTGGGGATTAAAGTCTATAGAGATAGACCTAAGAGGATGCTAGGCCTCTCACAGAAAATGTACATAGAGCAGGTGCTGAAGAAGTTCAGCATGGAAAACTCTAAGAGGGGACTTCTACCCCTTAGGCATGGAATTTATCTCTCCAAGAAAATGTGTCCCAATACATCTGAAGAGATTCAACGAATGAGCCAGATCCCTTATGCTTCAGCTATAGGGAGCCTCATGTATGCCATGCTATGTACACGACCTGATATTGCACTTGCTGTGAGTGTCACAAGCAGATATCAGTCCAATCCAGGTGAGGAGCACTGGACTGCTGTGAAAAACATACTCAAGTACTTAAGAAGGACTAAAGATATGTTTTTGGTCTTTGGAGGAGGAGAACTAAAAGTACAAGTATATACTGATTCAGACTTCATGTCTGATGTTGACGATAGAAAGTCTACGTCAGGATACGTGTTCTTGTGCAATGGTGGTTCGGTGTGTTGGAAGAGTTCCAAACAACCAATCATCGCTGACTCTACTATGGAAGCAGAGTATATCGCCGCATCTGAGGCTGCAAAGGAAGCCTTTTGGTTCAAGAAATTTGTTACGGAACTAGGTGTGATGCCATCAGATGCCATTCCACTTTACTGCGACAACAATGGCGCCATAGCCCTAGCTAAGGAGCCAAGGTCTCATCAAAGGTCCAAGCATATAGAGCGACGGTTTCATATTATACGCGAATATCTCGAAAAGAAATTTATCGAGGTGCAGAGAGTAGACTCCACGGATAACGTGGCAGACCCACTGACTAAGCAGCTGAGCCAGCAGAAGACTGAAGCCCACCTTGAGAAGATGGGGCTTAGGTATATGGCTAATTGGCTTTAGTGCAAGTGGGAGATTGTTAGATGTATGCCCTAGAAGCCAACTTGGCCGACACATATATTCTTTCTAGGATATAAATTTGTATTTGACATTTTACATTATGAATGTTATTGGGTTTTTATTTCCATTCGTGTTGTGTATGTGTCCATGAATTGTCCAAGGATTAATAAGATGATGATACGTATTCTCAAGAGTTGAGAATTTGAGACATGTATCATTAGTGATTAATTCCTAAATGCTCCCGATCGATGGATCATCACGGGGACAGTGATTGATCCGGTGAGATTGGTGCACAGTCGCTTCCCTTTTAGGGTAGACGAGTCTCGAGTCAACAGTGTGGGGACACTGGAGCGAATGTGCAGGTGGTTGTTGGAGAACAAGGGTACCGAGCGTGATCATCACGAGAAGTCACTTGGATGTCTACTCACTCGTCAGTGACTTACTCGATGTTGCAGTAGTGTGACTGGTCCTTTGACCTGCGGTGTCTCGGCTATTCACAATGGGGTTACTGTAGTTTGACTGTACATACACTTGGTCCCTAGCCATTTGGGTCCTTGCAGTGGGTGCATGTTGGCTACAGTAGGTTCGTTGTAGGAATAGGGTGTACACCTATATGGAATCTATCGCCCTTAGTAGAGAAGGGAGTTAGTCCTATGTGATTTATGAGACCGAGTTTAGAAGACCTTGGCCAAGGCGTAGTAAATAACGGAAAGGGTTTCCGATATTAGAAACTCGAGTCGAATAAATTTGACATATGACAGACGGTAGGGTTTGACGAGCAATTCCATGACCTTCGTCTAGTTGGGACTCCGGATAGAAGGATTGTATCACACGTTAACTGCACCTAGAGGTTCAGTATTCCATTCTACTGGAATGCCACTACATGCTGCTAGGCGTCACTGGTGGATTGTGGGACTCACGAGAATTATCTGGATGATGATCGATAATTCTTATTGGGCTGAGTTTGAATAGTTCTAACCCACTGAAAAGAGTTTCAGTGATATTGTTGATGGTAATCACAATATATCTCACTACCAGATAGAATAGAACCTATGGGGTCACACACATAAGAGGTTATGACTGATCGGATAGTTGGATCGCGATTTTTGAATCGCCTGAGCACTTAATTATCAATATGTTGATAATTGGACTAATTTGTAATTGTTACAAATTAAGGATATTAAAATGCAAATGTTGCAAGAGAGGGCTTACTAATAGTTAGTAAGTTGTGAGAGGACTTAAGTGCTAATGTTGCATTAATGATTTGATTTGATCAAATTAGGATTGAGTTCAAGTCGAATTAAATTAGGATTTAATCGATTGAAGATTAGGGATAAGATAAACTTAAATCTAATTTTAATGTTTATCTTAATAATTATAAAAAGGGATTATATCCTCTTTATACGTACGAGTTTTCTTTAAGAGAAAAAAAAGAAAAAGAAAACCCTAGCCGTCATCTTTCCTCGTCTTCCTCTTTTCAAAATATCCACATTAAAAGAAAGACGTTCTCTGCAAGGGAGCTAGCACCCCGGTGAGAATTTCGATCAAGTCGACAACCTCGTGTGGATACCCGTAGAGGCCGGACGCGTGTGCGGCTTCAAGAGAACCAAATTCCACGATCATCAAATTGCGGTGTAGATCTCCCCGCGCAAAGGTGAAGATTAGATCTTCCTCTTCCTTTTAATCTTAGATACATGAGGGATCCTGTTTTGCGTGGTTTTTGAGATCAGATCTCAAGTTTTTCATATTTGCCTATTTGATTTCTTTTTCCGCTGCGTTTATTTTGCGCAAAAATCTAACATCTGTTGGTTGCAGCTTCTCTGGTCAAATACCTGGTGAGATCGGCTCATTATCAAGGCTAGTCTTTTTGTAAGTAGCCAGAACCTTTCTTCTTCTTTTTAACTGGAATGAATGCCTTAAGTTTTGTGTAAGTTGTTGTGGAAATTTTTTCATACATTTGTCTCATTGATTAATTGAATTGCAAATAAAAATATCATTAGGTTTAGTGATTTATATATCTCTGGACTCTGCAAGTGTTATTAAACAACATTGTTGCGGATTTATGGATTTATGCCTTCTTTTGAATTTGGATTGAGTCAAATTTAATTAACCGATTAAGTTGGTTATGATATAGATTAGGTGTATGAAAAATATTATTTGATCTTGAAGATAATTTCTGTTGGTGTAAGATTTATGTCTATCCATATACGTCCTAATCTAATTAGGATGGGTTGACTCTTTGACCGATTTTATTAGCACTATATATATCTGGACCGGGTTATTAATTAAGAGAGAAGGACAAAGAGTTGGCCGATGGGCCAACTTAATTAGGATGCATTCTCGGACTAATTAATTAGTGTATGAAGGTGCCGGAAAGTACGGCCTAAGTACGGCCTAATTAAGAGTGTGTAGGAAGGTGTCGGAAATTACGGCCTAATTAAGAGTATCGGTTCTCTTGAGGTTGTACGGCACGTAGGAGACTAATTAACTTGGCCCATAACAATAAATTGGTATCATGTAGGAGACTAATTAAATTGGTATCATAGCCATAACAATAAAAATTAAACCATAAAAACACTTTTTATCTTTCTTCTAGGTGGCAACAAAGCTTGTATCATGTTGATTTTTTTTCTCATGGAAAATTTGCAACTACAAATCATTTATTTACATATCTACCTTTGTAAAAATCTGAATGTTCATACGTAACTGTCGAGAGTGCAACCACCAGTAATATTTGTTCTCTATTAAGTATGCTTTCTTGCTATGCGGCAGACTTGTGGGCAACCCAGTTTGTAATAATGGTGGAATCAGTCTCTCATACTGCACAACTTTGCAAAACTCTGCTCCGCCGTACTCAACTCCAAAGAACTGCGTGACGCTGCCGCCTACTTGTTCTTCAGATCAGAGTCTAAGTCCCAACTGTAACTGTGCATTTCCATATATGGGCACTCTAAATTTTAGATCTCCATCCTTTTCGAACCTTGGAAACACGACATATTATCATAACTGTTAGGATTTGATTAGATTTGTAACTGAATCCTAGTTGGATTAAGATAATATTTAAATCTTAAAGAGATAAGTTTGTTAAGATTTAAATATTAATTAGAATAAAAATCTATTTAGACTAGGATTTGGATAGCTTTTGATGTAAGCTATAAATATAGCACATGTGTTATTATTTTAATGTGGTGTTAAGATATTCTACACCCACGATGGTGGTGATACCCATGAGGTGGTGGGGCTAGGATTTTAGCCACACCCATATAGTGGTATCCAAAGGTGGTGTTATGGAGACGGTGTGGTATACCCATGGAGGTGTGGGGGCTAGGATTTAGCCCACCCATGTAGTGGTATCTACACCCACGGTGGTGGTAACACCCAAGGAGGTGGTGGGGGCTAGGATTTAGCCACATCCATAGTCTTCTAGGTTTATAGAAGACGAGAGAAGTGAGTCTTCTAGGTTTATAGAAGACGAGAGAAGGGTGAGAGAGATTCAGGAGGTAGAAGAAAAGAGGAGTCGGTGTAATTCTTTTCTTAATTAATGAATCTTATTTCATCCGCATATTTTCTGTTTTGTTTTTCTTCTACTTGGTGATTGTGCTAGTTCCAGTTATATTGAGAGGACGGGTTTTTGGTAAAAATCCGATTTGACGTTTCTGCTGCGGAATCCCAACACTAGGCGGTACCGGTATGGATTGCGGTACCGGAGCGGGTTGCGGATTCAGAGAATCTGGTACCGGGACGAGTACCGGATTTTTCCAACAATAACTTGGAACAAGCACTCCAAAAGTCTTTTACGACTGATCAGCTTCCTGTAGACTCGGTTTCTCTGTCAAACCCTTTTGTAGATTCAGATAGCAATTTGGAAATTAGTCTGCAAGTTTTTCCAAGCGGCAAAATCCGTTTTAGTGAGTCAGATGTTGCTGGGGTTGGTTTTATCCTCAGCAATCAGACCTTTAAGCCTCCAAGCATTTTTGGGCCCTACTATTTCATCGGACAGCAGTACTCTCATTTCACTGGTAAAGTCATTTAATCTTTAACAGTCAATACTTATCACAAAGTAAAGAATTTGTGATATTTGTGCTCCTCATTATGCTGTTCTATATGCAGTTCCTGCACCAGCACCGACACCAAATCACTTGCCTGTCATTGTTGGAGCAACAATTGGCGGTGTGGCTCTGTTAGTAATACTGATTATTCTTGGTGTTTTTGTTATTAAAAGGAGGAAACAAACCAAAAAGTATGAAGATGTTAGTAGCCAGTCGTATGGTAAGTTGCCAACAATTTAAGTTGGACCTCTTTTTTTACTACTATTATTCTTTATGCATTTGGCTAAAGTTTTATTTGCATACAGTTTCATGGGATCCCAGAAAAAACAGTGGTAGCACACCGCAACTTAAAGGAGCGAGATCGTTTTCCTTGGAAGAATTAAAGAAATGCACCGATAATTTTTCTGTAGCTAATGAGATTGGCAGTGGCGGTTACGGAAAGGTAGTCCCTTACTTCGCACTAGTACATATTGTATATGTAATTTGCAGCTGTTATACTATCACAGTAGCGAAAAATATGCCCGACCTCATGCTTTTTGACAAGTGTCATTATGATGGCTTACTGTCAGAGTTAGAAGGCCATAGCCTGTAAATCAAAATGTTCTGAATGATGTATTGTTTGTTGATTACCAAAGTTATGTATATGGATCATGCATGTCGAAGAGATGCTTGTTAAGTGATCAGACTGATGTGGCTGAATACCGAGTACTTCCTGGAGTACTTCCTGTCATTCTTCACAGCAACAAGACCACTGAATAATCTTCACAATCACTGAATTTTGTTCTACATGCTATAATAATGAAGTATATTATCTTCGTGCATGATTAAGCATTTTATTATAAATGATTATCCATATATATAACAGCAATAATGGTGAGGTTGTTTTTCCAGGTGTACAGAGGAACACTTAGTAATGGTCAATTGATTGCTGTCAAAGGAGCTGAAGAGGACTCCATGCAAGGTGAGCTGGAGTTCAAAACTGAGATCGAGCTGCTTTCTAGGGTCCACCACAAGAATCTTGTCAGACTAGTTGGTTTCTGCTTTGATCAAGGTGAACAAATGCTTGTCTACGACTGCGTCCCGAATGGCACTCTAAAAGAAAGCCTATTAGGTAATATCTGATTCTTATTCGCCTCTCTGCATACCTCTTTTGAATTTTATTCGCCTCTCTATCAGGTAATCTTCGATTCCTTTTAAGTCAAGCAACATTCTCCTTGACGAGCATTTAAATGCCAAAGTTTCTGATTTTGGACTCTCAAAGCCACTAGGAGACGATGCGAGGGGTCACATTACCGCGCAAGTGAAAGAAACAATGGTTAGTGGTTGTCTTTTGTTGATAGAGCACCATGCATTTGTTTCTTTTTAGTCATAGATAAAAAGGTGAATTTGCCAGAATCTGCATGTACAAGTCCTTATTTGCATGCTCTCTTGATGCAGGGATATTTAGACCCTGAATACTACATGACTCAACAGTTGACCGAGAAGAGCGACGTGTACAGGTTTGGGGTCTTGTCGCTAGAGATTATCACTGCGAAAAAGCCCTTAGAGCGAGGCCGATACGTTGTAAGGGAGGTTAATTCTATGATGGACAAGTCGAAGGATCTCTATAGCCTACATGAGCTTCTTGATCCAGCTTTAGGCTCAGGTACCGCAATTGGTGGGTTCGAGAGATACGTGGACTTGGCGATGAGGTGCTTAGATGAGTCGGGAGTTGATCGGCCCAAGATGAGTGAGGTGGTGAACGAGCTTGAGAAAATCATGCTTATGGCCGGCATGAACCTGAATGCTGATTCTGCATCTACTTCGATGAGCTATTATGATGTCGAGATGAGTAAGAGCCCTATGCATAGCCCTTATGGTAATGAAGTTTCCTTCAACTACAGTGGCGGTGCGCCTTCTCCGAAGCTAGAACCGCAGTAAGTTGAGGTACATTTCCTGTTGTTGTTGTCGTCGTTGTTGTTCATTTTGAAAGAAAAAAAAAAAAAAAAAAAAAAAAACCTGCTTGGAGACTGTAAAAGGATAGTTTGGTGCAGCGGAGTTTGTATGTTTGTGCGCCTTCTTTATAATATTCAACTAAACATGTATATTCTTCCCAATTCGATGATCTTTCTATTCCTATCTGATTTGGTTGTGAATCATTCCCGAAAATAATATTCTATTGGCCATTAAAACAATAACACAACCTGTTAATTTCATCTGCAAAAGTAACAAAGAAATATACCAAAAAGTTGTAAATGATATGTATTTGGAGCATTTCGATCGTTACAACTCCTTATTAATTGGCTGCATCCTCTCTGATTCCGTCTTGTAATTAAGTTAGGGGCTTCTCCAGCAGAGCGGAGATGTACCACTCGTTCTTCTCGATCCCCCGGTCGAGCTTGCGGCCTGCAGCCCAGCGCAGCTTCTTGAAGCCGATCCGGTCGAACATGGGCACGTAGGCGGCGGTGAGCTGCGGGCCGAGACAGAAGAAGTGGTCGAGCCAGAACAGGCCGCCGGGCCGCAGCACCCGGTAGATGTCGTAGAGTGCGAACTCGAGCATCACGTCCGGTATCCAGTTGCTGAGGACGTGCATGGAGTGCACGACGTCGAGCGTGTGGTCGGCGAACGGCAGGCGGTGGGCGATGCTGACGTGCATGGAAAGGAGGCCGCGCGACGCGATGAAGTTGTTGAACGGCCCGTCGAAGTTCATCGTGCTCGTCACGATCGTCACGTTGCGCTCCCGCATCCGCGCCGCGAACGTCCCCGTGCCGCCGCCGATGTCGAGGCCGATGCGCACCGTGCCGGGCCTTCTCGTTCTGAGCACGCTGTCGATGCCGAAGTCGAGCCCGCCGTTGTCGAAGAGCCACCGGACCTTCTCCCTCCCGCGCAGCAGATCGAAGCAATCCTTGCAGTCGTAGGAGCCCTTCGTCCTCCCCCTGTCCACCAAGCAGCTGTAGTTCTTGCACGTGTAGGGGTCCCACGTAATGCTCGTGTCCGGGGGGATCGTCCACATGCTCTCCGGGAACGGCGTCGGCTCCACGTACTTCTTCGGGGACTTGGGCCTGCACCGGCGCCGCGGGAGCGGCTCGCAGCCCTTCAGCATGAGCCGCTGCGCGAAAATCTCGTCGGACGGGCATTCCCCTCCGACCTCGTACGACATGTACGCGAGCAGATCTTTTTGGTGGTTGCGACATGCCGAGCCGAGCACGGGGTAGAGCTCGTCGCTGCCGATGTTCGGGGTGAAGCCGAGGGGGAGCTTGTGGGGGACGCCACCAGCTTCAGCTCGCCGGAGAGCTCGCCGCTCCACCCACCGTCGTCTAGGCGGTCGGAACTGTCGCCGTGGAAGCGGCCGAGCTCGGAGAGGAGGGTGTCGAGTAGGGAGCTGGCGGTGGAGCAGCGGAGGCGCAGCTCGGCGAGCTCCAAGTGCGCCTCTGACAGCTTGGCGCGGGTGGAGTTGAGGTCGCGCCGGAGCGCGTCGGAGTCCCAGAGGTGGATGCGCGGCGCATACTCCGGCCACTGCACGTCCAGCGTCGCGCCGGAGAACAGATACACGGACAGCAGGTTCGTCGTTATAACCAGCAGTAATATCTTCAGCTTCGTTCGCTTACGAGTGCACCTTTGTTGGTTCGATTTTCTCGGGTAGAGATGATGCTCCTCCTCCTCCTCCTCCTCTATGCTACCCATATTCAAACCCACTCTCTCTCTCTTTGATGGAAATGGGTAAAAAGAAAGATCAGAATGGGAGGATTTTAACGCATCCACCATTGATCACCACCAGTGCGAAAGAAATAGTGGTTGATTAATTAATTAATTAATTAATTAATTAATGGGTGTTCACATATGCCTAACGCACTGAGTTCGAGTTAGCGGGGGAGGTAAAATTTGGGTTGCTTGTGAAAAAGAAAGGTGGGGGGATGGGAAGCGCAATCTCTGATTCCATTAATATAATTTGCCGGAGAGTTTTCAACGTTATGTTAATTATACTTGTCCCCGATAAGTATATTGTATTGTTAGCTCATTGGGTGGGGGCCTTCGCTCACCGTAATTTATGCAATGTCAGGCTAAAGTATAATAAGAATAAATTTTTTAATTTGATTATAGTATTTTGAAGAATAATTAAATTTGAAAAATTAAAAGGATAGTGGATAATTAGATATTTGATAATTTGGTATTAGTGCTAAAGATATGAATTTCAGCTGACAAAAATTCATATAACTGATAGAACGTTACTTTTTAACGAATAATTATTGTTGATAAAGTGTAATTTTTCATAATAGTTTGTTATATTAAGTGGGGTTAAACACGTTGAATTTATAACAAATTTTGAAAACTTGGGACGTAACCGTAGTTGCTTAAATTTGTTCCACCTGCCAAGCTGAAGCGTGAGGGCTGTGATTCAATATTATTACCATATTAAGAACAATATAATATAATATGATTTGTAACTAACTTCTGCTTATACTAAAAAAGATTAATTATTACTTGCAATCACAAAAGAAGTACTAATCTAAATCTTACATTCCAATTACTTAGAAATTAGGAAAGCACTTTTCTATATTTTAAAACTATTTTTTAATACAGTAGTTGGACAAAAAAAAAAAATATATATACATTTTTCGTCTATTGAATATGTGAAGTGCGGCATTATGTTTTTTTTGTCAAAAAGAGTGGACACAGCGTGGGAACAACTTCTCCACGTCTATAATTAGAAGAAATGGTTGAAAGAACTTATCTATAATTAGAAGAAATGGTATAAGCAGCTGCATGTATATATAGTGTTAGGGACTTAAAAAATTTTAGTCTAAATTCTAGTTTAAACGAAGTGGGCTTGTCGAAATGTCCAACTTCAACATTATTTGTGGGAGGTGAAGAAACGTTGTGGAAGGTGAAGAGACTTGCAACTCTCATCATCAATGCCATTACCACCATTAATGTCAAGGAGATGCCAAGAGTCATAAGGTTGTAAATGTAGGTTTAGTGGGTGTGTTGTACATAAGCCTATAAATAGGAGAATTGGCTAAGACCAATTCAACAAAAGAGAGTTGTATCTTGTAGTATTATTTTCTAAGTAAAGAGAATACTTAATTTTTTTTGCGGAATCACTACTACTTTCTCTTTTATCTACTTTTGCATTTAGTCGTAGGCCGCGAAGGTCCGGGCTAGCAAACAGAGAGCAAGAATTACCCTCTTTGAGCAGGAAGACGGGGGTCGCACGAATTTTTGCTAGGAAAAACTTAAGTCCGTGATAAGACATCGTTTGGACATTGACCAAATTTTGGTTCGAATCTATACAGAGCTTAACGATTCAGTGAGGCGAATTGGGTCGCAAAATCGGTGGAGCCCTTCGATTGAGGCCAAATTGCACAACGCAGATCTCTGCCTATTTCAGTTAAAGTTGTTTTAAGATTCGAGTGCGACGAATGTGTCCTTTCTAGTCCGAACATATCGTTTGTTTTTTTTAAGACATATTCAAACCCAAGCCCGGCCCAGTGATCTAAAAAAACTTTTCAAAAAAAACTTGCAGTTTTGAGATTTGGCCCAGCCAACCACTAAATGCCGAACAGAGCAGATCACTTATAACACTCATTTCTTTTTCTGTTTCCTCTTAATTTGCTTAAATTAATGAAGAAAAGATAACGGATCAAATTGGGGTGAGTTTTCAGTTTCTTTTAATTTTATTTTGCTCATTTTGACTCAGAAATTAAACATGTCGTGCAGCAGGTTCAAAAATGAGTATTTCAGACCTACGATTGTTGCTCTATGGTATCAATTGTTTGAGCTCAGTCCAAATTGGATTTTTTTTCACAAACCCAAATTAATGAGTCAGAGTTCGAGTTACAATACCAACTCCAATTTCCCTTTACTCAGATTCCACCTGACCTGGAAAGGCCATTTTCGTTATATATATATGAAAATATTTCTTTTCCCCATGATGATGCTTTCATATTGCATCATTAATTTATTGGGCAAGTTTGTACCAACTTTTTTAAGTTGTCAATGATCATGACCAGTTTCGTGTTGAGCCGATTGACGAAGCACTTTGGCAACCATCCAGCTGGGTCTAACTGGAAAAAATAAAAGTTCACAAATTTAACATAAAAAAGGATAAATTCACTTGTTTATTTGTTTGTAACATATACAAAAAAAATGATATATATATATATTGGAGAAATCTCTAGAATGTAATTAAGGATCGAATATAGATAATTCTTTGCTTTTTGTTTTTGTTTTTTGGGTGGTAATGGATCGACCATGAAATTTTATTGTAGTTTGGTTCTCACGAACACAAATGTAAGCAAGATTCAAGATATTATATATATATATATATATATATATATATATAATAGATATTTGGTTCTATTCACGATCACTGTAATATCAATGATGCAAGTATCATTTATAATATTCAATATATATATATTACTATATATATATATATATCAAAAGAATATATTTTTAGAAGGATATATGGAGAGAATAATATAAATATAAAGTTAACTAATATATATAGGCAATGATATATATATATATATACCATAATTTCAAAAATAGATGATCAATACCAAATTAAATGCTTAATTAGACTAGCAATGCATTACCTGAACAACGTAAGTCACAATGCACGAATCTTCGTCGACCTTCTCGACCACCCATCCCGACTGCAGCAGCAGCCCGCGGATCGAATTTCTCTTCTTCGGCAGCAGTCCCGCGGCGATCTCCTTCGGTAGAGAAGCAACAGCAACTACCTAAATAAAAAATCGAAAGTATTTCCAACATTACTCTCTTCATTTCCACCAACAAATAAAGAAAATTGTTAACTAAAGTTACGTTCGAGACTTGAAGTGCATCTTCATCTTAGTTACCAGTGTTCCATCATCCATAGTCTCGCGCCGTTCGTAGACGATGAACTCTCTCTTCTTGAAAAGCGGTTTCGATGCCTCGCCGAACTTGAGGTGGATGATACTGAGATTATCACTTAGGTCCTTTATGTACTTGGCTTCAACTAGGTCATGGTCCCATTGCTGTACGATGCATATATATATATATATATATATATATATATATATATATATATATATATACTAGCTAGCCATGTTTCAAAGGGCTATACATATATAGTTGCTTCAAACTAGGAATCAAAGCAAATAGATTACATTGTTACAATAATATATATGTGGCTATGATCGATCAACATTCATGATATAGTTACTAAAATTTGCAGTGGATTGTTTTACATGCAGATAATCAAATGGCACGCGAAATTTTTTTGCACAATTTGTCAAATGGGTAAGAAAAAAAATACAATATTAATGTAAGCTCATCCCCAAAGATAATGGTTACTCAAATATGTAATAATATACAATTTACTGCATTTAGAGTTTTGTTTATTTATTTATTTTTCTACCGGATCTGGTTGATTTTTCAAATGAAGGAAGCAGTAGCAAGTTATCATGTTCTCAAAAAAAAAAAAGGGAAAAAAAAAAGAAGCTATTCTCAACCAAATTACGATAGAAAATGTAGCTATAATTATCAGCTTAAGCCTTTCTACTTAATTAGTGAAAGCACTAGAGACTTTTTAGACGATCATTAAAGACACGTACCAAGCAAAAAAGAAATTAAAGAGAATTTTCCGTAAACCATTATAAGCTTTAACTTTTGAACCATAATGTGATTCTTAATCCACATGCGACGTCCTTCATATATAATTAATCCCCATGTGAAGGGGAACACGTACACCCCTTCACTGATTCACTCCCTCTCCATCAACGTACGTGACACGTTTAGTCACGTGCCATGCACCACTCATGCATCTTCCTCGTGTCCCCCTCGTCGTTTTCCAATTCCCCAGCTTCTCCCAAAAGTGCTTTTGTTATTTTGGTGCGGGGTTGCGTTGTTTGCTGGAGCGTCTTGCAGTAGCTGTTTCACTATTGATCTATATATTGCTAGCTACTACGGCAAAGCGTGCTGATGATACCACCAAATGGATCCCATTATGAACAGTAGTAATAACTACTTAAGCAACTTGTCAACATTCTCCTACGGTCAAAATCCCAAGTAACGGCTATAAATTTAAATCAGACTCGATCTTATTAGCTAAAAAAACTGTTGATGATGTACTGTTATAAATTTTTATCCATAGTAATAATTCATATTTAGGACCATTTCACCTCGACTTTTAATTAAAACTATTAATTAAATAGTTACAAAATTTTGAAATTTAAGAATAGTTTTTGCAAGTGATCATATGAAGGTCAAAAAAGCTATAATTTAGTACAATTTCTTCTTTCGCATTATATACATAAATTTAAGAATATGAGACTATATTATTCTTTGCATCAAGAAGGATAAAAGGCTAGTGAATTTTTTTCACCTTTGCAGCGTCGATGGCGTTGGCGACAGTGATGAACTGCTGCGGGGAGACGGACCGCAGCAGCCACCGGCTTCTGAAGACATGGAGAGAGCCTGCAGACCGCTTCGATATCTCGACACCATTCTCAAATGCCAACACCTTCCACCCGCCGTCTCCGCCGTCTCCACCAGCCGCCCGGCCCTCGTCCGACGCCGATAACAGCTCCTGTATGCAGCCCTCGCTCGCGTATGACACATACCTTCTCAACGAGTCATCGCTAACAGACCTAAAAAGGAGAACCAAAAAAAAAAAAAAAAAAAAAAAAAGAGTTAAAGAGATCACAAAAATAGATAGTGTAGAGTGTTCTAAAGATGGTATATATATCTATAACTATGTACCAAGAACGAGTGCATGGAGTAATTATGGGTGAAGTTGGGGTGCTCATTGTGGGATTTGGGGTAGTGAGTGTTAAGGGAGTGATATTGTGTTATGCATATATATATATATATATATATATATATATGTGTGTGTGTGTGTGTGTGTGTGTGTTAAGTGTTTAAAGGGGGAGGTGGGGGGGGGAAGCAAAAAAGAAGTGGATTTGTAGTGATAGGGGCACATGGAGTGGGCAGTGGAAGAAGCCCATGCATGATTGGGCAAGCACGTGCTCTATCCTACACAAGCTTTAAAGAAGAGATTCTTTCCTTTAAAGAGGAGAAGAGGAAAGAGAGGGGGGAGGGGGAGGTGAAGCACATGGAGTGCTGGGTTCGACCACAAGAAAAGAATAGGGATCATAATCCATAAGGCAAATTAAGAGAGAAAAGAAAGGAAAAAAAAAAAGGTGATATTTAAGTAAAGTTGTTCGAAAATTAATAGTAAAAGACGTAGCTAACGTACCAACATCTCCTCGCCAATGATCAATGTTAGCAGCATAATCCTCTCTCATGCAGGTCATGGGGGCCCGCCGCGCTTTGGTGGCATTTTCGTTAACACCTCATATGCAAGTTGTGAGTTTAAAGGGTTAGCTGTTGATGGGCATTAATTGGACCCACATCTTCAAATTTAAGCTTGACGTTTACAGTATTTCTCATCTTTCTAATAGTGTCGTTTCGTGAGAGGAGTGAAGTGTAAAAAGAATGACAATAAAGTTGATACCAACCTCACCGAAATTGCGTTAAATCGATTCCTAAAGGTTCTTTGAAAGGTGCTGTAGAAGATGCTTATATGCCTGAACAAAGCTAAATTGTAAGCAATGAAGGATTCTGGCCTTGAGCAGCAGAATAATATCTTTCATGCACAAAAAGATTCTGACTCTTTTGTGCAAAACAAAAGAAAAAGACCATCTCTATTTTATTACACAAGAAAAGCATAAAAGTATGCAGACATTTAGGTGAAGAGAAAAATAAAAACGGCTTCGATCCGTGCACATTCTTTTTCTCCGATGCGTAGAAACCGAAAAATCGAGTTTTCTATATATCCTAGATCGCACAACCAGCATAGAAGACAAGAACGAAGAAATAAAAAATTCACAATGATAATATTAAACAACTCCACCTATGAACCTAATAAACTTCACCAAAAATATTCAAAATACCATACGATGCAAAACAAAAAAATATCAAATAAATCTTCAACTGAAAATATCTTATTATGGACCGTCCCTAGCGTAAGTGGCAAAGAATTTGGTGGTTGATACCCGAGTTCGAAACCTAATTATTTCATATTTCCAGTTAAATTTATTTCAAAAATAAACGAAAAGGGTACACTTGAAAGAAAACACTCAATAGAGAAGAAGAAAAAAAAAATAACTTTGATTTTTTTTTTTTTTTATCCTAATCTAAAACTCATGTGGTCCAACTTAGCCTACTTAATCTAAAAATAAATTACATGATTCAACTTGAATCAACTAAATCAAATAGGATTTTACAAATACACTTATTAATGTAATAAACTAAAATAAAATAAAAACAAGTTTGACACTATTTTTTAACATTAGGAAAGCACTTATTTCGGATAATCATGTTGGAAAAGTATGCACAAAATTTTATGTATCTTGATACGTAGCGTACGAAAGCCCTCCGAATCTTCGATTCTGTAATTTTCTTTACTGCAACTGTGTGTTGAAGAGAGGCCAAGCTGAGTTTATTCTGCAAATTAACCTGTCAATATTGTGTTTACAAGTCTGACAAGCTACTGTATTAAGAAATCTATTAAGAAAAGCAAGCAAGCAGCGGACACACTTATGAGTGATTAAGAATTTAATTAGTTGAACTGAATAATTTTTATTAGAATTGATCAGGACACTTTAATGACAATGGAGAGTTTGCATGCACTGCATCTTGAACACTGCCAATTGGATCACGAAAACAAAATAGCATGCCAACTCAGAGAACAAGCATCGGATTCAATTGTGGGGCATTGACTCTTCAGAAAGAATAAGCATGCATTATTGCAAAATATCTTCAGTATTTGAAATGAGAGGCATAATAAATTTGGGAGGTTTATATGCAAATCAGGATACATAAAAATAACAAAACATTTGATGTTACAAGAGGAGCACTTCAATCATTTTATCTGATGTTTGCGTTCTGTCACTGTTGGATCTTACCCAAATGTTAGCTGGAACCGCTCTTTTCACAATAAAGCATGTACTTCTTTAAAATATCCCTGATGAAATTCGGAAGAAAAAAGAGAACTAATGTTTACAAGTCTGAATCATTTGACATGTTAACTAAGTGTAATATGTTTTTGCACAAAAACAAACACAAGATTAAGGTTTTTTTTTTTGCTGTAAAAGAACTGACAGGCTAATTTCATTGTCAGTTCTCAGAACTAATGTTTCCCCAGGCAAGCATCTTTTCATTTCACCTGATTCAAAAAATTGGAAATGTAACATAACTAGTTGAACTTTGGGCTTCTATAGACATATATATATATACAATATAAAAGCTATATAATGTATACTAAAAATATATGGATGAATGGAAGGAAGTGCACCATGTGGATCTACGCCACGCCCTTAGTACTCATTATATCTTACAGATGGGACCAAATGTAGACAAAAAAAATAGAGAAGAATAATGCCTGTGGAACACGTTAAGCATATATGAATAATGTCCGTCTATCGAAGGATAAGAAGAAACAGCAGAACCGTGACCACATGTGGGAACACCACCACCTTCATATATATGCTTCTTGCTTTCCTTAAACTCTAAAAAGCTATAATTAGAACAAGATAAGAATAACAATATGTACATAATCAAGCGCTCTCCGAGATCTAGCCAGCGGTCAACAGGTAGTAGGACCTTACAGTCATTGCAGTCAAAGCTAACTTGAGGTCTACAGACGAATTTGTCAGAAGATTTCGCACAAAGATCCAAATGCGCCATGTTGCCTGTCTTAGGGTCCTGTTTGTCACTCTTAACTAACTAAGCTGTCCTCACATGAGTGTTGTCTGAACATCGTGGTCCATGAATGCGTTTGCATTGTTTCTTGTGGACTAATAACTCGTGCTATGGGTATCAGCCTAGTGCAAGTGGCAAAGGGCTTGGTGGTTGATACCCGTGACCCGAGTTCGAAGCCTAGTTGCTTCACATTTCCAGCTAAGTTTATTTCAAAAATAAACGAAGCGGGTAGCATGCTACCTTTCTCTCAAAAAAAAAAAACTCGTGCTACAAGAATGCCCACGAATTTTGTTCGACATAAGCTACGAAAATGTGATTTGGATAAAAAACCACATGGCTACATAGTCTGATTGTAAAGAGACAATTTGATTAACGAACCATAAGAGACAGTAAGTGTCAAATCTTTTAGGTAAAAATGAACCATAAGAGACAGTAAGTGTCAAATGTTTCAGGTAAAAACAGCACACACTGTTCTATCGCTGTCCTCAACTTATTCCACTCGCTTTTTTCTTTTTTCCACCTATACCTTGTTGTAAGATCTGAACATTTTTACTTGAGTACTTCAGTAAACAGAAACTGTATTATTTCCTGCTGCTCTTTATCAATTTGTTCTCTGAAGATGTTCTATGTCCTCCTCTGGTTTCTTTTGCCACAATCAGAAATCTATGTCCGCAAGCAGAAGATTTTTGAAGAGTTTAACTTAAATTACTCATCAGCTTCATTCAATCAAGATAAGCGTAAGCTATATTAAATTAACTGCCTAGTACTTTTAATACGACTCATAAATCATCTACTTTTTAAGATTAGGCCTGTAAAACAATGAAAAACTAGAGCCTTTTGACATGAAGTTTTCCACCAAATACTCTTGGCCGTTTCAAATACAAAATCTCTTTAGTTTTCACATGATTTTCAAGGTTTAAATCTTCAATTATACAGTTATGGTTACAACAACATCGACAAATAAAGGACAATTAGAACAATGTAATGCGATATATAAGCAACTGGTGCATCAAATCTGGCTAAAGGTTTTGATCACGTAGTCCAACTTGTAACAGGGGATACATGAATGTATACATACCAAGATTCTTCTTCCATACAAACTATTGCTTCATTACTACGAAAATCCTTTGTACTTTTTTTTTTTGTTAGTTAGCTAGGAATCAATATTCGTTCAACGAGTTCTTAAGGATTGACCACATGCATCTTTCACATGAATTTTAATGTTATTATCAGGATAAAGAACAGAAACATCGGCAGAGAATTACATGTATCATCTAACAACATTGCCGACAAACTTGAACTTACATCTTCAAAGTTTCCAGTAGATTCTCAGTTTATGCAAGATTCCTGCAACAACTCCCCAAAACAAAATCTCAGCAAATATAACATATAAAAGGGTCCCCAATCTCTCTGAATGCCACACTTTAACAAAAATATGCTTGTAGATCCAGTGAACCTGCATATAGAAGCATACGCAAGCTTTAGAGCATACATGATATCTCTTAAGACTCTATTCTTCAGCTTGAAAAGTGATTTATAACTTACCAGAGAGTTATCAGGATTTTCGTAGTACCACCCGTCGACAAATGCAGCAAAGATACCTTGAGCAGCCATTACAAAAACATGCATCGCATTCATTCCGATCCACTCTAGAGAGAGGAATGGCATTCTTAGACCCCACACATCAATCTACGCATCACGAAGACGAGAAATAATTTAGACAATACTTGAGGAAACTGCAAAAATGCCACACCAAATAAAAGTACAAAGGTCTTAGTTACACGAGTACCAATATATAGAACGCTGAGAGAACGATTCCTGCTGCCCCAGCCATGAAACAAACATAACTAAAGCTGTAGAGTTGCTTATTTAGCGGAATGGCTACAAGACAAAATGATGACAACATCAGAATTTACATCAGAAATAAAGAGGATAGAGAATACCGTTGGTAAAATGAAGGATGACAGTGCAAATTAAGAGAGAAAGCCCCATTATCATCCAATGTTTAAGTCTCTCAGAATGACTCTATAAAAATTCAACAAAACCAATGAATAATAAATCATCAACTGAAATTTTAGTTGCTAGTTATAAAATTTATCGAATATATGGATCTGATACAGTCATGTCAATAGTCATGTAACTTCTTTAGATAAACCACTACTCTATTGTAAGTATTTGCGCAAGAATAAAGCAAGAGTGGCAGGATAAACTTGAAGTGA
The DNA here is from genome assembly GCA_029168755.2 of Tillandsia fasciculata. NCBI lineage: Eukaryota > Viridiplantae > Streptophyta > Magnoliopsida > Poales > Bromeliaceae > Tillandsia > Tillandsia fasciculata. The sequence continues at coordinate 18,795,720 of CM054946.1, read as the reverse complement.
ATCAACACATGTCCATAGTGGACTCCAATGGTTCCGGAAAGAATCGCTGACACTGAGCTGAAAAAACCATGCATACTAATTTCATTTTGCTTAGAACTTACAAAGTTAAACACACTGCTAGTGTGCACATCACTTCAACTAGAATTCATTGGTTGAAAATGAGCAATTGGTTGAACCTCAGCAAGCCTTCAGGTTTGAATGGAGCGAGACACCAACTAGCAGCATCCACCCTGAGCGGGCCCATGTTTGGCGTACTATACGTACAATCCTGGCGAATACTAATTTATTCAAAATATGTTTCACTAGTTCAATTCTCTATTCACTTTAAATATCAGCTCAAAAGAGGGGGGGGGGGTAAGAAAATCCCCACCTTGGATCTTATCCAAACTGGTTGATTATAGAGATGGTTTATTCCCCACACTTGCCTATCCACATAGCCAACTGCATTGCAAGCAGGATCTAAATGCCCTCTAACACCACACTTGACCTGAAAAACGCGCTAACGCATCAATCAGAGTATCCGAGTAAATGATCCGTAGGTTAAATCTCCTAAGAGAGGCAAAGTTCTACAAATGTACCGTAAATCCCTTTCCATCATTCACATCCCCATCACTATGGAAAACGTAGCTCCAATCGGGAACATAGAGCGAGAATGTGGTGACCATGTATACGGCAAATGCAACGAACCCACCAATCCTGGTATATTGACAAACCATAAGTCTACATTAAACTCAGATGGAAAATAACATTGTATTCCGTCAAACATTGAATGCGGAGTAGTGCGAATTGTGCATCAAGTAGGCCTTAGCAGATGGTGCATATGCAAATTCAGAATTTCAAATGTGCTGACGCAGAATTTGTGCGTCATAAATTGATCAGAACGAAGACACGAACTTATTCTGCTGTGATCAAAATGATCTCTATTCGAACAATCATACAAATTTGGCGGATAAGTGAACTGAAGTTTGTACCATTGCCAACGATACACATCGAATATGGCAATAGGACTATAAGAGCCACCACCAATTAAATAAACCAATGCTATTCTCTGCTTATTCCACATTAAAGGAAGATGTTAGAAATCAAACTAACTAGAAACGGTTAGCTAGATGCATCAAAGCCACCAGTACTACCGCGCTTTTGTACATGACAATCTGAACTTTAGAAAATTAAATAGAAATCTGAACTTTCAAAAGTTATGTGACAGTCGTGTGCTGATGAGCATTGACTGTTAAACAACAATTGTTGAAAGTTCCTGATGTGTCCCTCTCTTCTTTCAAATGCGTAGATCAATTGTAGGGATATTTGTGTCATTTGACTTTTGTGTGACTGTCAAACTACTAAATTTTGAGTGTATAAAAGAAAAAAAAAAAAAAAAAGGATGTGCAGAATGTTGAGAAGCAAACCTGGAGGATGCCACACCATCTGATTATCTTCATGTCAACTCCATAGGAGAGGTCATCAGGAGCATGGGAGTACCCATGCACCTTCATTGCATCGACATAAACACCAACAATTTTTTTAAAAAAACAAACAAAAAAAAGACAAACACATCATTAATAAATAGCCAACAATTCCCCTCCTAATATCTGCACCGGCACTAACCATTAATCCCAACAGCTCAAGTTATTAGAAATACACAATCAATTCACTTAAAGCGTACAGACACAACGCCCATGGGTCTCGACCGGACTCAATCCATCTGGACGTTAGGTCTATTGTTGGGTCTCTTGCCATTAGGTCTATTGTGAACCGCATCCCCACTCAACTTATTGTGCTCTCCCAACTCAACTTATTAGTCTCCTGTATCTATTGTCACAGGACAAAAAATCAAATCTATTTTTAACCCGTAAGTAAATAGCCAATACCACCATGTTAAGGAATTTTAATACACAGTTACCGCGGAAGAGTAAGCCCCAAAAGAGGAGCTTGAGTGTTCTGAGGAGGATCTTTTTAACTGCATCACTAAGTTTTGGGACCCTCTGCAGTAAACAAATTGATAAAAAGGGATAAAAATGGAGGGACCATATCTAAAAATCATAAACCTACCATATATTTTGAAATAGAATCATGAATTAGTAAATTGTTATTTTACATCTATTATTAGAGTTGTTTTGATTCAAAAACTTTTCTAATTTCTGTAGGAGATCAACAGTTTCTGTCAAAAAGTTATAGATCGTTCAGTTAAGTTATAAATATTTTATTTAAAAAGGTTGATAATATTTTTGAATTAAAGAATGTTGTTAAAGTTGGCATAATGATTAAAAAAAAAACCGTAAAATTAAATAGTAAAACTCAAAATTTTAAATTATGTATTTTATTTTCAAATTGTACTATAGTCAGTAAATGTTCACCTTAGAATTATTTTTTTTTTAAAAAAAATGCAAACTATAGTCTAGCACAAGTAGATATTCTCGGTCCCTGCGCCTGCTTCTCTGGACGCTCCTCGGGGCGACCTGGGCCGGGCTTCTGGAGTTTCTGGGCCTTTGATCCTGGCCCCCCCGGCCCAGGCTACTTCATTTCGGGCCCTGCCTGCTTCGCTGTTGGGAGCACCGCCTTTGGCCTCATCCTTGTCTTCCCTGACAACTTCATCTCCAGCCTGTAAGGCCCAGCCCTCTACCACTAGCCCAGTTCGCACAACAAGGGTGCAGTCTTTTGCCAAGCGACGAAGCGTGCGTCTTGCGCACTTGTACGGGGGAAATTCCATCCCCTCAATCAAGCGCGCCCAAGTGCTGCGATGTAAGAAATTAGATGCGGCGTCAACCTCGGTTCCCAGACCACGCGATGACCCACCCTCTGTCCGCGCACCGACCTGTCCCGACTCGCAAGCTCCCCGGGACTCGTCGGCGCCGCCGAGGAGTCTGCTTGACCGCGACCCCGCCTCTCCTCTGTCTGAGGAGGAGGTTTATCTCATCAAAGCAGCCTGCGGCATCGTGGAGGCAAGCGCGGCATCACCCCCCTGTGGCCCATCTTCCTCTGTTGTGCTGGCTTGCCCCGCTCCCTGCGGCAATGCGCGCGTGTAGGGCTGCCTCTTCTTCGCGCTATCAGGGAGGGTCAATTCTTGTTCTTACTTCTATGGCTCGAAACAGATCTTTTCGGTTTTTATCTTGGAATGTGCGCGGATTGAATGACGCGGCAAAATGCACAACTGTTCGGTCTTTCATCAGGAATCGCAAATGCTGTGTTGTATGCTTTCAAGAGACAAAGCTTGCCTCTATTTCTATTCCTAAACTTCGGTCTTTCTGTGGGTTTTATCTGGGTGACTACAGAGCTTTTAATGCGGTTGGCTCAAAAGGGGGGATCCTGACGGTCTGGAACCCATCGCTCTTTGATTGCGTGGGTGACTGGATTGGGTCCTTTTCGCTGCATGTGCTCCTTCGGAGGAAAGCGGATGGTGGGGTGCTCCTGATTTCTAACTTCTACGGCCCCACGGGCGCTGCCTCGAAGGCTGATCTCTTCCGGGATATCAAGAGTGCTAGCGAACAGGCGCCAAATGTCTGGATGGCCGTTGGTGATTTCAATATTCTCTTTTCTGTGCTCGATAAAAATGGTCCTTCTATTAATGTGGCCGAAATCATCCAGTTCAGGGATGTTATTAATGAGGCGGGGCTTTCGGATCTACCGCTTCGCAATCGCTCCTTCACTTGGTCCAACGGCAGGAGGTCCCCTACTCTGGAGCGTCTTGACCGGGCGTTTATTTCTAATGGCTGGACGACGGTGTTCCCTAGATCGTCCCTGCGAGCTCTGCCTCGACCGAGATCGGATCACTGTCCACTGCTTATCTCGGCTTTCTCCTTCATCCCTTCGGCTCGCCTATTCCGTTTCGAGTCCTGGTGGCTGCGCCTATCAGCTTTCTCAGAAGTTGTCTCGGCTGCCTGGGCCCAGCATGCTCCGGCTTCCGACCCAGCTTCTCGCTTCACGGCTAAATTGGGCAACGTACAGTCAGCTCTGAAAACCTGGAGCGCTGGCTTCGCCGCCACTTCGAAATCGCAGAGGGATAACTGCCTTTTCTGGATCGATTGGCTCGATAGGGCCGAGGAACACAGGCTCCTCACGGGTTCTGAACGCCGCTTACGGCCAATTCTTAAAGTGAGGTACGAGGAGCTCTGTCTACGGGAAGAAATCAAATGGAGACAACGGTCTCGCGTCCAATGGCTGAAATCGGGGGATTCAAATACGGCCTTCTTCCACCGTAGGGCGAACGGACGTCGGTGCACCAACCGCATCACCGCGATCTCTGATGGCTCCATTACCATGTCTAGGCATGTTGCCATTGCTGATCATCTGTTTACCTTCTTCGCGAACCGTTTGGGTGCGGATTGCCCGCCTTGCTGCTCGATTGACTTTCGACATCTGTATGGCCCGACAGCGGCAAATCTCTCCGTCCTGGATCTCCCTTTTTCATTGGAGGAAGTGAAGGTCGCGGTATTTTCTTCTGCGCCAGAGAAGGCCCCGGGCCCGGATGGTTTTCCGCTGCTCTTCTACCAGCGGTTCTGGGGACTTCTCAAGGAGGACATTTTGGGGGTTTTCAACGAGCTTTTCTCGGGCAATGCCAATTTTTCCGCAGCTAACACCAGCTGGATCTGCCCCATTCCTAAGAAACCAGTCATCTCGACTGCGCGCGACCTTCGACCCATCAGCCTAGTTCATAGCCTCTCCAAGATCCTGTCGAAGGTTCTCGCTTCAAGACTGCAAGGCTGCCTACATCTGCTTGTCAATCCGCATCAGGCGGCCTTTGTCAAAGGGCGCAGTATTCTTGACAACTTCTTCGGAGCGCATTTCCTGGTTCATCATCTGTCTTCCTCTAAAGCAAAAGCCGCGGTTCTCAAAATCGACTTCGAGCGCGCCTTCGATCACGTCAGTTGGCCTTTCCTTTTCGAGCTCTTAGCAGCGAGGGGTTTTGGACAGCGCTGGATCGGGTGGGTCAAGTTGCTCCTCAGATCGGCGTCGTCAGCAGTACTCTTAAATGGCATACCAGGAAATTCCTTCAGCTGCGAGAGAGGACTTCGGCAAGGTGATCCACTTTCCCCTCTGCTGTTCATCCTTTGTGTGGATATGTTGTACAAAATGCTTCAGGCGGCGGTAAATGTAGAGCTCCTGTCGGCTGCACGTGTTGGGGAGCTTAGGTTTCACACGCTACAATACGCGGACGATCTACTGCTGTTCTTCGACGGATCCCTCAGATCTGCCGCGGCGATCAAACTAATTCTGGCGTCCTACTCCAGCTGCTCGGGCTTAAAGATTAACTTCGACAAAAGCGCTATCATCCCGATCAACCTCCCCCCCGAGCAGGTATCAGATTTACGACATCTCTTTTGCTGCCCGATAGCTGATTTCCCAATCAATTACTTGGGTCTACCTCTGTCTCCGAGAAAGCTGCGCAAGCCCGACTATCTACCGCTGATCGAGAAGGTTGATAAACGGCTTGCCAACTGGAAAGGCCTCTCACTGTCTAGGGGGGGAAGATTAGTGCTGCTAAACTCGGTCCTCTCCGGCATTCCTGCCTACTTCTGTTCCGCTTTTCGACTACCAGCCTGGGTGATCGCAGCAATCGATAAAATCCGCAGGGGTTTCTTCTGGAGGGGCAAGATCCTCAATAACGGCTTTCACTGCTTAGTAAAGTGGGGAAGCGTCTGCCGACCGAAAAGAAGTGGAGGGCTTGGTGTTAAAAATTTACACACGGCGAACAGTGCTTTATTAATGAAGGGACTCTGGAGCTTTTTCAGCAAAACAGACATCCCATGGGTGCAAATGATAAGACACAAGCATCACCGCTCTCGACCACCCTCGCTTTTCTGCAGATTACCGGCCGGGTGTTCTCCAATTTGGAAGGACATGTTAAGGCTCGCTCCGCCTTTCTTTGCCTCGGTTGATTTCGTCGTGGGGAGCGGCGAAGCTTCGCCGTTCTGGACTGCTAGATGGCATGGGGATAGTGCACTATCCAACCGGTTTCCAAATCTCTTCGAGGCTGCAAAATCAAAGCACCTGGCGGTTCGTGGGTGGATCCAGAAATATTCAGGTAATTGGGAATCGGGATTTACTCTTCCGCTTAACATCATGGAGCACGAAGAGCTACATCTCCTTCGGCCAATAATCTGCAATTGGTCAGGGAACGGCCACGAGGACTCGCTCTGGTGGCGTTGGAGCAATTCTGGCCAGTTCACCACCAAGAAGGCCTACCAATTCCTGGCGTTCACAGGATCTACGGATTGCAAAATTCCTTTTTTGTGGAAACTAAAGGTGCCTCTTCGGGTCAAGGTATTCCTCTGGATTGCAGCTCGAAACAGGTTATTAACCGCTGACAACCTCGCAAGGCGTGGATGGGCGGGCCCAACAATTTGTGTATTTTGCTCCAGGAGTGCGGAAGATTTGGGTCATCTTCTTTTCGGCTGCACCTTCGCAACAGCGCTGTGGGCGCGCATCCTCTCTAGGCACTCGGTCTTGTTCACCAGGGGGACTACCGAGTCATTGTGGAAGGAGCTGCCGACTACTTGGTCTGCACTTCGATCATCGTTTTCTGGTTTTGCTTTGGTCACCTTTGATACTTGCTTCGCGGCAATTTGCTGGGTGCTTTGGAAGGAACGGAACGCAAGACTATTCACGAATCGGCTCTCGACCGTCGAAGAACTAGAGAATGCTGTTTTGGGCGAGGCAAATTTCTGGATCGCGAATCTGCGGGATCACAATTGTGTAGGTTCACCAACTAATTAAGCTGAATGCTACCCAGCGCTTCGGTTCAACAACTAATACAGACCCGGCGCCCCAACTCCGAACCTCTGCTAGGTTCTGAATACGGAGCATTCCCCCCCCTGCAGCCATCTGACGGGACAGACACCAGGTTGAAGCCCCATTTCAAGTAAAGTACTCACTGTGGCAATTGCTGTAAATGGAGCTAATGGATGTGTTGCTGGTTTTGTTCTGTGGTCTTTATGGCAGTTTAGACTGTATTTTGTTTAGGAAGTTGTAGTCGTTGCCATCTGCAGGGTTCTACCAATTTCGGTAGTGTCGCGTGTTGGGTCTTTCACATGCGTCTGCATGGGCTGTATCACTCTCTGTAACCCCTCTAATTCTAATTCAAATAGGGTATACCCCTGTTTAATCAAAAAAAAAAAAAAAAACCTCAGTTTTATAAATAAAAAGATTTTTAGATCAATAACTAAACTTAAGCTATTACTAGAAATTTGAGGACTATTTTCTCTTTAAAAAAAAAAAAAAATGAGCCTAGTATGCAATTTATTCTTCTTAAAATTCAAACCTTAAAAGCGAGAGCAACAGCGACTCCGACAATGAAGAGAAAGAAAGGCATGACGAAATCTGCAAGTGTGCATCCGTTCCAGGGTGAATGATCGATTCTCGTACGCTCCACCCGCATCATCAACCAATATCATCAACTAAACCATATGATCGACAAACCATCACAAACAAATAAGAGAACAAAAAGCAAATTAAAGAATGTTCAAACCAAGGATATATATGTATGTATGTATCATCATACAACAATAGTGAGCCCTCTAAAAGCATCCAAAGCTGCTACTCTTTTACTCCTTTTAACTTCAACTGCTTCTGCACCAACTTTTTTCTCCACGTCGACTTCTTTTGCTCGCTCTTTACTATCACCAACTTGGTCGCCATGCACGTCGATGGCATGCTCTCTCTTCTTCGCGGCGATAATTTCCTTCTCTTCCTCCATTCTCCTTCCTGTCAACTGCTACGGTACTGAACCTTATAAATAGTTAAAGCCTACAGATTAACATGATTGAGGGGTGGTATTAAATATGAGAAAAATTGTAACAAAAGACAAAATGTTCTCTCCCAAATGTTTTATATTGTAATTTTAGATTCTAATCATGTTGGTGAGAATGGAAGGAGACGAGGAACAAAGTTTAATTAAGACACATATGGCCGGCGTTTTTCATATATTAAAATTCAAGTGTGAAATGAACCTAATTTTTGAATAGTTTATGTGTTAGCTAGGATTTGGGTTTGAATTCGGTGTCAGGTTCCCGTGCCATGCACGTGAAGTGATCGAACCAATTTGCCTACTTAGTTTACGTGAAACCCAGGTTGGGGTTTAGATCATATATATATATATATATATATATATATATATATATATATATATATATATATAGCTAGCTAGGTCACTATGATAACAACATGGAAATTTTATTAGCCTTTAATTAATCATGCATATGTGAACAAATTAAACCTCGTCGCTTTGTGTTGCAGAGCTAGCGTAGTTTGTACAGAATCGAATGACCCACTTGACACGTACCACTTTTTTTTTATATTGACACTAACGTAATTGCTTTCGTAAATTAGATAATTTTTGTTTCCTTTCAATCAAACTTTAGCGTCAATTGCACATCACAATGCTACGTACGTACACTCGTTGACGCCAAAAAAAAAAAAATTGTACAATATTATTTTTCCATTTTAGTATAACAGAGATCTCAGGTTGGAATCACCATAGAGATCAAGCTCACTATCAATTTTAAAAACTAGAGTTATCCCAAAAAAAAATAATAATAATTACAACATCCACAAATCTCGATTTTAAATATTATTTGGCCCTACTCATTCTCCCATCATTTTGAATATGACTCAACTAATCAATTTCGATTGTGATTCGACCTAACCGAATTTTTAAATTAGAAGCTTAGTTATTTTACATTTGGACCCGAGTTTATTTCTAATAAAAAATAAATAAAGTGGGTAACTATTAATACATTGTTGATATTAAGAAGGTTTTTTAAGAAGATGAATTTAGAAAGGAAAAAATTGTTGATATTTATTTTTAAAATTGTGATTTAAAATTTTATTTGGCCCATGGGCCTGGCCAATATTTAATGGGCTTCACTGCATGTGAGTCTAGTTCCACACCAAAAATTCATGATATGTAGTAGTGGTTTATACACTCCACCTTATTCATGTTACCTGTCTAGGTGATAATGAGCACGAGTGATCTTGGTTATCCAATTCAGTTCATCTTGCAATTTTCATGTATTGCACTTTCATCGTCTCTGGCCATTAGAGAAATTTGAGTTGCCGCAAATGACATTTTTCAATTTTTCTCTTAAAATAGATTGTTTGTCTCAGTATTGAAAATTGTCAGAAAAGAAATTGTGATACTGTGAGAAAATTTTATAGGGCTAAGATGTTTAAGCTAAGAACTAGTGGGCAAATTTGCAACATAAAATAGTACCGGACTTTCATAAAGAGAATAAGGAGTCTATTCATACACTCCATTTTGGTGTATATAATTTTACTGTCCAGTTTAACCGGTGCTATTATTTGCTGCTGAAAAAAGTAGTAACAGTTGATTACACTTATGCATCTCACTCTCAACCTTATGGTACATGCTCGCCTTTCTCTGACTTGGTCAGCATATATATATATATATATATATATATATCCACAGCTGTTGAAAGGGTACAAGAATGAAAATGCATATCCAAATCCACTGTCCTTTTAAATTTCGACTCTTAACATTATCGCATTAATAATAACAAAGAGTGTACAGCTTGAGTTGGAGCAGCTTTCAGAACAGTCTGTGCTTCTTAACTAACTTTCCTAACGTTCTGAATATTACAGACTTTGGTTGCTAACAAAGTGCAGATTCTGAATAATTATGTTATTCATTTGATAGCAAAAAAATCTTAGACAATGGAAATAGAGAATGACATTCCCCTTTCATACACATTGGATTACAGAAAATTTGCGAATATGTCAGCCAATAATGGAGGGAGGAGAAGAAGAAACACTGAGAAAAGCATCTTTTTATACTAAAAATTTAGCATATATATATTTGATGATAAATTCTTCACTGCATATCCGGAGCAGAAAACAAGCATGTCCCCGTCTCATAATTTACAAAGATCTACTCGGATTTACAAGATGTATTGATTGGGATTATTATACTGTAAACGTAGTAGCAAGCATGGATACATAAAACTAGGGCCACACCGCTGTCGGAATTTTTACAGGCGGAGAGCGGCGGCGGAGTACACGAACCCGGAGAACCCGGGGGGTGTCTCCACCGTCGTCCACTTGCCGCTCGCCACGTGGAGCACCCACGCCCTGTGGCCCCCGGCCGCCGCCCCCATCACGAACACCCTCTCCCCTCCTTCTCCTCCGCCGAGCGCCGCCGCCCTGGGGCTCGACCTCATCCCCTCCGGCGCCGGCGCCACCGGCCGCCAGCCCTTGGCCCTCCCCTCGTACTCCCTCACCCCTCTCCTCCCGCACTCCACGCTCCACACCCGACCCCCCACCCCGACGCAGCACGCCGCCGCCGCCGCCGCAGCCGCATCCTCGGCCTCCGCCTCGGCCGCAGCGGCGGGGTCCCACATCCCCTCCTCCTTGGTCCACTCGCGGGCGCCCTCGTCGTACCACTCCGCCCCGGACTCGAACCGACCCTGCCGCTCCGTGCCGTACCCGCTCACCGCCCAGAACCGGCCCCCCGCCGCCGCCGCCCCCTGGCACTCGTCCCGCTCCTCCGCCATGGCCGCCACCGCCGCCCACTCGTCCGCCCCGACGTCGTACGCCTCCGCCGCCCGCAGCGCGTTCTTCTGCCGGTCGTGGCCCCCCGCCACGTACACCCGCGCCCCCGCCCCGGCGCACGCGAAGAAGGACCGCGCCGCGCCCATCGGGGCCCCGCGCCGCCACGTCCCCGCCGCGGGGTCCAGAACCCGGACCTCCGCCACCGGCTCCAGCGTCGCCGGGTCCCAGCCCCCCACCACCACCACCTTCCCCCCCGCCGCCGCGCATTGCGCGAACATCGGCACCGCCCCCGCCGCGCGCCGCCACTCCCCCGTCGTCGCGTTGTACTCGCTGAGCCCGTACGCCGGGCCCCCGCTCTCGCCCCCCACGCCGCCGCCCCCCTCCTCCTCCTCCTCCTCCTCCTCCTCTTCCTCCGTGGCCTTACCCTTGCCCTCGCGGGCGTGCGGGGCCACTAGGGTTTGGACGAGGAAGACGAGGTCCTCGGCGGCGCCGATCCGGTCCCTGCGGCGGTAGAACGCGGGGGACTCGGCCAGCTCCCGCCACCTCCGGCACACGCGCCGGATCCCCCCGTGGTACCGCAGCGGCACACGTGCGAGGCAGTCCAGCGCCACGTCATCAGGTAACCCCGGGATCAGAGCCCTCTCCTCTTCCTCCTCTGTTCCCATCTCCTCCCCTCTCTCCCTCTTTCCCCTCATTCTCATTCTCATTTTCTCACTATTATATTATTATTATTATTATTATTATTATTATATCTTTGTAGCAATTGCTCTTTCCGGATAGGGATTGAGGAGGGGGGTTTAAGAAGGGATGGACAAGGATTGGGGGGAGTGGGAGTGAGAGCCTATAAATAGAGAGCGCTATAAATTAATGAGCAATACTAACTTCTAGAAATCGGATTTCAGCTTATTTTTATATAAAAATAAAAAAAAAAATTACTGATCATTTAAAATTAAACAGTAAAATTTATTTTATTTCTGAATAAATAAAATATAAAATATGCATCAAATTTTAAATATACAAAAAATATTTTCTAAATCAATTATGATCTTTGAAAAATAAAAATTATAAATTATTAATGAACTAATTGAAACTATATATAAGAGGCAATTGGTATTCATGAGAATTGTATGTGGCGTGAGGCTGTGGGAGGGCGAGAGAAATGGATCTGGATGAGGAGACATTTGGGGCAAATAGGCCAACACAATACTTACTCATGGAAAATCATAAATTAATCCTTTCTTTTCAAACAAGGGTTTTAAAGCAGAAGCCTATCGAGTCTAGTTTAATTCTAGGGTTTTTGAGGCAGGCAAATATGGCAACTTGGGGTGTGGAGGCCACATGCAGGTCATTGGGAGGTGGTGGGGTACAACTAGCAGGTAATGTGTAGCTTTTAGACATCAAAATAAAGTCGCTTCTAGAAGAACTTGGTTAAGATGTGTAACTGTAGATCGATTATTGCCCATCTAACTAGTTATCTTCTAATTCACCTCATCATCAACTTCCAGAATTAACGACTTACAGCTTAGCAGAACAAAAATTATTTTTTTAAAAAAACAGTAGCATAATAATCAAATAAAATTTTACTTTGTGAGTTTTATTTCTAATGTAGGAGAAAGGTACCAAAGCTCTAATTTATAATAAAATAAGATATTACCATTAATTTTTATCAAATAATATAAGGATTGTTGGCTATTTATTTATAAATTAAATAGGTCCAACTAAGATTAGTAAGTTGAGTTAGGTGAGTCTAACAAGTTGAGTGGGACTGCGGTCCACAATAGACCTAACGGCAAGAGGTCCAACAATAGACCCAACATCCAGGTGGGTTGAGTCCGGTCGAGACCCGTGGGCGCTGTGTCTGTACGCTTTAAGGGAATTGGTTGCGTATTTCTAATAGTTTGAGCTTTTGGGATTAATGGTTAGCGCTAACGATCCGACAACACGGTACATGTGTTGGGAGGGGGATTGTTGGCTATTTACTTATGAATTAAATAGGTCCAATTTCCTGCCTCGTGACAATAGGTCCAGGAGTGGCTATTAATTTTCTGCCTCGTGACAATAGGCCCAGGAGACTAATAAGTTGAGTTGGGTGAGCCTTGCCCAGGAGACTAATAAGTTGAGTTGGGTGAGCCTTGCCTCGTGACAATAGGACCAGGTGAGTTGGGTGAGCCTTGCCTCGTGACAATAGGCCCAGGAGACTAATAAGTTGAGTTGGGTGAGCCTAATAAGTTGAGTGGGGCTGCGGTCCAACTTCTTGCCTCGTGACAATAGGCCCAGGAGACTAATAAGTTGAGTTGGGTGAGTTTAATAAGTTGAGTGGGGCTGCGATCCACAATAGACCTAGCAGCAAGAGACCCAATAATAGACCCAACGTCCAGGTGGGTTGAGTCCGGTCGAGACCTGTGGGCGCTGTGTCTGTACGCTTTAAGTGAATTGGTTGTGTATTTCTAACCGCTTGAGTTTTTGGGATTAATGGTTAGCGCCAACTATCCGACAAGTGGTATCAGAGCCAGTGGCACGGGTTTGATTCCCACACGATGCAAGTGTTGGAAGGGGGATTGTTGGCTATTTATTTATGAATTAAATAGGTCCAATTTTCTGCCTCGTGACAATAGGCCCAGAAGACTAATAAGTTGAGTTGGGTGAGCCTTGCCTCGTGACAATAGGCTCAGGAGACTAATAAGTTGAGTTGGGTGAGCCTAATAAGTTGAGTGGGGCTGCGGTCCAATTTCCTGCCTCGTGACAATAGGCTCAGGAGACTAATAAGTTGAGTTGGATGAGTCTAATAAGTTGAGTGGGACTGCGATCCACAATAGACATAACAGCAAGAGATCCAATAATAGACCCAACGTCCAGATGGATTGAGTCCGGTCGAGACTCGTGGGCGCTGTGTCTGTACGCTTTAAGTGAATTAGCTACATATTTCTAACAACTTGAGTTTTTGGAATTAATGATTAGCATCAACGATCCGATAATGATAAATTAAAATGAAAGATTAAATGGAGGAGTAATTTAAAATTCTGAGGAATCCTTTCCAATGCGACAAAATTGGGTACTGTATGGGATGGAAACATACAAGAAAAACGTAATTCATAGGGGCAAAGGGCTTTACTGGTCTTTGGTTGGATATCCATCTAATCCTGTATCACATGTAATTTATTGTGTTTGGGGCCCTACTTAGAGACTTTATACGAATATTGTTGTCATAATAATTTGAAATCTATTAATTTTAATTAGATAATAACTAATGAAAAGTATAATACTAGAAAATTAATGGTTCTTGTTGCAAAAGTAATAATTAATAAGATTGACCTTTCTTCTATAAGCAAACAATATAATTAAATTCTTTTTGCAATCTTTTTCTGTATAAACCAAGGGAGCCAAATCACGCAGCTCTATACATGAATAAGTTATTTAGTAATATTTTTTATAGTTTAGAAAATATCGTCATCGAGAATTGAATAATTTATTCGATTTAGAATTTGTTTGATCCAGTTGCCTCTAGATCGTCCTATTTTGCCACCAATTATTGAATAATTTAATGGCGCGTAAAATACGCATCGAGGTCAACTAATGTCACATTCATTGTATAATTGCACAACATAATATTTAAATCTTGTGATCAAAATTTAGCTTGGCTTATTATAAAATGTTTAATTTCTTTGCGCATTTAACTCAACCGGTAATATCGCGCCAAGATACCATGCTTAGGCATGCACGCACTCTATCTTTAATCTAATTAATTTGATATTTTTCTTGAAATCAAGATAGCATGTTACCTGAATTAAGTTTCGAATCAAAGCAAGAAAAAATAAAAACGAATCAACAGGTATCTGAAGTTTCCAATCTCCAAGCCAGCCGAATTGCCCTTCGAATTTTCAAATATTCTCTTATTTCTCTTCCACCAAATGCCCCACCAGGCGACGGTGATGATAGAAAATTTTCTATCTCCTGGAGCTCTCTTCTTTGATGGCTAACGTCTCAAAGCTTTCTAGTTAATTTGAAATCAGAGAACTAAAAAGCTGATTAACGGTTTTTTATGGTTCCGCAAGGAATCAATATTTAATTCTCCATAAAATTATGTTTTCTAGGTCGTTGAGAACCAAGAAAACTGAATTGAGTCTGTTTGTTCCTGTAGTGCTGTAGTGCGGTGTAGTATTATCTTAAGATTAAAAATTCAAAAGTATCAAATCCTTATTAGAGTTTTAAAATTTTGTATTTGCTTCTAAGAACGACTTTAAGTTTTATTTATTTTAAAATAAAAGCGGGTCAAACATGATTGAGCTATGCTATCTGTACATTCCAAATGGAATATACATTCTACATCTATCTTATTCTAGGATTGATATTCATTCACTCGTCAGTGACGAATAAAATTTGAGCAATACTATATCTACACTCAATTTTTGGTGTAGATCTTATACCTTACTCATCCAAGAATGAAAACTTTTTCATCCATCAATGAAGTGATGAATAAAATTTATTCCATCCTAGATAGATAGGATGTAAGATATATATTTCTTTTGAGATATACACTTAGGTCCCGTTTGGTTCGGAAATAAATTTAAGAGCTATAAATTTTTTTGTATCTGGGATAGCTTGCTATTCCGGGATAATAAAGTATAAAAGTTAAATTGCGTTTGGTTGAAAAGTTGGTATTCTCTGGAATAATTAAAATTGTGTTTGGTTAAAATTATGAAATAGTAGAGGATAGTGTAAAAAGAAGATAAAATTTTTATAAAATACCAACTTTGTCCTTAACTTTTTTTTATAGAAAAATTAATTTAATTATTATATTAAATTTTAAGCAATTTAATTATAAATAATAAATTATATCTTACGTTAAAAAAAAATAAATTTTTTAATTTTATATTATATTTTAGTAAATATAAAATTTAAGTTTCAGATAGCTATAGGTTGGAAGTTAAACTGTAAATTTAAAAAAATCAGAGTTCACATAACAGCAAATTAGAATTAAAACTAAATCATAGTTCACATAGTCGTAGGTTCATATAGCCTGAGATTGGAAGGTAAGCTACAGTGAAGAAAACATCAAAATTTCATTCACTGCCCCCAGGAATAAAACCCTATTCTATGAGGGGAGAGGAATAAGGCTTAACGGGTTATCTCAGAATAACCCGTTAAGTCAGGAAAAGAAAAAAAAATTATCTCATGCCATTTTGTAATACTATTTGACAGGAATTGAAAAATAAAAAAAATTATTTTTTCTTTATCTCCCAACCAAACGAGACTTAGTACTTTTCATAAAATTTACTATTTTTTAAGATAGATAGGAGGTAAGAGGTAAATCTAGTATTTTCCAATATAATTTCCTAAAAGAAAATCATCTAGGCTAGGCTAGAGTAGGCATACCAAGCAGAAAGTGACATAACGTACTCTCTCAAATCTTCGAGATTTGAGCCTTTTACGGCGTGCTAGGGGTGCAAAAAAAAATCTTTGGCATAATGGTCCCAGCTATAAATTCTCTTAGGTAGCGTTTGGTTCGGGGATTAGAAAAATTTTGTTATACCGGGGATATGTATAGATTCTGGTATTAGCAGGAATTGGTGTAAATTTACGTTTGGTTGGTTTTATGAGTTATACCGGGATTAAAGAAAATTGTGTTTGGTAAATTATATAGGAATAAGGAGAATAAGATGAATAGGAAAAAATTGTGTTTGGTTGAGTATAGAGGAATAAGAAGAATTGAGAAATGATAAATTTGTGTATTGACTATTTTGCCCTTTATGATATAATTTATAAATAAATTAATTTATAATATTAATCAACCTAATAATAAGTTTAAAATATTATTTAAAATTGTAAAATATATTTAAAAATAAATAATAAATAATTAAAAGTACTAAAAATAATAGAAAATTATATATTAAAATATTTAAAATTTTTGATTGTTTTGACTATTTGCCCTTTAAATTAAAGTTTAAATAGGAGTAAAAATTTTAATTTTTAAAAATTTATATAAATTTTAAAAAAATACATAATAAAAATTAAAGTTTAAGTGAGAGTAAAAATTTTAGTGAGAGTAAATAAAAATTAATTTTTAAATTTTAAGTGAGAGTAAAAATTTAAATTTTTAAATTTATATAAATTTTAAAAAATTTATAAAATAATTGTATAAATTTTAAAAATTTAAAATTAATAATTTTTTTTCAAAATGAAATAAAATAAAATTTTTAGATTTATTAAAAAATAAGTTAAAAAATTAAAAAATTTTAAAAAATTTAAAATTTAAATTTTAAATATTTTTTAAAATTTAAAAATTCTAATTTAAAAAATTTATAAAATAATTTTTATTAATATGCAAAAGAAAGAAAAAAAAAAATTAAAACCCACTTAAAAGAGAGAGGAAAATGAGAGAGAGTCTTTTCTCGATTCCCGTGCCACTTTATGGGTTCCTCCCAATTCCACCTATCAGCAAACCCGGATTTCCGATTCCATTCCCGTAATTCCAGCAAGCCTAGAACCCGGATTCCCCCCTATTCTATCCCCGTTTGGGTATGGACTTGGGGATAAGGGGGGTATTCCCCCCTTATCCCCCTTACCAAACGCACCCTTATTTATCTGATGTGAAGTAGTAATTAATTATTATTTACTATGACGAAAAATTTTTGAATTAAAATACATATATGTGTCCTAAAAATAAATTACTATTTACTCGGCTAGATTAAAAGATAAAAAAAAAAAAAAAATTTAAATTACAATTGCTGAAATTTCAATTAAACTTTAAAATAGCTAGTCGAGAACTTCTTAATAGGGGATTATTAAGTACATTAAACTGAGCAACCTAGCGTGACCGCTATATATCCTCCGTGACACCATTTAGTTTGACAAGGTTGTGTGGCTTATGCACATGATTTTAATTTTTTTTTTTTTTTTTTTTTTTTTTTAGCTATTTTTGTCGATTTCCTCTTTTTAGTACATAATGGAACTAAACCTGATCATTTTCTCCCTGTTGAGTACATATCAGAACCTTCCTTGAAGAAAAAGTCATGAATAATAACTCAATTTACCACCGCAATGCAATTTTAGATGGATCATATCAAATTAAAACATTTTTTTGCTATTTCAAATAGAGAAAGAAACCTGATCTTTTCAAATCCAAAAAGATTTACTGTTAGTAGCTGTTTAGTTCAGTTCGTACATTATTTGTAATATTTTAATAATTTTTTATATTTTTTTAGAATCATTGAAGCCTTCTAGGTAATAGGAATATAAGGTATTTTTATTTTTACATTAGATAAAATTTATTAATAGTTTACTAATAAGAACATTCTAATTTTTTTTTAAAAAAAAATTCAAATAATTTAATTAATTAGTAATAAATTTATCGTTTCAAATATAAAAATATAATAATATTTTAAGTAATTATAAATTTTGAACAAAACGGTCTTAAAATAATATATTTATTTTATTAATAACAAATATTTATATTATCAGCAGGACAGCGAAATCCACCGAAAGTGACAGGGAAAGTTATGATGGAAGTACGTACATGCAAGGTGAATGGTGAAGAAAGCTGTGGTGCCTAGGGACCGCTTCTTCTCCAAATATCTTAGGACCTTCTAGAAGATTATAATGAACAAAAAAATTTAGTTACATAAGTTGAGATAATAAGGCAAGTAAAAAAAAAACAATAAATAAATAAAAATATTACAACTCTCAATTTTGCTCGTTCCTAATATTGATATTGAAAATGAAACATTCAACCATTATTAGGTGGAACTTTTCACTACAATTTTTTTTTATAATATAAGAACGTTTTTTAGGCATCACTTGAGAAAACGTCCTCTAAGATTTCGTTTAATTCGGGTATAAATTTAAGAGGCATAAATTTCTTTATATCTAGGATAGCTTACTATTCCGCAATAATCAAATATAAAAGTAAAATTATATTTGGTTCAAAAGTTGGTATTTTCTGGAATAGAAAAAATTATGTTTGATTAAAATTATAGAATAGTAGAAAATATTGAAAAAAAATGATAGATCTTTTATCAAAATACCAATTTTGCCATTACCTTATATATATATATATATATATATATATATATATTATATATATATATATATATATAATATATATATATATATAAAAATTAATTTTAATTTATAAATTAATTAAATGATTAATAAATTATAATTATAACTAAATAAATAATTTTTATATTTTATAGTATATTTTAGTAAATAATAATTAGTAAACAAAAATAATTACATAACCGCATATTACATAGCCTCATATTCATATACTTTCATATTGGAAAGTAAGCTAATGTAAAAAAAAAAAAAATTCCATTCACCGTCCCTGAGATATAAACTCTAGTCCGGCCGGGGAAGGGTTGGAATATTTCTTAACGGATTATCTCAGAATAACCTCTTAAACAAAAGTTATTTTAAACTTTTATTTCTAGTCATTTTTTATTCCCGTTTGGCAAGAATTGTGGGACCAAACAGGACCTTAGTGTCTCTATAATATAGCAAATATCGACGCTTCAAAAAACATCGTCATATAATTTTTTTATTATATTAAATTAATTTATTAAATAATAAATTTTACTATTATTTTTAATTTTTTAATATTTTAAAGTATTAGAATTTTAAAAAATCTTGACATTTTAAAGCGGTAGAAGATATTTTACTGACGCTTGGTATAAGCGTCGGTATATACGTGACGATTCTTTATTTGCCGATATTTTAACTGACATTTTTAAATACGTCTACTAGACTATATTAATTAAAATATTTTTAAGCATAGTTAAATATATATAAAAAAAAATTAAATATTATTTTTTTGTAGTGTTTTGTACATGAACCAAGCTAGCGCTAAAGGAGATTTTCTTCGATCTCTGTGGTGTCCAGTAAATTTGGAAGCTGCTAAGTCACACTAGAGATCGAACAGGGAAATATCACACACGCATGCATGGGCCCTATCGAACAGGGAAATATCACTCACGCATGCATGGGCCCTACGTACACTCCCTGAGAGCAAGTGGAAAAGCAGTTCAATTGATGGGGGAAAAAAAAAAAAAGGTGATGAGGAGAGGTTCACCAATACCATACGAGTTGTTTTCTTGCTGTTCTAGAAGCCTTAGCACTTTGTCATGTGGATTATGATTCGTGCATGCCCCAATGCTGGCCTGCTACCTCATTCAAAATTTGCCTGCGCCTGATCGTAAAAATCTCAGTAATTTGATTAATATCCGACCGCCCCAGTCGAATGAATCCTGAAATAATAAAAGAAATATTAGATGATTATAAAAAAAAATTTAAAAAAATTGAATTTAATTCATACCTCCTTTAATTAAAGTAACAATAAAAAGTATAGAAGATAGTAAAAACGAAAATGACAAGATATATATAAAGCAGCAAAAAACAGAATAGAACGAGATGAACAAGAGCAAGGAAAAAAAATAAAAGATAGACGCAGAAGAAAAACCAGCGAATCACTCACGGGAAACATTTTCCATTTTGAATGGAAAACAATAACCAGAAAAGAAATCGACAAAAGCTTAATCAAAAGCAGGAAATTAATCTATCTAGGGGAGGGAAAAAAATGCTAAGTACTTTAGACTAGCTCACTGTGTTCTTTTCAAATCCACAGAAGAAAAGTTATGAACTAATTTACTATCTACATGTTTTAATTAATCGGTAAAAATGTAGAACATGTTAATAAGAATTTTCTTATTTGTTTGCTACGGATGTTTTGGTATTGTGATCAATTCGCATATGTTATACTTTAGTCTCTAAACTATCGCATATGTTTTACTTTATTTACTATATATTTAGAGTGAAATAATCCTTTTAATCCTATTTGAAGTAAATTGATTAAATATATAAGAAAAATAGAATATTTTTGATAATTGCTTGCTTAAGTATATATTTTTTTTAAAGGAAGAGGTATAGGGTATTGCCTATACGATTTATTGAATATAATGGGAGGTACATGTAAAATGAGTATAAATTATAATTGTTGGGACTGAGCAAGCCCACAGTAATAATTGAACCCCTTAATTGAATTTTCAGTGACAAAATTTAAATCACATTAGCGCATCATTAATTTTGTAACACTCGAGCTAGGTTTTCGAATAATCTATATATAATTCATTGAAAATTTTATTGTTGCGCTTCTTTTTCATAAATTTTATGTCGCAGCTTGACTGATTAAGCACGGGATTAACAAATTGGAATACCAATATATATATATATATATAGTATAAGAACTATCCATATATTTTACCCTTGTATTTACTTGATCCTTACCTTTAAGAACCTCTTTGAAAAGAAAAGGAAGAGAAGAAAAGGCTGTGACTACCAATTGGCTGAACCTATGGAGAAAAAGAGAAAAGCATGAGGGGGGGGGGGGGGAGAGAAAATGAGTAAAGATAAATCTCAAAGGCATTGTTTGTTTCGGGTACAAAGGGGGATATCCCCCCTTTGTACCCAAACACATTTGAATAAGATGGAATTACTTATTCACCCCATTTCCCCCTTATCCCGGTTTAATCCGGTACAACTTTCTCCCACCATGGAATTATTTTTCCATCCTCTCTCTCTCTCTCTACCCTTGCACACTTCCTAACTCATTTATTATACCATTTAATTTATTAATTAATAGATATTACAATATTTATTTAAAAGAAAAAATAATAATAATAAATACTTATTATTATCGTCGCCGCCGCCGCCTCTCGGCCTTCCCTGTAGCTCTTCGTCGCCGCCGGATAAAAAACCTCTCCCTCGTACCGCATTCTCGTTCCCAACGCAAAATAAATAATTAATACAATTTTTAGATTAAAAAATAATTAACACTAATTTTAACACTAATTAACACTAATTATTGATTTTTTAATACATAATATTTATCAGAAAAAATTATTATAATTTTTATACTATATTAATCATTTTTTACATATAAATAATTAACACTAATTTTATATATTATCTAATTAATTACATAATATATATTACAATTATTATATTTAAAAAGTTATAATACAATATTTATTTATCAATTTTTAATACATATAAAAAGATAAGGGTGTTTTCGTCTTTTTACTCAAAAGTCAACTATTTATCCCTCTTATTCTTCAATCCCAACCAAACACTATTTTTCTTATACCTGGTACTAACCTATATCCCAACCAAACACTATTTTCATTTATCCTATCTTATACTCAACTTTATATTTATACCTGGTACTACTAATTCTCACTAATCCCCGAACCAAACGATACCAAAATGTATGACTTAATCAATTCCATTTTTGCACATATTTAATAAACATGTCTATTCAGTTGAATATGCTTCAAATATCCATTTAATTTAATTTGACCCTAATCCATATCTGCCAAGTATTTTCCTTATCAATCTCCATCTGTTGATAAGTATAACCCTAACAATATATACTAGAAATTCACAAAGGAGGAGACAAGGGACACCGTGGGAAAGAACTAGAGAGTTAAATAATTAATTAAATTAAATTAAACCATACTATATAATAACTTGGATAGGTACATGAGATGACATGAAGGTGATAGGAACAAAGTAAATAAAGCAAAAGGAGACACCTGGAAATAAATAAAAAGGAGAGCAAATCAAGGGGCTAAACATTTCTAAAGGTGATTGCAACTTTAGATGTGTCCATGTGCCAATAATAATAATATGGGACCATTAGGATATTGTGGGAAGGAAAAAGACAAGGGTGGTTAATTATCAATGAGGAGGATCAAATTTTGTTGTGAATAGATTGGAATGTACAGTAGGGATGTTTTGGATGATGGACTAAATATAATATAAAGTGGGGGCATGGAAGATTCAAATCAGTGTGAGACAAATGACTATCAAGAGGGGGTCTTCATATGTACTGCATGATATTGTTTTTTTTACATACTATCGATTTTATTCATAAAAAAATAAATAAATTAAGTTACAAGAGTGAAACAATCAGATCTCAAAAAGAAGTGCGGATCTAAAAAATAAGAAAAAAGTCAAGACCGCCGGTTAGTCTCTCATAAACTTTTTAGATCTCATATATTTAGCAACAACCGTCTTACTCATTGATTCTAAATGCTTTTTTCTTAATCTTTCATTTTGGTTGTCTACCTAATTTTGGATGCCTTCATTCTTACTGCAAAACCTTTAAAATAAAAAGAAAAAAATAAAGGTTTATGGTGAATACATTTTCTTTTGATATGTGAATATATATAGTGACAGATAACATGTTATCATCCTAATATTCCCCTCAGGCTAAGTTCGGAATAGCAATACCAGTTAGAAAGTTAGCTTCATTTTGTGTTCACAAAATTACTTTTAATTCCTTTCTATTTTTCGATTGCAACAAGTTGTCTACTTAATTCACCTTAGCAGCTAATATTATATATGTAAAATATTACTAGATTTTGTTAAACTAATGATGCTGTTAAGTTTATAAGTATTGGGTTAAATTCTTAGAAAAAAAGGTTGTGGGTAAGGTCATAAAAGGAGCAAAATTTTCTTAGCTTATTATTGATGTGGAGATAATAAAATTATAATTTTTAAATATAAAAAGTGTAAGATGTACACTTTATGGCGTATAGAAGTATAGTTTTTATTAAAAAAATAATACTTATACACTCTAATAAAAAAAAATGTAGATATACATCTCCCTTCACAAAAATTTAAATAAATTTTAATAAAATTAAAAAACCAAGTTAATTAATGTGATAGACAGTTGTGCTACCCCAATAATCCCGCATCAAATGAAAGTGTGGATGTGTTTCGATATATAAGAGATATGGGCACTAGTAATAATAATTGAGTTTAAATATTTTGGTTGTGATTTGGGGCCAACGAATTATTATTGCTAGTGGGTCGGATCGTTATATTTGATATCAGAGCCAATAACCAGCCGGAAGTGTGTGACGAGCCTTTGCTGAGTCTGGATCTAGATGACATAGCTAGCAAGACAAGTCTCACATCGCTTGGTGATCTTAGAATGTGTATGTGTTTGGGCTGACGAGAACGTCAGGCCTAAACGAGCATTTGATATCAGAGCCAATAACCAGCCGGAAGTGTGTGGCGAGTCTCGGCCAAGCATGAGTCTAGATGACAGGGCTAGCGAGACAAGTCTTACATCACTTGGTGATCTTGGACTGTGTATGTGTTTGGACTGATGAGAACGTCAGGCCTAAACGGAAGGTGAGACCCTAGGCTGACGAGGACGTCAGGCCTAATTAAACTGAAAGTGAGACTCCAATAATCCCACATCGGATGGGATTGAATTTGTGATTGGGTATATAAGAGATATGGATACTAGTAATAATAATTGAATTTAAGCATTTTGAACTGTGGTGTGGGTCTAACGAATTATTATTGCTAGTGGGTCGGATCGTTACAACAGTAAAATTATAATTTTAAATATAAAAAGTATAGTAATTAAATTTAAGCATTTTGGACTGTGGTGTGGGTCTAGCGTATTATTATTGCTAGTCGGTCAGATTAGAATGCTAGTCGGTCAGATTAGAACACTAAAATTATAATTGTTAAATATAAAACATATAATATGTAAATTTAATTTTAAAATATATCAATAGTATTACTCTATAAATTAATAAGGGTATATATAAATGTACACCTCATTTGAGGTGTACATCTTACACCCCACCCATCCTAAAGTGGGGTAAATTTTACTCATCACTTCGAAATGACGAGTGGATAAATACCCATCCTATAATGGGCTTAGGTGTAGGATGTATATAGCATAGCCCAATTAATAAATATAGATATACTTTTGTTAGGAGTTGAGTCTCTACACGCATCATGATTTTTGGATAAGTCAAGGTCACGCTGTAGCGTTGCCCATAAAATTCTCGTCACGCACATTAATACACTAGCTTTGTAGTTTGTACTCGGCCGACCTCTTATCTTAAGCCACTCATTTGAATCCAGATGGGGGAAGCACAATTTATAAATTCATTTTTATAATCCCAATATAATTAATTAATTAGTAAACATAGTTTTGTACTATCCATTTCTTAATTCATGTTGAATTGTTTGTGTGTGTGTGTATTTTTTTTTTTTTTTTTCACACAATTTAGTCCAAAACTAAATTACCACTTGACCCCTTACGAGTATGGATAAGGTCCCTGTTTTGCTTATCAGATTATAAATTAAGAATCATTTTATTTGTTGATTTAAGAACATCAAAATGAGGCATGCCTTTTGAAATTCTTAAGCTCAAGTTGAAGAGAAAGAACAGGGCAAGAAACTCATCAATGGGCTGCAATTGAAATTTTCACTTCCAGATAAAAGTTGACAAAGATTTGTATTCACAGCATAAGAGGTTCAATTAATTTATTCCAAGACCATCATCATCTCTATCATTTGCATTGAGAAGCAGTAATGATAATTCCAATGCTGCATAAATTTCTTGTGTTCACAATGTTCATGCATCACCAGAACCTACTTTTCCCTTCACTGCCTCAAATACAGCTGAAAAATCAAGGTCCCCCAGTCCATGGCCCCTCGCTTTCTTGAATGCCTATAAGAAAATACAAATGCTTAGTAGTAACATTATGTTTTTGCTCATATGTATAGAGAGAGAGAAAGAGAGGGAGAGAGAGAGAGAGAGACCTCATTTGCTGCTGCAGCAACAGGCATTGGGACAGCATGTTCATCGCCAAGAGCAAGGGCCAATCTCATATCCTTCTGCTGATGTTTGAGAGGAAATGCCGGCACGTAACTGCCCTTGATCATTGCAGGCCCTTTCAGCTTAAACATAGGATTTGCCACCGCACCCAGATCCTTCACACCCACAATGAACCAAAATGAGTAGCTTAACATCGGAAAAATGAACTGAATCACTCACGAATCACCATATTACGTACCAACACATCTAGCAGTGCCTGTGGATTCAATCCACTTCTATCGGCTAGACAAAGCCCTTCAGATAATGCATTCATCATACTGTAGAACAAAAACAACAAGGTGAGAGTTAACAAGCAAGAACTGGCAGACAATTTCAGCAACTAGAATTAAGCATTAGAAGGGAAGTTGTAAATTAGATATGAAGAGATCAGCAATTAATCATATCAATTCAAACAGGACAAAGACTCGCAACCGTCAGCAACCAATTCAATTCCACAAAATATAAGGTCGGTTATATATGTCACAAACTATAGTTGAGGAGGATCCATAGGAGGATTGGAATAACTTCACTACTACTACTCTACTGGATAAGTTCAGGCCTCTCCATTCCTTCTTCAGTCGGTTGCATTCCAAATACTTGCTGTCTTTGGCCATCTTTAGCAAACTAGAAGAAAAATTAAATGGAGCTATTCCCAATAAATAATTTTCGAAGTTCCATGAGCTAATCAATCACTGGTTAAACTTCACTGCTGCAGCAGCATTAAAATTGGCTCCTTTTCAGAGAACTGTCTAGTACTTCATTTTTGGGGTCTCTCTGGCTTTTCTTGAACTGTTGCTTTAATATATGTTTTATCAGCTGTGCACCAGCCTACCTGTTTCTTTTCATCATCATTCAGTGAGTTTAAACTCTACATAACAGTAAATTTCTTATTTGTAGTTCAATAATTAGATAGGGGACCTTTTAATAAGCCCAATAATATATACAAGAGAATGCTAGCCACCTGCCCATGATCATGTTGACTACAAGCTTCATTTTCGCTCCGTTGCCAACCTCTCCCAGAAAGAATGACTTTTTCCCCAATACGTTAAAGGCAGGAGTTATTTCTTCATAAAGTTCCTGCAGTCATGACACAAATAGAAGCTGTAGTTATTGTGACAGCAAGTAGCAACCAAAAATACACAGAAAAAGAGTAGAATTAGTTTACCTCTAACCATTGGAACGATAATAACAGTAGAGAAAGGAAGAACATGGCTTAGTGATCTTCAAACTAGTATAGAGATCACTTTAACTTGTTTTGAATGGAAAAGAAAGATAAAGAAGGAAAGGCTACAGTTTTTTTTTTTTTTTTTTTTTTGAGAACAAGATAGCATGCTACCGCTTCATTCATAAAAAGGTTGAATTAAACAACAAAAGGGAAAGTTAGGTCTCAAAAAAAAAAAAAAAAAAAAAAAAAAACACTAGCCGCAGTAACGGGCCCCAAAGATCCCTATACGAACGGGCTTCCGCCAATACGTAGTCCGGAGTATGTTTTTTCTGCTCCAAGATTCTCCAGTTCCTTTTCAACCAAATTATCCACCAAGTGGCGGCGATAGTCACTAGGTCCTTCCCCCTATTGTACCACCTTTGGAGCTGCATGATTCCCAAAGCTCATCGGCGGAAGAGCACTGATGTATGAACAATTTGCTTGGGAGGAGGCCTAGCAGTACTTCTTTGGTGCTAGAACAACCCATAAATAAGTGATTCACCGATTCGCTCTCCTCTAAGCAGAAGGTACAACTCTCCTTACCAGTCCAGCCTCGTTTGCGTAAATTGTCCACCGTAAGCACCTTTCCTCAGAGACTAGCCAAATAAAGATCTTCACTTTCAAGGGGGCTTTGATTCTTTATAAACGAATGAATCTTCTATCTCCTACACTGCCATCTTGTAGGAAAGTGTAAACAGACTTGATGGTAAAAAGTTTCGCCTTCGACCACCTCCATCTGATAGCGTCTCTTCTATTACTGAGAGCTAATGTTGGTGTAGCATCCTTTAGTTGTGAGATCAAATCCCTGCTTAGATGTGTGCGTCGCACCACTATTCCGTCCAGGATTTTCGGCCACTTCCAGCCGTTTAATCACCAACATTCCTTTACCCTACGGTCTTTGCACCACACGTGGTCGTAAATAATCGGGTATAAGGTGCAGAAAGGCACGTGTCCATTCCAAATGTCAGTCCACCAGCTGATTCTCCTTCCATCCCTGACGGAGTACGTCACTCCATACTTAAAAATGTCTCTTGTCAACAGAACATTGCGCCACCAAGATGAGTACAGTTTAAAAGCCACTCCTTCCCTAAGAAGCTTCCTCCGAGAGTAGTATAGCTTGTCAATAAGCGGTCCCCACAGATTTTTATCTTCTAAAGGAATCTCCACCACCATTTTGCAAGTAAAGCTAAATTCATGTTGCCTAGGTCTAAAACTCCCAACCATCCGTTTTTTCTGTTCCTGCAAACGGCCTTCCATCCAACGAGGCATTGACCACCATGCACCTTTGCCAGCCCTTTCCAAAAGAAGGCCCTCCTTAAAGCTTCAATTCTTCGGAGAACCCATTTAGGTGCTCTGAAAATCGAAAGGTAGAATATCGGTATGTTTGCAAGCACCGAGTTCACAAGTGTTAGCCTACCTTCCTGTGATAGAAGTTTAGCTTGCTAGCCTTCCAATCTCTTTTCGACCTTACTGATAACAGGCCTCCTATCTTCCTTTCGCAATCGTCCCACAGAAAGCGAGAGCCCGAGATATCGGATCGGAAGGCACCCCACCTTGCATCCCAAAATTGCTGCCATTCTTTCCCCCTGTTGCACACTGCACCCGTGTAGAAGAGCTTCGCCTTACTTCTGTTGATTTTGAGGCCCGACGCCCATTTAAAGAGCTGTCACACGAATAGAAGATTTTTTGCCTGCCTACTCTTGACTTCGTAGAAGAAGAATGTATCATCTGCATACTGGATCAGTGCGACTTTGGCCTAATCATTGGGACCAATCCCCTTTAGGAACCCATTGCTAATAGCTCTCTTAGTTATCCTTGCCAAACCTTCCACCACCAGTAAAAACAAGTATGGGGAAAGGAGGTTTCCTTGATGAAGTCCTCTAGTTGTTTTGATCCATTTATTCATAACACCGTTGACCAGTACTGCCACTTTTGCATTGGAGATACATTGTTGAATCCACCCGCACCACTTACAGTTGGCCCCGAGCCACTTCAGAATCTTCATTATAAGTCCCATCTCACTCTATCGAAAGCCTTCTCGAAATCGGCTTTAATACCAACATTTTCCTTCGTAGTTTTGTTATTCCAGCATAGAATTTCATTAACCGTCGCGAAGGAGTCAAGAATAGATCGGCCTTTTAGGAAGGCAGCCTGAGTGTCGGAGATGGTTCCACTCATAGCACCTTCGAGTCTATTCGTGAGTACCTTGGAAATGATTTTCTGCACTCCATTTATGAGGCTGATAGATCTAAAGTCGTTGGTTGACACAACCCCGTCTTTTTAGGGATGAGGCAGATGAACGAATAATCCATAGGCCTAGAGTCTAACGAACCATTATGGAGTTCTCTGAAAATGTTCATAATATCTCCATTCACCACCTCCCAAAGCTTTGGTAGAATCTCAAAGTAAAGCCATCGGGCCCTGGGTTTTGTTGCTCTTGGCTAGAAAGTAGCCTTCTTTACATCCTCCATAGTGAAGGGGGCGGTCAAAGAGTCCGGGTTGGGCAACGGTCTACTGCGGAAGATGTCACTCCAGTCTCCAATTGTGGAATTAACCAAGTTGCTAGGAGCAAACACTTCTCTGAATTTTAGATTAAAATGTTCCCCTTTTTCCTCTTCCCTATAAAAAGTCTTTCCATTTTCCTGAACCTCGAAAATGGTATTTGCTCGCCTTCTCCCGTTAGCGATGTCGTGGAAATATTTAGTATTCCCATCCCCCTCCTTTAACCATTATTGCTTGGCTCGACAGTTCCAAAAGATCTCCTCGTCTACAACGATCGCCTTGATTCGCTTCTTGAGCTGTTTTCGTTTCTCAAGTTGGGTATCCAACAGATTAGATTATTCCTCCAACACGTCCAGCTGTTGAATTTCCTCCGATAAGGCCTTCTTGGTGTTCAGGATATTATAGAAGCTAGAAGCACAGCACTCCTTTATACGCTTACGACAGTGCCTAATCTTCGCGACGACGGTGAGCACGCTTGATCCTCTACTCGGCATTTCGTTCACCAGATCGGCACAAGTTTGTGAAAGTCATCACGAGTGAGCCATACTTTTTCGAATCGAAAAAGTCGAGCGACAACCTTATCACCAGTGGAGAGTACAATTGGCGAGTAGTCATAAGTGATCCTCGAAACAACTGTCACTCTAGATAGAGGAAAAGCTCGATCCCATTCCAATGAGATCAAGAATCTGTCCAACTTTGCCAGCGTGAGATTACCTTGTAGATTCGACCAAGTGAAGAGTTGGTTACCCATAGGCATATCAATCATCTCAAGGACATTTAAAAGATCGGTGAACATAGTCATGAGTCTACCACACCAGCGTTTGCCCCTCTTTCCGACGGGTCTCTGGTTAGGTTAAAATCCCCACAAATCACCCATAATCCTCCACAAATACTTTTCAGATTTGCTAGTTCACAACAAAACTCCTTCCCATCTTAAGTAAGAGGACCATATACATTAGTAACATAGAAAGTGGACCCGTTGGGAATAAATTTTAACCGAACCGTGAGAGAGAACTTGCGCACAATCACATCACTGCAAAGGAAATATTTAGAACACCAACAAGTAATAATACCCCGAGAGGCTCCCACAGCTTTGACGAATTGGCACTTGTCGATAAAAGGGCAAACGAACGAACATAGAAAAGATCTAGAAACTACATCCACCTTAGATTCTTGAAGACACCAAACAGCTAGCTTATACTTGGATAAAATATACTTAACTAAACTCCTTTTGCCCTGGTCATTCATACCTCTTACATTCCAGCTACTAATTTGAAACATAACTATCGGGTACGAACATACCCCTAGTGGAGCACAGCCCCCGACCCCTTCTAGCTAACAGTACTCAGGAAGTCCCTAAGACTACGAACGTCCTTCGCATTCAGAATAACACCACATGTTGCCCCCTACTTCAAGATTTTATTGGCGGTCGAGGTCCCCGAACCCAGGAATGCACCATCTAGATCCGACCCCCGAGTAACAACTCGTGGCTTGAGTGAGAGATCGGCTGTAGCGCCCTCCCTTAAGCGGGCTTTGAGCAATTTGGCTCTGTCCATCGCGCAAAGGTCCAGGCGGCGCGCGAAACGAGCGCACTTCCTAGGTGTGGAATAGCATTCCTCTGTGTATCCTCTGGTATCGCCAACAACCGTATCACTTAGGTCCCTCGTTGTCGTCACACTATCCATAGTCAAAGATGCTCCGTCAGGATCAGACCCTATAGTAGGGGGCTCCTACAAATAATCACCCAAAAGAGGAAACTTGCCCAAAAGAGAAGCTTTGTCGAG
Organism: Tillandsia fasciculata; assembly: GCA_029168755.2. Classification (NCBI taxonomy): domain Eukaryota; kingdom Viridiplantae; phylum Streptophyta; class Magnoliopsida; order Poales; family Bromeliaceae; genus Tillandsia; species Tillandsia fasciculata. The sequence goes on along the minus strand of CM054946.1, from coordinate 18,765,047 downwards.
CGCACTTCCTGTTGTAGAAGATTCATCGGAGGCACAGGTAGTCACCAAGCACAAAGAAAAATGATGAGAGGGAGGGAGCTTGCCCCTACTGGAGGGAAAGGAGCTCACAAAAGGCCTTATGGATGCAGAGTGAAGCACATTGCACACCCTGAGGATCGATTGGGGAGGGAGCTTGCCCCTACTAGAGTGAAAGGAACTCACAGAGAACCCAGTGGACGCAGACTGAAGTACCATGAGAGGATTCCTTATCTTGAGGTTCGATCGGCTTCAGCTAGTAAACAAGGAGCCTCGTCTTATCACCTGGACAGGACGAGAAGTGCTTCAAAAGATGGAGCTAAGGCAGCAACTATTGGTCGGCTCTCCAAGGATCTCAATTATATTAAGACTGGGATCGGAAAAGGCTCCAACCTGGAGGGACTAGATCCTCGGCTGGAGACTAGCTTCCAGCTACTGAAAGGCACAAGACAAGATGGGAAGATGGAGTCACATGACAATACGAGATTAAGGTACCCCCCTCAAAATCAGCCCAGGTGACACTACATTTAGTCTTCTTGCCTTTGACATCTTTAGTGGCGGGGTAATCATGAGATTCCTTCGATTGAGAAATCAATTCAGCATTCCTTCCATCTTGTCTTGTGCCTTTTAGTAGCTGGAAACTAGTCTCCAGCCGATGGTCTAGTCCTTCCAGGTTGGAGCCTTTTCCGATCCCAGTCTTAACATAATTGAGATCCTTGGAGAGCCGACCAACATTTGCTGCCTCAGCTCCATCTTTTGAAGCACTTCTCGTCCTGTCCAGGTGATAAGACGAGGCTCCTTGTTCACTAGCTGAAGCCGATCGAACCTGAAGGTGAGGAATCCTCTCATGATACTTTGCTCTGCGTCCACTGGGTTCTCTGTGAGTTCCTTTCACTCTAGTAGGGGCAAGCTCCCTCCCAATCGATCCTTAGGGTGTGCAATGTGCTTCACTCTGCATCCACAAGGCCTTCTATGAGCTCCTTTCCCTCCAGTAGGGGCAAGCTCCCTCCCTCTCATCATTTTTCTTTGTGCTTGGTGACTACCCGTGCCTCCAACTATAGTTATTGAGAGGTAATATTAAGTAAAGAAGAGTGATAGCAAATTTCGCTATCTAAACCATAGAAGTTAGTCCTTCAAGTGTCCCAAGGAAGAGATAAGGATACATCTAGAAATGTAGAACTTCCCCGGAGTGAATCAAATAAATACGATATGTGATATGCGACATGCGATATACGACACAATCTAAAAAGCCTCTAAATAACCAGCATATGATACATTACCTTCTCCCCAGCAGCAAGTATAACCAACTGGCCATCTTCAGCAGGCTTCTTGCTGCCCGAGACCGGAGCCTCAAGGAAATGTCCACCTTTTTTAGTAATTGCCTGTGAAAATTAGTTTGAAAATTTTATAGATAAAAGGACATATTTTGCAAGAGGGGATGTACATCATAAACATATGGGTTCATGGGTCTTTTAACTTGTAGCAATTAAATCTACAACATCATCTTTTTTTATCACAATTTAAACAAAATCATGAGCAGGAGACGCACAATTTTGACAACCATTGATCGGAAAGGTAATATATAATCATGCAGAAGCAGTTCTTCAGTTATATTCAATTAGGAAAGCTTTAATTCTGAAACAAAAGGCGCACAAATCATCAAGTCATACCTCACTGATCTTAGATGAGGTATCGGCATCGACGGTCGACATGTCAATATAGCCTTTTCCACTAGAAATCTCCTCGAGTACCCCATCTTTGTCGAAAACTACCTGAATTCGTCAAAAAAAATGTTCTTTAAAGAAGCGAAGGTAAGAAAATCATAAGACTAGCAAACGGAGGCTTCTAACCGACAGAGCAGCACGGGGATCAGAGAGTATGGCTATGGTGTACTTGCACTTCTTAATCACTGATGCCGGAGTTTCTCCGACAGAAGCACCTTCGCTCACTAGTTCTCGACACTGTAAATATAAATTCAAGTTAAAATCAACCCAAAACCCTTTCGAACTAATAGGTTTACAGTGTACTCATGAAAATCAAGATGACATACCAAAGTCACTATACTAGCTATAAAATTTATTGTTAAATGAACGGTGCCATAGCAGAAAGATGCTACAACAGCACAACTCGATTGTTCATATTATCATATACAAACATTGCCGTTATTTTGTTCGTATCGAGTGTTTGCATTTCGAACATAGTGTTGACAAATGACTGCGGATCATCGAGAAAGCGATTAGTTCGATTGCAGTATAAAATTTTCATTGCATACATAACGAATTAGGATAATTTATTTTGAATTATTTTAATTTATCATATTATTATCACATATTTTTGGTATAACGCTTAGAATGAGCAAAATTGAAGGTACTAGACAAAAAAGGGTTTTTAACAGGGGTGAAAGAGAGGGAGAGAGGGACCTTGGAGAGGGTGCGGTTCCACACGGTGACCCGGAACCCGTTACGGAGGAGGTTTTGGGCCATGGCCTTGCCCATGATACCCAGGCCCAAAAAGCCCACCTCCATCTCTATCTCTCTATCTCCCTCTTCTTCTTTCTCCTTCTTCTTCTTCTTCCTCCGCTCCTCTTTCTCAGTACCCAAAATCGCTTCTCACCGAGAACATACGACTATCAGTGCTGATGAACTAGTGGGTAGGGGGCGTATAAATATTTTATGCGTTATTTACAAGTGGATGCCTCCACGTGGCTTCCTGCTATTGGTTTTTCCGACAATCGATCTCCGTCCTATGCGCTTCTGCATTTTGATCGAATCGGAATCTGACGCGTCAGCTAACTTGTCTGGGCCGGGCCAGCCCAACTGATGACAACGGAACCAGTAAAGAGCGGGTTCCACCGCCCACTTCCTTTCTCTACCCGCCCCGTTAAAAAAAAAAAAACACACACACACATCACAAAACTGCTCAAACAAAACGCACGAATCTTCTTGTTCCCAACACACTTCCCATCCCATGCTTCGCTTCCTCCTCAACAAACCCTACCGCTCCGCCGCCGCCGTCGCCTTCGCTGGATTCTTCGCCGTCGCCGCCTCCCATTCCGCCGGTAACCACCTCAGATATTCCTTATTCCTTTTTGCCACCCCACCCTCTCTTTTTTTTTTTTTTTTTTTTTTTTTCCTCTTCCAAATGATCTCCTTTGTGTGGGTGTGTGTGTGTTTTCTATACAGAGGCGACTGTTTCCGTCTCCCTTCCTCCGCCGCGCCATTTCTTATCCTCGGCAGCTGAGCTGTTCTTGGGAGATCATCGTTTTCCCTCCCTCTTCTCGATTGCCCCAGCAGGTTCGAATTTCCGGTAAAAGGATCACAGTTCGTTAGGTTTCGACCTTCGTCATTCACAATTGAATTGGATTGCATAGAATAAGATTGAAAAGCGACAGACAAGCAATTCGAAGAAGTCAGGGGTTAGTCCCACTGGGAAGATTTTATTGTATCCAAAATCAGGAGTTTGGGATTTGACGGTGTTGGGTTCGAAAAGTTCCACGATATCCCCCTAAGCTCCTATCCTATCCAATCTAGGATCAAATTAATGTTTTGATTAAGGTGTAATGATTTTACAAATGATTTTCCAAAGAGCTTTCTAATTTGGATTACAGATGTAGGTTTTCCCCTGCAGCATTCCTTTGTAGATAGCTCCATTCCATCCGCAACCTTAAACAAGGAAGCTTCGGATAAGAGCGAGGATGATTCGAGGTGCTGCCCGGGATGCTTGGGCAGGAAGTCGATCGCCAAGGCAGCGGCCGCTGCTGGTCCTGCAGTTGTAAATATTTCCGTCACGCATGGTGAGCAATCTCTCAATTTGACTAGATCAATTTGAGGTCTCCGTGCGTAGAAAGCAGTTTGCGTATCTACATGATGAAATTTTGGTTATTTTGTAGGTATTCATGGGTTAATGCTTGGGAAAAGCATTGGGTCTGGAACAATCATCGATCCTGATGGAACCATTTTGACCTGCGCCCATCTTGTGGTAGATTTCCAAAGCACAAGAGGTGTTTCTAAAGGAAAGGTCGGGATCTTGACAAAAAGTTTTCCTTCGATAGAGTACTTTTCATTGTTTGATTCAACCAATTAAATACGTAATGATATACTATCGTTACATTCTCTTTACTAACCCTTCTTTCGTCATTTGTTAATAACACTGAAACAGGTTGGTGTGACTTTACAAGATGGCCGCGAATTTGAGGGCACTGTCGTCAATGCTGATCTCCATTCAGATATTGCTGTTGTGAAGATCAAATCCAAAACTCCTCTACCGGTCGCAAAACTTGGCTCATCCTTGAAGCTTCAACCTGGTGACTGGGTTATTGCTCTCGGCTGTCCTCTTTCCCTGCAAAATACCATTACTTCTGGTATTGTGAGGTGATTGGTTATTAGATATACTACACTCAACCTACTTTATTGGCATAATTTCCTCGGTAAATAGGCTTAGTCATGTATGTTTGATTGTTTTCTAAAGGGTTTTCATATCTTGTTGCTTTCATATTAATAGCGACATGTTGCTCCTGAATTGTCTGCTTGCAATATTAATGTCGTGCAACTGTATTTAACAGGCGAAGTCTATTCACGCGTGTTTGTATTTTAGCTTACTCTTTTTTTTTGCGCCTGTATGTAGCTGTGTTGACCGGAAAAGTAGCGATCTGGGTCTTGGAGGAGTTCGAAGAGAGTATCTACAAACTGATTGTGCAATCAACCAGGTAAGGTTTGTCTTTTGAGTTATTTAACAGATCCTCACTTCTGTTTAACTTTATGATATTATTCTTTTACATGCCTTTTGATTGTTGATCATTATTACATCATATTGGCGTGTTGGAATCAACTTTATTTTGTCAAGCCATACTGGGTCCAATAGTGTGTCTAATTTTTTTTTTTTTTTTTCTTACACAAGAAGACAAACTCTTTTGTCAAAGTAGTTTCTCCATTTTGGGGAGCACAAAGGTTTTCTTTCTCCTGATCGAGGACTTTGCAAAATAGAATGACGAGCATTTTACCCTGCAGATATTGCTATACAATTTACCCTCTGATCTAATATAAGCTAAAATGTAGAGAATGCTGTTGGCTTGATCATCAACCTATTTGGAAATGCCAATGATCTTACTTAAGCCTTTGATACTTTAACACTACCTTAAGTCTTTTTCCTTGTTTTTTTTCCCCTTTCATTTTGTGCTTTAGGGAAACTCAGGTGGCCCTCTTGTGAATCTGGATGGCGAGGTTGTGGGAATCAACGTTATGAAAGTTGCAGCCGCTGACGGTTTGAGCTTTGCTGTGCCGATTGACTCGGTCGTCAAAATAATAGAGCACTTCAAGAAAAGAGGGTAAGTGTTAGATTTTTAAGGATTAGTTTGATTGTTCTCTATTCTTCGTACCTATAAACTCCTTTCTTATCTGTTCACAAACAGATAGAATGGCCTTTGTTTTTCTGTTTGCTTGATCCAAGCAATATGAAAAATCTATTTTAGAATAACTAAGGATTAATAGTTAAGCAAGTAATACCTTCTTCTCATTGAGAAGCAAAAATATCTTGGTAGGTTATATATACAGTTAGATGCTTTGAGCTCAGCTGGTATTGATTGGTCATATGGCTGAGAAGTGAGAAATATGAATAACATATGAAGTCATTTCTCATCTAAACATCATATGTTCTAGATGTTACTTATATAAATCTTATTTGAATTTGACCAAAGTTGATGGTATAATGCTTGCTGATTATTGATGTAATTGAGAACCTACTTGTTGTGACACCCTTTCAAGCATGTTGGACTTTGTTACACCAGATTATATTGCATATTGATTTTCTTGCTAAGATTTTATGAACATGGAGATACTGGTTTTAAATTTCTTTTATTCATTGATGTCCACTTAAAAATGCAGAAGAGTCGTGAGGCCGTGGCTTGGGCTAAAGATGCTGGATCTTAATGAAATGATTGTTGCTCAGCTTAAAGAAAGAGATGATTCATTTCCAGATGTAAGCAGAGGCGTTCTTGTTTCCATGGTAAGTTTATCAGATTTAGCATATGCTTTCTTAGAAGACTATGTTTCATGCTTGATCAAACTCCAGGGCCTGTTGGTAAGTTTGGGGAGAGTAGGAATTGAACAACAGCGTGATATTAAAAGTATTATGCCTTCACTGCCCAAGTTTAATAATTATATGTTTTGGCCCTTAGATTCTTGCAATCCAAAGAAAGCCTTGCCGACAAAAGAAAAGTAAATAAAAAAAAAAAAGAAAGAAAGGATCTCAAAAACTAAAATTTCAATTGGTCCTGAGTGTTGTCCTCACATTTTGGCATCTCCAGTGCCACGGCATGGCCGTCCTTGATTAAGAATACATTGAATGTTGTGTTTGCAGAATATGTAATTGTGTTATCATGTGTATTGGATTATCTGCAATTAATTTTTAGTCCATACCGAACTATATCTGGCATTTTTATAACCGAATCAGTTAGGTAAGTCTAAATCTTAGCGTATATCCATATTTCTCTCTTTGTTCTTGTTGAAGCAACAAATATCTTTTCATATCAACTTCTGGTAATGCCCAATTTCACTCCAACTTTTCATAGAAACTGGAGCTTCTTCCATTTTTGTGTGTGTATTGCCTGATAAATGATGTATTTGGATTGCCAACCAGGTTACTCCAGGATCACCAGCTGATCGTGCTGGATTTCGCCCTGGTGATGTAGTTGTGGAATTTGAGGGTAATCATGTTGAAGGCGTCAAAGAGGTATTGCACTAGCTTCGATTCAAGAACTAAGACCGCAACTCAGAAAAAAGAAATAAAGTAAAATGAATAACCTGTAATTCAAAACAACATGTCTTTTCCCCATCTAAACTAATCTCTTCTATCCTTCAGTAAAAAAATTCATCTATATTTTTAAGCATATTGATTTATGTTATGCACTGGAACATGCTAGTTTGTACCACTGTTGGTGTAGCTTTTTGTCCCCAGAAATATGCGTATAACCTCTTCTTATGTTTTATACAGTAAGCAACAACATCCCAGTTGTGTAAAGCACTAGTAAATAGTTTTTAGTTCGTATTTGCGCGAACACCTTTTTTCTAATCTCATCTTGCCATTATGCGACTGTTGTACCATTAAATCATCTAAACAATCTGACATTGTGTTTTCTCTCTATCCCATAGCTTAAATTCGATGACAAAAAAAAACAGCTGAGAGTTGAGTTACCGATCGAAGCTGTAGAATCTCCTAATTTTTTCCGGCATTGCAGATTATAGACATAATGGGTGATAAAGTTGGACAGCCTTTAAAGGTGCTTGTCAAACGTACAAATAACAAATCAGCAACTTTGACTGTAATACCAGAGGAAGCCGATACCGGCAGGTGACGCCATTCATACGCGAAAAAGGCAGGAGAGAGATTCTGCTAGAATACACTTGGAATTAAGCAGGTGGAGAGTGTTTTTTTAATATCTTCTAGATTGAAATTCTAACTAGTATGGTGGGATATTTTTTTATTTTTATTAGACAGACGATTTTGGTTAAACAAATTTAAGTGTTTTTTTTTTTTTTTTTTTTTTTTTTTTTTTTTTTTTTTTTTTTTGTGGGGAAGGGTTTAGGTACCTGCATATTTGAATCAGGCCTGATTTGTGTCTACAAACTATTATGTTGACAGTGCATACATATCACAATGTTCTAGCATGGTATGCTCTTTAGTAAATAATACGAATTTGGCTTTGTTCAGTTTCTTGTGCTCCCTTTTTCAGATCTATGTTCTTATCATGTTTGATTTAGCTTCTGGAATATCTTCTCTGAAATTATGACATTTTGATGGAAATACTACCAACAAAATAGTGAGCTCTTTTTCTTAGGAATCATTTTGTGTAGCTTTAGAGTTTAGACCCTCTTTCACCAAAGAGGCCCATGGAGACATAGCATATGAAAAAGATCTCAATCCAACAGTGAATTCCTCTGTTCGCGCCCGACATCCTTCTCGTTCCGTCGCGGAGCACCAACTGAGAACTGCTGCGATAACGGTGTCGCTAAACGCCATTGCGGTGACCGCCACCGTGAACGTCTCTCTTAATCTGAACGTCTCTCTTAATCTCCAACTCTAATCGACTATTAACCTGCAGATCCCAAGTTCCTAACCCATTTAATGTTTGTTGTCTTGTGTTAAAATAACATTTATTTTAGGGGACAAAGGTGCAATGCGTCTGCTACCTAGTCCGTTTCGATTGGCTGTTAGATGGCGACGTGTTACTTCTTTTGTTTAGAAACCCAATACCTAAGTCTCAATTATTGGAGGATATCAAATTGATGTTGAAACCTATTCCCCACCATGTTGGGTCCAGGCTCACTGCAAAGTTGGAACTTAAATCTATTATCGAGGGAGATGAGACCACAAAAAAGACAGTAGAAAAAAATTAAAAAATAAAAATAAAAAACATGGAAAAGGTAGGGACAGGAGATCTCTTTTTTTTTTTCCGAAAAAATGCAATTTTTCAATAATTAAGACATTACTAACAAGTAATTTGTGCGATGCAGTAAATAAGTATTATTAAAATAAAAAATATAAATAATAAAAATAAACATTCATAATTATAATTTTATTAAATTTTACTATTTCAAAAATAATTATATATTAGGTCATTTCAAACATGTCAAATTTGAAAAAAAAAAAAGAAAAAAAGAGAAAATAGTCCTATTTTTCGAGGTGGAAAAGTGAAAGGTTACGGCAATTGAAGAAAAGAGAATAGTGATTCAGTTCAAAGAAAAAAATAAGTCAATTCAAAGAGCAAAAATTTAGATCAATAAAGATGAAGAGTTATAACTGAATCGAACCCAAATATAAAAATGATGATGCCATGTATATAAATTATTAAAAATTAATATATAGTTCTAGATTTTAGTATGAGAACAAGTGGAATAAAAAAAAAAAGGTTCAATTATTTTTGGGTCGTAACTAAGCATCAATTAATGTGGGCCTGGATGTTAGGAAAACATAACATATGCCTGTGTGGCAACAATTTTTCAATGCAATATAAGTTGAACTAGCCCCCGGAGCAAGTAATTGAGATAATATACATACATATATATATATATATATATATATATATATATATATATATATATATATATATAGCTAGATTGAAATACTATTAATAGCACCAGATTATTGGTGCTATTAAATTTTTAACTCTTAAATTAAAAGATGTATGATTTAGATGATAGTGGATCCCTTGGGTTTAATGGGTGGTTGGAAAAATAGTAAAATCTAACAGGTGAAAATGATTAAAGAAGCTGATCTAAGAGTAGAAAACTTGATAGCGACAAATACTTGATACTATCGATAGTATAGTAGCCGAACTCTCTCTCTCTCTCTCTCTCTCTCTCTCTCTCTCTCTCTCTCTCTCTCTCTCTCTATATATATATATATATATATATAGAGTCCGGCTAGAATACTATCGATAGCATCAAACAATTGGTGCTATCAAGTTTTCAGCCATTGAATGAAAATATATGCGGTTGGGATTATAGTGGTCCCCTAAGATTTTTACTATTCAACCAACCACCTAGTAAACCCTAGGGACCACTATAATTCCAACCGCTATTGCATGTCACAACTTAAAAATAATTAAATCTAAGCCGTTGATCAGATATGGATGGACGGTAACTTAAAAAAAAAAAAAAAGGTATAGGAGTATGGCTCTATATATTATATAATATATATATATATATATTATATATATATATTGAGAGAGAGAGAGAGAGAGAGAGAGAGTTTTATATATTTTTAAAAGCACAAGTCTAACTATACTTGCGAATTTTTTACCATTGAATTTGTATTGAGATGTGTGCTATTGTAAAATCAACTAAAGAGAGAAAAAAAAGTACAATGACACCTTCTTCTCAATACAAATTTAATGTTGAAAATTCATAAGAATAATTGGGCTTGAACTCCTATACTTTTAAAAGTACCAAGCCATTAAAGCTGATAGATTTTTAGCTATTGAATGAAAAAATATGTGGTTAGGATAATATTGAGCCTCTTAAGTTAAGTGAGTGATTGGTAGAATAAAATGATTTAAGTGATGAAATTAGTCAAAGGGGTAGATATAACGGTAGAAAACTTACAAACATCAATTGCTTTGTCCTTGTACAAGCATAGTAGCCGAACTACACACACACACACATATATATATATATATATATATATATATATATATATATATATATATATATATATATATATATATTACTCTTAAAATTTGAATTAATTTTATATATAAGATACAAATAGTACTAAAATATTTTAATCTGACTATAACTTTTGGGCGGTGGTTAACCCTAAGAGGTTAAAAAAATTAAGCGGGTTAGAATTAAAGTAGTCCTAGAACGGATGATCCTGACGAGAACGTTATAACTTAAAAGAAGTAGGAACGTAAAACTTCCAAAATTTGAATAATTAGTTTTATATATAAAGTACAAATAGGTTTAAAACCTTTTAACCTGGTTATATATAGTATTTTGAACGATAGTTAAACCCAAAAGATTAAAAGAGTTAAAAATATCAGAACTAGAGTAGTCCTAAGATGAATAATCCTCTGAAAAATAGAGCCATATATATATATATATATATATATATATATATATATATATATATATAATACCCTCAACCATGTTTTTAGTTTACTAATATGCCACGTTTTACATGTTCCTAGTTCCATTCCTTGATCATTTAGTTTTAATATTATTAGAACAAATATGGTTAGAAGTCCAGTAGTTATAGATTTTTTTATTTTTTCCATCCACACTTGCCAACTTTACCATTTATGATAGATAAATAATATAAAAACTTCGATAAACAAATTAACACGTGAAGATCCATATTTTTATATAATTAGGAAATAAATCATATTATCTGTTTATTTTTTAAAATTAAAATTTACTAAAAATATAAATTATACTAGAGACATCGCGAGGGGAGAGAGCGGCCCTATTGTTTCTACATCTTCATCTATTAGGGCATTTGAAAAAGATGATCACTTTTAGAGAGGTGATCACGAGTTCTTTCTATATATATATATATATATATACAGTAGTCCTCAAAAACTAAAAACTTTAGCTTTCCCTTAAAATGAAAAGAGTGGACACTGAAAAAGTGAAACATATATAAAAGATGGCAACTTTTGACCAAAATTAGAAAGTGGAACGTCATGTAGCATCATCTTCATCTTCATTTCAATTATGGCTCTCCCGGTGCTTTCACCATTCACCAGTCATTTCCTAAGTAGAAAAATTATTTTTATTAAGAGTAATATTATCTATATATATATCTATAATCTATAATATAAGTATAAATTTTACACTTTAATCATCAAAATTTACTCACTTATTTTTTTCAGTTTTATTTTAATATTAACAATTCAAAAGAGATTTTTATTATTTTAAGTCCGGTTCACGGACGACTCTATGGACCAAGACCACGGAATAGTTTGTCAAGGGTGAGGGGGCCTTATTGGAGAAATTATTGCCTGCACCTGCTGTATGTGCACCTCATCTAATTTTTATTAATCAAATGTCTTAAAATCAAAAACTTAGTTTGATGAATGTGATCTAACACAATTTAAAAGCCCTTTACTAGATTTGAAAAAGCTATAAATAAGGAATCAACTACACTGAACAATTTTTAGCTTTGTGAATTTTTTAAATATTGTAGAACATGTCCAATGAATTAAATTTGAACATTAAAATTTTTATTATAAAATTTTAGATATGTACACTTATTCATCCGAGGTAGGCAATAGTTTCTATTTTTTGAAAAAATTAACTTTTTAAGGTTGTAGGTTCTATCCCACTCTTAATTAGGAGCATAAGTAAATAAATAAATAAACTGTCTATTTCACAGGCGACTCAGTGGACCAAGACCACCCAATAATTCGCTACAAGTGAGGGGTCCTTTAACTTTGTGAACTTCTATTTGTCTCCACCTTAGGTTTGTTTTTGTCCAGGAGCCACCCACGTGGCACGCTCATCTCCTCCAGTGCACCAACGCATGCACTCCTCGCACGTGGGAGGTGCGGGTGCACACGAGAGAGAGGGGGGCCCACCGCGTGGCTACACGTGTGCATATACTATATGTAGCAAATTGATTATATTGTTACTAATTTGATTTTAATGATGGATTATCTGAATTGACCCATATTATTAAATATGGTCTAAATAATTGAAGGTATATGAAAATTAAATTTTAATTTTTTTCCGATATTATCAATCTAATGATCAAAAAGTTATAAAAGTTGTACTTTTAATGATATATATAAGACGTTTGTTCGTTTAACGGTATAAAAAAATCTAAATTAATTAAAAAAAAATTAAACTATTTAAAATAAAATTTATACGCTCGATTTTAATTACAAGACTCACATTATTATTTTTTGAGAAAAATTTATTTTCAATCATTCATTTTTGTGTCCACTTATGAACAAGAAAAGAATATATAAATTTTTTTTTTTTGATTTTTAGATAATTTAAATGGTGTAGATTATATTTAACAATACCGATCGTCATTTTGAAAACTTCATTATCGAAAACAACTCGGTAGTAACGAAGTCCATTTGCTACCGAAAGAATTCCAGCCTAACTCTTACTAACATATATTGTCAGACTGAGGCCGACTATTAAACTATCAATAGCATCAAGCATTTAGCTCTATCAAATTTAACTCTCAGCCCATACTATTTCACCAAACACCAATTAAATCCTAGAATATTATTATCATCATAACTGCACGTTTTTTTATTCAAAAGTCCAAAACTTAATAGCACTAATGACTTGATACTATTAATACTGTAGTAACTTAATTATTGTCAAACTTACGTGGCATCTCGAATAGTATATATTATTCATATATGATTCTGTATATTATAAGTGTCAACACATTACTTATATATCATAGACATGTTGAAAAACCCAAAGTATTTATGTTGTTGTTTTCGCGCGTTAAATTCTACGGAGACAAATGCGTGGGGCCGACATGTTCTAGTTAAATCGATCCACGTATAGAGAGAACTCTTGTTCTATATGTCATATTAGGAATTTGTGTACACTAACTTTTATTTTTTTTATCCTCATTCTATACAATGATTTTGATGCCATTATTAAGGTCACAATATTGAGAAAGAGTACAGGGTTGATAGATCGATCCACAATATTAATTGATTTAAACTTAGGTATCACAGTATTTTGTAAACAGTAGGTGTGATCAATTGATTCTATGACTTTTCTTAAGTTGATGAGATTTTTCAAAATAAAAGGTTATGATTTAATCCCCTAAAAAAAAGTTAAATATAATTATCTTATACAAAAGCTGAGCTAGAGATAATTAGGATATGCAGTAATTAATACATAATATTGTATTAATATATATGAGCTCAGTTGAGTGACTTTGTGATAACTGAATAATATGAATGATTTTGAATTAAGAAAGCACGAAAAAGTATTTGTATAATATATGAAAGATAGAGATCATATTTGACTTTTACGGCAAAATCGAATGGATGTTTTCGTGTAAAAGATATATTGTTAAATATTTATGAAAAATAATTCTTTATATACATACAAAATAATAATCAAGAGACCAAAAAAATTGATAGATAGAAACGAAATATATGAATTTTTGGCTTATTGGGTTCAAATAGATATGTTGTATACTGCGTTTTCAATGAAAATTGGGCTACTTCATCTGATTTTTTTTTTCATATTAATTTAGTTTTTTCTCAACGCGCAAACATTATTATTAGGAATGCATACTGGTTTCGAGAAATTAATATCAAGGTGTTAAAAATGTTCAAAAAATGAAAAGTTATTATGGTTTAATTGAGATTTTATTTAATTAATGATCATTTGTGATACATGAAAATGACACACATGCATGTAGTATTCAATTCGTGTAAGTTATAGAATTTTAAAAAAATATGCAAATGAACTATTTGGAAATTATCAGTCAAAAAGGCTAAATTATTTCAAAACTTTATAAGTATTATTTGTTCATACAATCTATTTAATAAAATAAAAAAATCATTAAGCTACGAAATATATAGATGGCTTTGGATCGAATAAGGCATTAATTAACGACTCCTGTGCTTATAAAAAATAATATTAATTAATAGAGGTTCTTTTAAAATTTTAATTAAATAAATAGTAATTAATTTCAATAGCTATTATAGCTAGTAATATCAAAATTATTTTTTCTAATAATATTTTTTTTTTTTTTTTGTTGGTAGTTGGTACTGAGCTCAACATAGCGCATATATGGCTGAGGAACTCCTGGATGACTTTTTATTATTTGAATAATTTGATGATTCAAATAATTTATTTACATATAAAAATATTAAAAAATAGTTTTAATATATAAATTAGTTTTTATGAATCTCAATATTATATTGGACAAGGGCTCTTAATTAACGAGAGGGGCTCCTCGTTTATTTAGTTAAAATTTGTCGTTGATAATACAGTGAGTCAGAGATATTTAATTGGTTTAAACTGTTCATTTGGAGGTTTTTTAACTAAAAATTTTGGTTAATAATTACAGGAAATTACAGTGAGTGGATTGCTAAATTTAAGCACAATTAACTAAATCAGCTGAAGAGTTGGGTGCGATTATGTGGTGCGGAAAAATGGATGGTGGTGAGTGAAAGAAAGATCCATATTTTGTTGAGAGGAGAGAGAGAATTGAAATGATTGAGGGGGCCCCATAAAACCTAAAGAAGAGATTGGAGCCCACCAATGAAAGGGATGTGTGTGGTGGGGGTGCTGGGATCTTGTGCTGCGGTGACTCTCACTTTCATGACAACAAAATATATATGTATATATAGTAGGGGTTATATATTTTTTAAAAATATAATAAAATTATATTTATAAATTTTTTATTATTAAAGTTATATTGAAATATATATATATAGTTAATTTTATAATTTTATATATATATATATTATAATTTTATATATATATATATATATATAAAATATATATATAGTTAATTTTATAATTTTATATATATATTATATATATATATATATATATATATATAAACAGAGAGAGAGAAAGAGAGAGAGTAGAGCTTATATATTTTTAAAAGCATAAGATAAATCATACTTGTGATTTTTTTATTATTAAATTTGTAATGAGATTTGTACAATTATAAAATTAACTATATATATATATATATATATATAACTTTAATAATAAAAAATTTATAAATATAATTTTATTTATATTTTTAAAAAATATATAACCCCTACTATATATACATATATATTTTGTTGTCATGAAAGTGAGAGTCACCGCAGCACAAGATCCCAGTGTTTGAGGTAAAAAAAAATTATATATATAAAAAAAAGGGGGGGAAAGATTATGGTTGGTCTGTAATATTGATTTGTCTGTATAAACCCCGTATAAGCTCAAAACTTTTAACATATTAATAATTTGGGTCTAACGAATTCAATTTTTTTAATAGGCCATTTGAGAACACAAGCTTAGGCCATTTGTGAACACAAGCTTATGGGTCTCATCAAAGCTCCGTCGATTTTTAAGTCGGATCCTTTCTTTTACCCAACGGGCCTTACATTATAGTCAATTTCTTGTTTAAAGATTCAATTTTCAAAAATTATTCAAATTAAAATTAAAATTTGAATTTCAAATTTTCAACGAAATTTTAAAATATTTCTCAAATGCCACATATTCTCAAACTTAAATTTGAATCCAATCGAAATTCCTCATACGTCAATTATCTCAAACACATATATCCAACTCTTCAACCACGTTTTAAAATATCTCTCAACTGATATCCAAACTCACCTATATTTGTTTGAATTTTTGAATCCAAACAAATTCCCTCGTTCGTTAACCGTTTAATTTTGAAATTCAAATACAAACATACGTCCTCAAATTTAAATATAATATATTAATTTGAAATTTGAAATTTAAATACAAACATACGTCCTCAAATTTAAATGTAATATATTAATTTTGAAATGTGAAATTTAAATACGAAACATACTTCCTCATAACATACTCAATTTTGAAATTTGAAATTTAAAATTTAATACAACCATACTCTCTCAACATATTTGAACATATCTTTTAAAATTTGAAATTTAAATTTGAACATATTCAATGTTAAAATTTGAATTTTAAAATTTGAACATATCTTTTGAAATTTGAAATTTAAATTTGAACATATTCAATTTTAAAATTTGAATTTTAAAATTTGAACATATCTTTTCAATTTTGAAATTTGAAATTTAAAATTTGAACATATTCAATTTTAAAATTTGAATTTTAAAATTTGAACATATCTTTTCAATTTTGAAATTTGAAATTAAATTTGAACATATTCAATTTTAAAATTTGAATTTTAAAATTTGAACATATCTTTTCAATTTTGAAATTGAAATTTAAATTTGAACATATTCATTTTAAAATTTGAATTTTAAAATTTGAACATATCTTTTCAATTTTGAAATTTGAAATTTAAAATTTGAACATATTCATTTTAAAATTTGAATTTTAAAATTTGAACATATCTTTTCAATTTGAAATTTGAAATTTAAATTTGGAACATATTCAATTTTAAAATTTGAATTTTAAAATTTGAACATATCTTTTCAATTTTGAAATTTGAAATTTAAAATTTGAACATATTCAATTTTAAAATTTGAATTTTAAAATTTGAACATATCTTTTCAATTTTGAAATTTGAAATTTAAAATTGAACATATTCAATTTTAAAATTTGAATTTTGAACATATCTTCTCAATTTTAAATTAAATTTAAATTTGAACATATTCAAAATTTGAATTTTGCAATCTTTCAAACTTGTAAATTCGAAATTTGATTTCCTCAATTGAACGAGGTTCCCACGTATTTTCCTCAACGAACTAACGAACGTCGTTTCTCAACGAAACCACGTTTTCCTCGCTAACCCTCAACAAACCCAACGAATCCCACACGATATTTATCTGCCCCTCCCACTATAAAAAGGAGAGATCTTCCTTTGCCCGGAGAGAACTTTCCATTATTTTTCCACCAAAAAAAAAAAAACTGGTCTGAAAATAACCTCCCATATTCCACAAAAAAAAAATATATATAACCTCCCGTATCCCACCACAAAAAAGAGAACCTTTTTCCATATTTTTTCCACCACAGAAAAAAGAACCCCCGATATTGTCCTATATTCCACTACAAAAAGAAAAAAAAAACCCTCATCCAGCGCCGATCCTCAAACCCTCCGGTCCAACTTCAACCTCCTCCGGTCAACCTTCAACTTCCTCAACCTCCTCCGTCAACTTCTTCGACTCTTCCGGTCAATAGCCTCAACCTCCTCCGTCAACTTCCTCGGCTCCCCCGATACTTTCTCTCGGCACATCTGCGTAACTTCCTCGGACCCGCTATTTCTCAATAAAAAAATAATAATAATAATAATAATAAAAAAGAAAAAATATTTTTTCTTTGAAAACCGGTTTGGGACCTCTTCGGACGCCCCTTACTTCAGGTTGAAAAGAAAAGAGAAAAAATAAAAGAAAAAAAAAAAATATTTTCTTTGAAAACCGTTTGGGACCTCTTTCGGACGCCCCTTACTTCAGGTTGAAAAGAAAGAGAAGAAATAAAAGAAAAATAAAAAAAAATATTTTCTTTGAAAACCGGTTTGGGACCTCTTCGGACGCCCCTTACTTCAGGTTGAAAAGAAAAGAGAAAAAAAAAAGAAAATAAAAAAAATATTTTCTTTGAAAACCGGTTTGGACCTCTTCGGACGCCCTTACTTCAGGTTGAAAAGAAAAGAGAAGAAAATAAAAGAAAAAAAAAAAAATTAATTTTCTTTGAAAACCGGTTTGGGACCTCTTCGGACGCCCCTTACTTCAGGTTGAAAAGAAAAGAAAAAAAAAAATAAAAGAAATAAAAAAAAGAAGAAAAATAATTTTCTTTTGAAAACCGTTTGGGACCTCTTCGGACGCCCCTTACTTCAGGTTGAAAAAAAAGGAAAAAAGAAGAAAAGAAAAAAAAGAAGAAGGAAAAGAGGGAAAAAATATTTTCTTTGAAAACCGTTTTGGGACCTCTTCGGACGCCCCTTACCTTCAGGTTGAAAAGAAAGAGAAGAAAAAAAGAAAATAAAAAATATATATTTTCTTTGAAACCGGTTTGGGACCTCTTCGACGCCCCTTACTTCAGGTTGAAAAGAAAAGAGAAAAAAAGAAAAGAAAAAAAAAAGGAATTTAGAAAACCAGCGGAAACACCCGAGAGGTGAACCAGCGCGAGTGATTTCGAGGTGGCAAAAAGGCAAAGGAGGAAAGAAAGAAAAAAAAAGAAGAAAAAAAGAAGAAAAGAAAAAGAAAAAAAAAATCAAAAGAAAAAAATAAAATAAAAAATAAAAAAAAAAAAAAAAAAAAAAAAAAAAAAAAAAAAAAAAAGGGAAAGAAAAAAGAGAAAGTCAACAAAGACCCAAACCGATTCGATGATTTCTTCGGACATCCGAATTAGGCTAAGTCAAGGGATTCGGATCCCAAATTGGATTTCCTTCAGATCCCAGTCAAATAAATAAGATAAAATAGACCTCTTCGAATCCCAATAATTTTATTTGACGGATCTCAAATAATTTCTTCTTCAGATTCCCGATAATTTCAAAAAAAGAAACTTTCTCTTTCTCGGATCCCAAATATTTTCAAAAAGGATCCCACATCAAAATAAAATAACGGTATTTTTCTCCTGACCCCAAATAAAAATAGTGGATTCATTCGGATCCCAAGTCAATCATAAAATAAAAGGGATGGAATCCCAAAAAAAAAAAAAAAAAGGGAATTTATTCAGATCATACCATCAAAATAAAATAACGGAGCTTCGAAACAAGATAAAATAAGGGATTTTTGCGAATCCCAAGATAAATTAGAAAATTTTCTTCGGATGCAAAAAATAAAAAAAAAAAAAAAAAGGGGATATTGAAATAAATGGGAATTCCTTTGAATCGAGAAAGAATTCAAATGAGTCCTAATCAACTGGGAGTCTAAGTCCGATTCAAAAAGGACTAATCATTCAACCATATACGGATTTCAAATCCGATCCACATACGGATCTCAATCCAATCCACATATGACATAGGCCCAATACACATACGGATCTCAAATCCAACCCACATTGACATAAATCCGATACACATACGGATCTCAAATCCAACCCACATATGACATAACTCCAATACACATACGGATCTCAAATCCAACCCACATATGACATAAATCCGATCCACATACGGATCTCAAATCCAACCCACATATGACACAAATCCGATCCACATACGGATCTCAAATCCAATCCACAATGACATAGGCCCAATACACATACGATCTCAAATCCAACCCACATATGACATAAATCCGATCCACAACGATCCAAATCCAACCCACATATGACATAGGCCCCAAATCCATATACGGGTCTTAAATCCAGTCCACTCACAAATAAACCCAAAATCCAAAACTATTCGATCCACAATAAAAATCCAAAATCCAAAACCTATTCGATCCACAAATAAAAATCCAAAAATCCAAAACCTATTCGATCCACAAATAAAATCCAAAATCCAAAACCTATTCGATCCACAAATAAAATCCAAAAACCCAAAACCCATTCATCCACAAATAAAATCCAAAACCCAAAACCTATTCGATCCACAAAACCCAAAACCTATTCGATCCACAAATAAATCCAAAACCTATTCGACCCACAAATAAAAACTTAAACTCCATTCAATCTCATCGCCTTAACACATATAATTAAGGCAAAACTATATCGAAACCAACTAGATTCTAAATCATATACTTAGAATTTAGTCCAATCAAATTTGATCGAGCTCTAACACATATACTTAGAGTTCATCCAAATCAATCAAACTAACCCTAATACATATACTTAGGGTGTAGTTAACCTTTTACTCTAGCGCATATATCTAGGGTAGAAACCAAATCAACTCAACTAATCCTAATACATATACTTAGGGTTAGTCAATCTCTCATTCTAGCACATATAACTAGAATGAAAAACATATCAACTCGGCCAATCCTAATACATATAGGACTTAGCCACCACCTACTCTCGAGTAACATCAAATCCGACCCACCTCAATACATATCCTTGGGGTTTGGTCATCTCTCCATTTTGGAACATACACCAAATATGGAATCAAATATAATTGGACTCTAATACATACACTTAGAGCCAATCGAACCCAATTAAACTCTAACACATATAATTAGAGTTTAATATCGACTAGTCCTCAACACATATAAGCAGGATCAAGTCAATTTCAAATCCAGCTAAATCCTAACACATATACTTAGGATTTAGTCAATCATTAGGATACGATCTATTCTATCCTCCTCGCAAAGGTCTCTTAATCGAAGGTGCCCCGATCACAAGGGGGTAATTAACAATAGATGCTTGCGTCTATTGGAAGTCATGGATCCGCAATACCTGATACCCACATACATATACATCCATACATATAAATATAAATCTGATCGCGAATACCATCCACGGAAAACACCGACAGAGGTGAACCGCGCGAGGTGAGTCATTCGAGATCGCAGACAAAATGGCACGCCCGGTGGGACATGACTTTTCCTTCCATCTTTGAGACCTTTAATATATA